>QEPC01000421.1:322046-374793 GCA_003113815.1 Sphenodon punctatus | reverse complement strand
CCGCCGCCGGAGCTCCCAAAGGTAAGCGAAGCGGCGCACTGTAGGGGTGATCCCTGGGGGGGTGGGGGTGTTAAACACCCCCACCCCCCCCAGGGATCGGGTCATACTTACCCGTGGCTGCGGGGACGCCACGGCCGCTGGTGCTGGGGGGGGTCCTCGCCTCTGGGTCACTCTCAGTCTCTCTTGCTCTATTTTTAAAACAAAAAGCCAGGCTGGGCAGGGTGGGTGGGGGGTGCCCCCCCTTCCACCCGTGCAGCCTGGGAGGGGACCGGATTTAATCCGGGAATCCGGTTTTCGTAGAACCGGTAACCGGTAAATCCGGTAACCGGTAATGGGCCCGGGGTCCCACCACTACTGGGCAGGGAAGAACTGGCTGAGACCAGATCGCTGTTTAATCAAGCAGGTAAAGGCACCAGTGAACGGCTGAAGCCAGGAAAATTTCAGGTTAGAAATCAGGTGTATCCTCCTACAAAAGTGCAGTAATGAACCCCTGGAACAATCTCTCAAAGGGCAGTTGGGTTCTCCAGCCTTTGAAATGTTTGCACTTAGCTTTTTGTTCCAACAGGTCACTGGCAACCTTCAAAATTCCTTGTGGACCCCCATGGACGCTCAAGCACAGCGTGGGATGTGCTCCTTCCCAGAACCAGCAGCACACGCATTAATTCACTGAACATAAGAACATAAGTAGTGCCATACTGAGTTGGACCAATGGTCCATCAAGCCCAGCATCCTGCCTCTGACATTGGCCAATATTGATCGCATGGGAGAAGAACCAACAGTCACAATGGGCAATCCGTTCCCCGTTGTTCACTCTCAGCTCCCGACAGTAAGAAGTTCATCCGGTAAGCTACTTGGTGATTATGAATTATTTATTATTATTATTATTATTTTATTATTATTATAAGCATTTATATAGTGTCAGCGATGTACCTGTTGCTTTACAAAGAGTAAGATAGACACGGTCCCTGCCCGAGAGCTTACAATCTAAAGACAAGGAAGGGGGAACAGTGTGAGAGACAAGGGATGCAACATTCATGAGGATGCGAGAGCTCAGGTACACGTTCTTGGCTTGGTTACAGAGAATTGGGAGTTTGCAGATAACAAGTGTGGGATAATCCTGGGTGGGGATGATTAGCAGGAGTTAGGAAGGGCGGAGTGGAAGAGGTGGGTTTTCAGGATCTACTCTCTAAGGACTTATCCAGTCCTTTTTTAAAACCCAAGCTATACTACTGGCCCTGACAACATCCTTTGGCAACAAATTCCATAGGTTAATTATGTGTTGAGTGAAAAAGTACTTCTTTTTATTTGCTTTAAATCTGCTGGCAGCTAGTTTAATGGAGTGTCCCCTAGTTCTAGTACTATTTGAGAGGGTACCATTCAAAATTTTATAAACCTCTATCTTGTCCCTTCTCAGTCTTCTCTTCTCTAAGCTGAAGAGACCCAGCTTGTCAAGCCTCTCTTTGTACGGAAGCCGTTCCATACCCTTTTTCATTCTTGTTGCCCTTCTCTGTACCTTTTCTAGTTCAGCTATGTCTTTTTTGAGATGGGGCAACCAGAACTGCACACAATATTCCAGGTGTGGTCGCACCACTGATTTGTATAGAGGCATTTTGACATTCTCAGTTTTATTCTCTATCCCTTTGTGAATAACTCCTAACATTCTGTTTGCTTTTTTGACGCTGCTGCACACTGGGCTGAGGATTTCAGTGTATTGTCCACAATCACTCCCAGATCCTTTTCCTGAGTGGTAACTTCTGCCTTATTACCCAGCATTGTGTACGCATAGTTTGGGTTATTTTTCCCTATGTGCATCACTTTGCACTTGTCCACATTAAATCTCATCTGCCATTTAGATGCTCAGGCACCCAGTCTCGTAAGATTCTGTTGCAGTTCTTCACAGTCTGCTCATGTTTTAACTACCTTGAATAACTTGGTGTCATCTGCAAATTTGATCACCTCACTCTTAACGCCCTATTCCAGATCATTAATGAATACAATTAAACAGCACCGGTCCCAATACAGATCCCTGAGGCACATAACTTTTTACATTCCTCCATTGTGAAAACTGGAAACATTGACTAGGATCAGAGATTGCAGTAGTGTAGCAAGGTTGTGGTGGGCCAGGGCTCATGTCCTAATCATGGGCCACCCTATGGGCAAAGGGCCCCACAGAGTCGGAGTGGGGAGGGAGGACCTCCACGGCAGGGAGACAGGGCTTCCCCATGAAAGCTCCCAGCAGGCCCTCTGGAGCAGCAGCAATCTTGTCACAAAGGTGGGTGGAGGTGGGGGCAGCACTTCACACACACACACACACACACACACACACACACACACACACACAACAACTCTTTCTTGGTGGAGTCCTTTGTAAGTGTTCAAAGTACCACTGGGAAATTTTCAGAACCAGTGGAGGTGGAGTGCTTGCTCCGCTCCCTCCCCTGTCCAGTCTGAAACTTTCCTAGCAGTGCTGAGGCCACTTACAAAGGGCCCCCTAAAAGTCTGGGGCCCGGGCTCCACTGAGCCCCCTCGCTCCATGGTAGCTATGCCCCTGAGGGATTGGATCCCTGAAACACAACAGTTAGTTCAGTCGTCCTCTTTTTCCCTTGTCATGACTGGGTTTTTCCTTGTTCCCTATTTCCCAGCTTTCCCTGATCAGACCCACTCACATGATTTTTCAAAATCCAGCTAGGCGGGATTAGACGTGACACGTCACACATTCAAGGCGGTCACATGTTGTTTAAAGACCACGAGCTAAATACCTAACACATGGCGGTATTTAGTTTGCGGTCATTAAACAATGCGCGACCACCTTGAATGCACTTGAATGCGCAACGTGTCATGTCTAAATCCCATGGGATTTTGAAAAATCACATGAGCAGGTGCATGACTGCGACCTGCTCATCTAAAAGCAGCCTGAGTCTATCTTGTTATGCTATAGTTTGTTTCCTTGAGTAAAGCTTCATGGTACCCTTCCACGTTAAAATATAGTGTGTAAGCCTAGCCTCCTTCCACCCCTTGCTAGGCTGAGCCTCCCCTTTCCCTTAATGTATGCCTGTTGTACTGCTCTCGGCTCTCATTGTTAGCCAAGTCTTTCCCGCTCTGAGTTGTACTAGTCTGGAGTGTGCTTGGTCTAACTACTTCCATATACCATCCCTCTAGGTTCTTCCTTACACTGTATGGGTCTTGTTGTTACTGTCTGACTTCCTGGAGTATTTATTGCTCTTCCCCTCTGTTTGTCCCCATTTCTCCAGGGTGTCTGCAACTGCATAGCTGTTTTTCCACTTGCTTGTTCCAATCCCCCTGTGAATGGTTATAGGCTAAATTTCCTGTTCCCCCCACCTCTTGCTTTTTCTCCTTTCACACTGTCTGGAAATGTAGAGCCTGTCCTTGCCTCTTCAAGTTAGTCTTGCCCTTCCCTATTGTCACTGTATTCCTCTGTTCCCTTATTGCATGTCTCCACTACTACTACTTATCATTTCTATAGCACTACTAGGTATACACAGTGCTTTACAGTCACAGATTTTCCAGAGACAGGCCCCTGCCCAGTGGGCTAACAATCTAATGTACAAGAGTGAGGGGAATGCAGAGACAAACAGACACACACACATTCCCATTTTACAGATGGGGGACTGAGGCTGAGAGGTTGTGAATTGCCCAGTGAGCTCATGGCTAGGGTGGGATTTGAACCCTGGTTTCCCAAGTCCAAGTCCAAGTCCAGCACCTCAGCCACTACACCACACTGGCTGTACAACGTTACCTCCTTGGTTGTTGTGTTGCCTTGATCCTTTCTCCTACCTACTATTTTGTGTACCCTTTGGTTTAGTGTTTTCTTGCTGTGGGCTCTGGTTTCTCTGGCTCTTGCTGGTCTATGACCACTACAGAGTTCCTGGTGATGATCTTGGCCACAGTCTCAAAGCTTGGCTTGCCACTAGAGCCTGAGGGAACCATTTTTTACCCATTAGTGGGGCCTCGCTATCCTAGGCAGAGTCTTTTGTGGAGCCTTGGTCTGTGTGTTTGTCTTCCTACTCTCAAGCTCTGTCTTCCTGTTTGGTCATTCCTAACCTTCCTCATAGTTTCCCTGGTGGTAGCTGATAGCTTTCCTGAACTTGATCCTGTCCTGACTTGCTGCCCCTTAGAACTAATCCTGACACTACTTACCACGCCCTATGCCTGTGTCCCTGACACTGGGGTAAGGAGTCCAGGCCTGGGGCAGGGGATGGGGAGTCTAGTGAGATGATGACTTGATGCACTTGGCTTTGGGGGGTGGAGCTGAAGGCTGGGGTACAAACCCCAGTCACTGAAAACCCTGGCTTAGTACTTGTGCATGTCCATCAGTTCCATAGAAAGCCCTGGTGTTTTCAGCATTGGTCCCACCCAACAGCTTGGCATAAGACTCAGAGCTGGGGTGTTTGGGGGTACTAAAGGCTAAGATTGAAGGGCATCAGCAAATTGCAGCGTTAAGCCAGAACTGAGGCTAAGACACAAAGGCCAGAGCTGACGTATGTGGGGTGTCTTGGAACAGCTGCCCCTCGGTAGATACAGCTGAGCTTATATATGGACACTGAATGAGCAGAGCCCTGTCCCCAGTACAATCGCCTCCCCTCAGCTTGCTAGCAGCATGAGACTGCAGCATATGGGGCAGAGCTCCAGGACTGGCCCCTCGCAGACATTATCACTCCAGCTGGGATGAACTGACATGAGAGGCCAAGCAAGCAGGACCAAGAAGGGGTCCACTTTGCCAGAGGATGAAAGCACAGTGGCAGCACGGGGTGGGGGACAGCCCTGTGAATGGAGGCCCAGTCTGTGGGGCTGCCCAGTCAGCACTGCACAGTCCCACACACCCACTGCTCTTCCCACACCCACCTTTGTGCCCCTGGATGGAGGCAGCCACTCACGATTGATATTATCCAGTTGGAGGGTATGAGAGACTGTTGGAGCAATTGCTCTGACAGTGCCTGCTATTTGGACAGCCAAGTCTCTAAGCACAGACAAGGCCACTGTAACATTCTGGCAGAGGAGGCTCCCATGCTTTCCACCCACGCTCTGGGATAAGGTCACCCTGCCAGGGCACCTCAGTCCTTTCATGCCTGGCTGGGCACTGTTAAATGGGGGCGTTGAGCTCTTTCTGTCCCTGTTGGAGACTAGCTAGCTTGTTAACTGTCCCCACACTAGCTTGTTAACTGATTGCATGTAACTGGGACTCTGCTCTGTAAATAACAGAATAACCAGGGTTCTATCTGTGCTGCCACTGCCCTCTGCTGGTTGGAGTTTGAACTGTGTCATAGACCCCATACTGCTAATGGGTAGATAGTGGCCACAAATGGGCACTTTCCCATGTTACTGACCGTGCATAATTTGCCTCTGGGGAAAAATCTGGGATTTCCCTACTCTGCAGGATCACTGGCAAAAATGTGTGGGCGGGGGTGGGGTGGAGGGCAGTCCCACGCTAAATCCCCACGCATGCTTTGCCTCCCTGATTCTTTCCCAGAAGCAAATCGTGTGTGGACAGTAATGTGGGAAAGCGCCCCTACTCTGGAGTAGTCCCATTAAGGCCCTGTCCAGCCGCATAATGCTTTCTCTAGCTTGTGCCTCACGTTCCCTGTCTGGGGAACAAACAGGTAGAGAGAGAAAAGAAAGGAACAGGGAATATGTAGTCTGGAGGGCTGGGAGATATAATAATGTAATAATTTTATTTATATAATGACCCTCTGCCAGATGGTGTTTGGAACGCTTTACAACATTTAAAATACAATAAAACACCATCACTTAAAATGAATATAAAATCCATTTAAAGCAATTTAAAAGAAGAAGGAAAAGGGGAAGAAAAAAATACATGAAGGGAACTAGCAGCAATTCCTCTAAAAGCACCTGGAGAACAAAAAGCTTTTCAGATGCTTTTTGAAGAGAGCAGGGAGGGACTAAGGTGAACATCTGGAGGAAGTGAGTTTCACACTGAGGGACGACTTAAGGCACAATGACAGGATCCCCAAACAGCGTGTTGCAGACATCCAGTAGGATGAGCTTCCAGGAGCAGGTCTCAAATATAGCCAGGACCTATACCAGGGCCACACAGCATACAGCCCCAGGCCCATGTGCGGCCCGCCGATACATTTTGTGAAGCCCCTGTTCATTGTGTGCGGCCCGCAGCAACGTTTGCCTGCACCGGCGGGTGGAGCCAGCAGCATCTCCTGCTGCTGCTGCCCGAGTCAGCTTGGATGCGGGTGCTCTTGGTGCTGTGCGGGAAGTGGCCTGTGGGGGAGGCAGGAAGCAGAAAAAGTGCCAGCAGCACCAGCAGCAGCAGCCCGGCCCCCAGCAAAGCAGCTGCTGCCAGCTCCACACACCGGCGCAGGCAAAAACCTCCACGGGCTGCACAGCCTGGGAATGGCTGGAGAGGAGGTCAGGAATGTTTCTCTGTGCCTGGAGCTGGCTTTCTCAGCCCTGGCCCCTTAGAGTTCACATATAGCCGGGCTGCTTTCTGACTCGCTATCTAAAGAGAAGGGACTTACTAAAGACAGCCCCAGAAGGCCAGCTGCCCCAAGCAGGAGCATCAGGACAGATCTCATTAAGATATTCAAACTACCCACTGAATTAGATCATTCTCCCCAGGAACTTCTCCCCCTTTGTGAAAGGATTTCTCTTTCCTTTCCCCCCATTGCCATTTAAATAGGGGGTTTGCTGTGGGTTCGCTGTGGGTTTGCCCTGGGTTTGCCCAGGGAGTCATGCAAATTAGGGACAGGACCATGCAAATTAGGGGTGGGGCTACATGCGGCCCAGTGTTGGGCCTGGACCAAATATTCCAGCTCTCAGGACGAATCATGTTGAGCTCGCCTGGCCTATACCATTCAGGACCTTAAAAATCAGCAGTATAATTTTAAATTCAATCTGTCACTCCACAGGCAGTCAATACAAAGAACACAGGGTGGGCATAATATGATCACGGCTGCCCACACCAGTAAGCAGCCACACTACCACATTCTGAACAAGCTGCAAGCAATGAAGAAGCACTGTTGGAAACCCATAGAAGAGGGAATTACAAAATTCAAGCCTCATGGTCACCCAGGCATTGGTCTTTGTGGCAAGATCAACCTGGGATGAGTACGGGTATAGCTTACACACGTTGCACAGCTGGAAAAAGCATTTTTGAACCACAAATTTTCATGGACAGAGCATGGTCAAAAATGATGTCCAGGTTTCTTACCTGACCCATTACCTTCACCTGGATCCCCACAACATGTAGGATCCCAAGGGAGCAGAGGACATCTTCATATTGGCTGCCCCTCCCCACCAGCATAGATTGAGCATGACAGAGCCAGTTAGATGTCTCAGAGCTATGTCATTCAGACATTTCTCCAGGTCAGAAGCCAAGCTGACAGGGCTCACAGGGCAATATATTTATTTATTTATTTATTTATTTGTTCAAATGTATACACTGCCCTTCCCACGGAGGCTCAGGCAAGAGATATATAGTTGTGTATCTTCAGCATACTGGTGGTACTCAACCCTGAGGTTAACCATAACATCTCCAAGGGGCTGAATGTATATATTGAACAACATGCACGATAGGATAGAACCTTGGGGGTCACTACATTTCAAATCTCTCAGGGATGACGCATACCCATCCATCACCACTGAGGAGCTCCGCTCTTCTAGGTGTGACTCAAACCACTGACCAGCAGCTCCAGTCACACCAGCTACATTCCTCAGTCACCAAAGCAGCATCCCATGGTCAATTGTATTGAATGCTGCCATAAGGTCCAGCATGACCAAAATGGCTAGCTGACCTCGATCCAAGATCATCATCAGATCATTTAACACCCTGACAAGTGCAGTCTCTACCCCATAGGAAGGGCAGAATATAGACTGGAATTTCCCCAGAATGTCATTGGAGGCTAAATGCTGCTGTAGCTGTATTTTCACTGCCTAGACTAGTTGGACTGGTAACTGGCAAACACTGCAGCATGAAGAGATGGTTTCTTGAGAAGGGAGCGAACCTCTGCACACTTAAGGCTGGCCAGCACCATCCCCTCTGTAAAGGAGGTGTTAACAGTGCTTGCCAATAACAATATGACCGCCCCAGCGCTCACCTTCAACAACTAGGACGGGCATGGGTCAGAGCCACAGGTGGTGGCCTTCAACAATCCCAACAGCACATGGATCTTCTTGGCAGTAACTCTGTTGGAAGTCAGCCAGGGGAATACAGCCCCTCTAACCCTCAGCAATCACAGTTGGGAAACCAGTCCAGATCTCTTTCCTCTTGTGGCTTTTGTTCCAAGGTCAATGTTGTTTGATTCCTAGGATGGTAGCTGAGGCAGCTACCCCTATGTCTCCTGGAGAACTTGGCTTTAATTATTTGTGCTGCTACTTTTTGTTTCCTTATCACCTGATCTCTTTGTGAGCCAGACTTCTCTGTTGCCTGGAGAAATGGGTGTCTCTGGGGAGAAGGGTTTAGGATTGCTCCCAGCATCAGTTAAGGGGTCTTTGTCCTTGCTCTGACCCCTAAAGCCCAAGTGCATTCTAAAAAACCTGGCTATTATTATTATTTATTATTTATATAGCACGAGCAACGTACCTGGCACTGTACAGTCAGTAGTTACAGACAGGTCCCTACCCCAACGGGCTTACAATCTAAGAGACAAGGAAGGGGGAGATAAGGGAGAGGTGAACATCATGAGAGACACGGATACATTCATGAGTGTGAGAAGATGCAGGTGCACGTGCTTAACTTAGGGTAATTTCAGACGTTACGCGATCACGGTCAACCATGGACAATTTCCTGAGGTGGTGGATGGTCGCGTAATGTCTGGTTGCTCGCCGCCAGATGTTCACCACGGTGAACCAACGGCGGTGAGAAAAATAACCAAACTTTCGAGGATGGTCTGGGCACCATCTCCAAAAGCATGGTTAATTGAACCACGGCCCGGAATCGGCAGTTGGTAACATCTGTTACCGCCGCCGATTCCGGGCTGTGGTCCAGACCCCGGGATGGAATCGGGAGCAGCAGCCGAATTCGCCGCTGCGCCCGCCCGTCCCCCAGAGTGCGGGTGGCCCGGGGAGTGGGGGGGGCGGGTTGTGCAGCCGCACGTTGCGTTGCACGGCCCCATCCCCTCCCCCGATTCGCCGCCGGAAACAGCAGGCTCGTCTGTTGACGCCCCGTCACATCTGAAATCACCCTTAGTTACAGGGAAGAGATTCTGAGTGAGGGCGGGAGTAGGATGCAGTTTCACTCATGACAAGCCAGGGAAAGCCTGACGGAAGAGGTAGGTTTTCAGGAGGAATTTGAAAGTTGGGAGGGAGGGAGCAGAATGAATGTATCCACAGAAGAAGTTCCAGGCCTGGGGGACAGCAAGAGAGAAGGGGCGAAGACGTTTAGAGAAACAAGGGGGCTGTGAGCAGGCGAGGGTGGGGGCAGAGGAGGAGCGAAGCTCACAGGCAGGAGTGTGGCAGGATACAAGAGCAGAGTGTCACGCCGTGGCAACGCGGCATGCTTTCGCGGTGGGGGACCCGGGGAATACCCCGCCGAAGCTACAGGGGTGTGAGGGGAGCCCCGCCCCCTCTCCAGGCCCCCCCCCCCGGGTGTGCCGCCGGTTCCCGTCCCGCAGGGACAAGATGCCTCACAGTCGGTCCCACAGGATTCCCCCCTTCAACAACTCCAGGTCCCGCAGCCTGCAGGCCCCGCCCAGCCCCGACACAGCACGCGCCTAGTGGCAGATCACGCGCGGCAGGGTGCGGAGCCCAGGATCACTCATGAGGGGATTCACCTGGGCAGCTCCAAGAACTAATAAAGACGCCGGCAAGGCACCAGTTCCCCGCTGGTAATCACAGAGAGAAGCTGGCCCCTGTTCCTGTTGTGTGAAGCTAAGTGCTTGTCTTGATTGTTTTGTGTGTGACTGCTTGAACATTTCTTATCCTGGTCCTTGTTGACCCCTCCCTTGTTCCTTGTGAGTGTTGTGCGTGTGCCCCTCTTGCACCCCCTTCCTAGCCCTATAACTGGCCCATGGTGCTTGTGTTCCCCTCCTGCTGTTCTCCCTTGCCCGCGTTCCGCCCCTCTGATTGCCTGAGCCTCCCATAGTCCCTTCCCCGGATCCCCCACAGTTTCCACGCCTTCCCCTTCCCCCCTCCCTCACCCCAGGCCCTTTTTCCCTTCACCCCAATTGGTACTTTTAGGGAAGTCACACTCCATGCTTGCCCTTCTCTGCTCCCAGCCCATCCTAGCAACTGGATGAATGGGCAGCTCTGGCAATATGAGGGGTAGGGCTTTGGGGGGAATCAAAGGTAGAGGAGCTCCTCCCCAAGTCTGGACAGCTGTTACACCATTTGCTAGATAGCCTGAGCTTGGTGAGAAAGTTAGCTACTCTCTGGGTGTTTTTAGACCAGCACCTCCCCACCCATTAGTACCCATCACCCACCCATCATGCATGTTTCAGGACCGCATTGGTGCCTTATGCAGCCCTACAATATGTATGATGGGTGGGGAGGCACATGTCTAAAAATACACACAGTTGCTGGGGCATGGGGGCTGGGGGAGGCAGCAGTGCACTGGCAGGAGAATACAAAGGCTGTTTTTAGACGGGATGCACCCATGTAGGTCCACCCAACCCCCATGGACCCAAGCGCCCGTCTGAAGGTGGTGTGGGTGGAGGTGTGCTCCCACAACCCACACATCACCCTCCCATGCCCCCACCTAGAGAGAGATCCAGGTTTTTCCTGGTTGTTCCGTGCAGGGCCATGGCTGGGCGGTGTGTGGGTGCAGGCACTCACCCAGCGCACACCCATCCTCCTCTGTATGAACACACACACACACACACACACACACACACACACACACTCACTGGAAGTGTACTGGCGCTCCACTCAGCGTCCACAGACCCGGTCGAGAGCCAGGTCCATGTGACTTTGGCCATTTTTACAACTTCAGTAAATCACACACTGGTTTACCATGGGCTCATCCTGGGAGGGGGAAAGGGCCCTCTTGAGAACTTTTGCAAAGCGCACCATAAATGCACCTTCCCAGATTAAGAAGTTGATTAAGGGCGTTTATAAACGATCCCGCTCACAAGCGGAATCGTTTAATGTGCCGCATCTCCCCCGCGCCTACCTCTCTCGGACGGGTCTGATGTTCAGAAGAGCATCAGACCCGTCTTAGAGCTCAGTGCGCATGCGTGACCTTCTGCGCGTGCGCACTTCAGAAGGGAACCCGGAAGTGCGGCTTAAAGCCGGCACTTCGGGGATCCGCGTCGGAGGGGGCAGGATCGCCTGCCCCCTCCGACGCATGTTAACACGCAGCTGAAACAAGTAGACGAGCGCAAAGGAAGGCGGCTGATCAAAGGATCAGCCGCCTTTTTTGTCTCGTGTATAAACGCCCTAAGAAGTCTCGGGCTCTACGGATCATCGCCCTGACTACTCCCCTCAATAGAAACTTGCCAATTCATCAGTCACTCCCTGGGTTTGGCTGCTGACGGGAGGAAATTGGTCAGACACCAAGGCAGCTGTTGTGAGTGGCCTTATAGGATTGGTCTGATGCTGCACCCCACCCACCCCCTTTCTCTAGTCCAGGAGTAGGTGAAGTTCCTAACCCCAATAGCGTTGTACCAAAATATTCATATGGCCAAGAGCACATATGAATATGCACCTATGAACATGCACCTTTTTGCAGCATCTCCCAGGATGACCCTCACCCCGCCCCATCTCTCCTGCTTTGTGATTGGCTGGGGGAACTGGTGTTCTGTGGCCCTGACTTCTGAGATCGGAGGAGCAGCTGTGATTTGACTGCTGAGACTTTGGTGCAACGAAGTAAGACACGGGACCATTATTGCAGCACGTAGCCCAGGACCAGCTCCAGCTGGGAACTGCCCTTGAACTGCCCAAGCAGCATTTTGCTTGTCATGCTCTAGTCTATGGCAATGATGACACAGATCCTCCAGCGGACAACAAGATGCTGCCTGCTCCGACTGCCAGCAGAATGACAGGAGCAGTGATGGCTTCCAAATGGGTGGGGGTCCTCTGCTTCAAGGGCCCATTCATTAATCTGCCCCTGCTCCGACTCCTTCCAAAGGAGAGTTCCAGCTAGTGTGGATCCTGCAGCTTCAGAGGTGAGAGTAAGGATGTGGTTATTTAAATCTATGGGGACTGTCTCTTGTGGAGGAAAAAGTACCCTGAGTACAGATTGAACCAAGAGAAGCTAGCAAAACCTCTTTATGATTAACCCCTTTGGGGGGTGGGGGGTGGGAGGTCATTATAATAGGGTTTTGGCAATTTGGAGCCATAAGAATGTAAGAGTTGCCATACTGGTCAAACCAATAATTCATATAGCGCAGCATCCTATCTCTGACAGCAACAGCTTCAGTTGGTTCAGAAAAGGACACAACAGGTCATAATGGAATGATCCATTCCCTGCTATTTTCTCACAGCCTCCAACAGTCAGAGCTCTTATTCCCTGACTAGCTACTGGCATTCACAATATCCTGTGGCAATGAGTTCCACTGGTTAATTGTACATTGAGTGGGGGGGCGGGGGATTCATTTTAAATCTACTTCCAATTAATTTCATAGGGTGTTATTATTTTAAGAAGGGGGCTGTTGTTTACCCTTTTTACTTGCTTGGCACTGCTCAGGATTTGAGCCCTAACCTGTTAAGACAAAGGTCCTAGCACCTCTTCTGCTTGCAGTGCTGCTAGGTTGGGGAGCACTCCTTTCCCCTAACTCCTTGGACTGGCTCCTTGTCAGGTTGCAGGAAGCCCAGTTACCAGTGAGAATTGACTCTGACCATTATGTTCTGACTGGAAGTTTGTAGTAGCCAGGAAGAAATTTATTTCTCTGGGAAACTCCCTGGGATGGAGCTCTTTCTAAGCGGGTTTTAGCTAGAGTGAAGTTCCTCTATATTGAATCAGTGTATGATGCCATTTTAAGAAGCCCTGATGTTTGCTCCATTCTTTCTAAAGGGGTTTAGTACCAAGCTGGGAGGGAGCTCAGGAGCCAGGAAGCAGAGCTCTGTTCTTTGATGTTACTTTTGCTAAGCTGTGTATTTTATCTTCCTGAGCCTTTTTCTGGAAAATTCTGCTCTAGAGACTTGCTGGGGCACTGTGCGGCTTCCTAGCCTCCACCACCTGGGATGGATCAAGGTCACGCAAGGTTAATACCCTGTCACATGGTAGCAGTCAAGCAGCCACAACCCCTTTAGTGAATTCCGCTGGAACTTGTGGTGGAGCCCCACTGCTAGCTCCAAATTAGGCACATAATAATAAGCTGCAGCCATTCAGTGAAGCAGCCAGCTTTGCTCTTCAGGCCCCAGTGGGGTCTTGTCCAGGAGCAGCTGAGCATCCCCATGGAAGCAGCAGGCATAGAGAAGCTCCTGAATTCCTCTTGGCTGGCATTAGCATCACTAGGAGCTGAGCTAAGAAGGGAGTGGAAGGATGTTTTTAGACAAGTGCTTCTGCACCCACCCATCATGCATGTTGCAGGGCCACATTGGCGTCCTATGCAGTGGGTAATGGGTGGGGAGGCGCTTGTCTAAAACCACCCAAAGACTGGGCGCTGGCTGGTAGTGCTTCCAGAGGTCCACGCCTTGGGCATTTCCCACTTCTAGTGCTGATAACCTGTCTGCAGTCTGGGCTTGTCTGCCTCCCCTCATGGCACTGTATCTGAAATCTCTCTCGACAGGCCTGGAGGCTTCCAGTTTGTCTCAAAAACAGTCACCTGGTCCAGTGAAAACATGCAGCTTGAAAGGAGATGGGAAAGCTTGTTGGGAACCTTGTAAGAGGTCTGGACTTGTTGAAACATTATCGGACCTGGCATGGTCAGTAACGCTCCCCACGGCTAGCTCACCCTGGCCATACCCTCATCACAAAAGAATTCCCTCCCTACTTGCTCTCACTCTTTTTTTGGGAGGCGGTGGCTGCGCAGCTTTTCCCCTTTGATCTCCTCCTGGTGTTTGCCCAGTCGATCAGCTCAGACAGGGTTAGAGTCTGAGGTCAGTGGCTTTTCCATTCCAAACACCCAGACACATCAGTGAGAGAGGAGGATGCTCAGATTACAGCCCCCCTCCTTCTCTCCCACCCCCCACACTCTCACTCACTCACACACACACACACAAACACACACACACCCTAGCCCAGCTTTAGGGCTCTGCTAGTAGTGGCGGCTGGTTTATTTTGTGTTGCCTGTGGATACTCTGGACAGTTGCACAAACCCAAGAGGGTGGGGGTCTAAAGTCCACTGAGACCTCCTTGGGAAACCAACTGGATGCAGCTGGTGGGGGGCACCTGGGACCCCCATGCATTGACTCACTCCAAGAGTGGGGAGTGATGTGCTGGCTCTTGTAGTGCACCCACCTTACAGTGCCCTCAAAGATGGCTTTCCAAGGGCCTGGCTGGCTTTCGCTGGTGGAAAGCAGCAAGTGAAGAGGGTGTTGGGCACTGTCTCTGGAGCTAACATGAGGAGTCTGCAGTGGGCGAAATAGAGCCCCGAAGCCAATCTGCTGCCTGTCTCCCTTTCCTCTCTGGATGTGATTGTTTTGTCTAGTGCTCGCAGCGAAGTGGACGAATCCTCCTGGCTGGAGGGAGGCGGTGGGGATTGAGGAGCCTGCTCTAGCCGGATGCCTTTCTTGGCTTCTAGAGGAAGAGAATTAAAGAGAGAAAGCAGCCAGCTAAGGCTTGTAGAGGCAGCTCCAGAGCAGAAGCCAGACCCCATGCTGGCCTCATTCATTCTCTCTCTACTGTCTGTCCTGGCAGAGGGGGCCAGCCTGCAGCCAATCAGGATGAGTCACCTTGTGGTGTGCCCCAACCAGCTGAACCCCAACCTGTGGGTGGATGCCCAGAGCACATGTGAGCGTGAGTGCCACACCGATCAGGTGAGTGTGACCTGCCTTCCCCCTGCAGCCCCACGAGGCCTGACCAACAGGGGGTGCTGTTGGGTTCCCTGGATGGAATCCTCATGAAACGGGTGGCAAGGGGGGTAGGGCACAACCACAGAACTGTCTGGCCAACCACTAATGGTGAAGGGCCTGATCCTACCAGCCTTGAAACCAACGGGAGTCCAGGTGACTCAGCCCTGACCTGGCAGAATTGGGTCCTCTGTAAGATTCCAAGTCATCTGGGGTTTCCTGCTCTTACTGTGCATGCTGTGGGTAGGGCTTAGGGTGGCCCTACCTCCCCTTTAAAAGAGGACGCTTATGAAAAATACATGGTGCAGGGCTGCACTGGAACCACTGCAGCCCTGCACCATGTATTTTCCATAATCATCCTCTTTTAAAGGGGAGGTATAGCCACCCTAGTAGGGCTGTGGTGGGAATTTGACTTCTAATGAGTTCAAGGGTGTAGTCATTATACGGGCAGGTGGTGCAGCTGCACTGGAGCCATGAGCCTGGGGGGGTGGTCCATGCTCCCTGCCACTGGAAGAGGGAGCAGAAGTGTGTGTGTGTGGGGCAGCTCCAACTCCCATTCCAACTTAGCTACTCATCTGGGTGAGTTTCACTGAGTTGCCCCTGAAGCAAGAGGACTGAATGGCAGGTGCTGTCTAAGGAAGCCAACATGGCTGTGGGAATGCAGGGCACAGCCAACGTGCACAGCCTGGGAGACGCAGTCATGAGGGCCTTCAAGATCCCCTTGAGTGATACCAGTCTCCTTGAATGGGCATTATCCAGCAGGCGAGGTGTGTGCGCATGCATGTGTTTGCATTTGTGTGTACACACAAGTAGCCAGGTGGGCATGAGTCCTGCCATGTGAGATGACTGGTATTTCAGCCCAAATGCTAAGGGGCTCACAGTAAGGGATACACATGCAATATACACACTGTGCTGTGAATCAGCAGTACGTGAACACACACACACACACACACACCAATTGTGCTGCACACTGACAGTACAGTGTGTTTGGTATGAGTGTTTGGGTCAGCCTGCATTTTGGGGGTGGGGCAGCTGGTCTGTGTTTCATGGAGCCCCGAGTCATTCAGTTTCACATTCAGGCTCCTACGTTCTGTTGCTGGCTCTGCCACCTTGTGACCTTGGACAAGTCCCTTCCCCTCACATCCTTCCTACCCCTGGTCTATTCAAATTGTAGGATCTTTGGGACAGGGGCTGCCTCTTGCGTTGTCTGCAGCATCTGCCACAATAGGGTGGAGAACTGCCAGATTTGGAAAAACTTCTCAGCCAGCTCAAACTCACAAAGGGTTAGAGCCATGCTGCCGTGGGCATAAAAACAAGAGCCAGATATGGAGATGGGGACACACACACTCACTTTGACTCTCTCTTTTCAGGGACAGCCACCCCTATGATGGGACAGAGACTATTTTGCTGCCAGGGGTTCTGGGGAGCAGGGGGAGAAATTAAGGAGGGGACTGCCCTTCCCCAGTCACTTTGCTCATTGCTGGCATATGGAATTCCCAGCAGCAGGATGAGTGGGAGGAGCTGCAGCTGTTTTCTCCCAGCTGCTGAGCAAATTCAGATGCCAGTAGCAGGAAGCAGAATGGTTCCCCTTTGTGGCAGAAGCAATGACAGCAGCTGCACTCCCACATTCCCAGGTGTGGGGCCAAGGGGGAGAGGATCCTAGGGGCGAGTATATGTGTACTTGATGTCCTTTGATTTAACTTGGATGTGTCATGACAAGGATCAGGGGGAGGGGCTTTAGGAGTCAGGGAGTGGAGCTGTCCTCCCTCCTCAGTTGGCACTGTTACAAACTGTGCCTGGGGCTGCTGGGGTTCATGTTTGGGACACAGCAGTGAGACTATGGTTATGCAGGCTGGCTGGGGCTGGAGGCTCTGGGTGGTTGGCGATATTCAGGAGCTTTAGGGGATCGGGAGATTGGGCTGTGACTGAGGGCCTAAGGAGCACTGTCTAAGTAAGGTCCCCACCCCTCCTTATATTTCTGAGGCCTAGCTCTGGCTTGGGGACAGGAGTCCAGCTGGAGTGCTAGGTGAGTCTAGAGCCTGGTAGAAGTGGAGGGATGCATTCTATTTATTTATTATTTATTTATTTATTCAGGGGTTTTTTACCATGCCCTTCCCACAAGGGCTCAGGGCAGCTTACAAAGATATTAAAAAATTATAATAACATAAAATCATGTATAAGTAAACATTTAAAAAACCCTAAACTGCCCTTCCCTCCAACCCTCTCTCTAACCCCTCCACCTAGTCCCACCCAACCCTATCCAGGTCTGCCAAATGCCTGGCCAAAGAAGAAGGTCGTACATCTCTTCCAAAAGATGAGCAGACTCGGGCTTAGGCGGACCTCCAAGGAGAGGGAGTTTCATAAGACCACCGAGAATGCCTCTCTGCATGCCCTTGTTGTACAAACCTCACAGGCAGTTGGTACTCACAAGAGGGAGCCAACCTCAGAGGCCACGACAGAACATAACAGAAGTGGCAGTCCTTTGGATACCTGGGGCCCCGGCCGTTTAGGGCTTTATAGGTCAAAACCAGCATCTTGAATTGTGCCTGGAAAGCTATAGGCAGTCAGGTAGACTCTGGAGCACTGGTATAATGTGCTCCTGGTGACCCACCCTCAACTGAAGGCGGGCCACTGTGTTCTGCACCAACTGTAGCTTCCGAATAATCATCAAGGGCAGCCCCACATAGAGTGCATTGCAGTAGTCTAGCCTTGGGATTATGAAGGCATGGATGACAGTGGCCAAATCTGAGTCTGATAAAAAAAGGTCACAACTTTCTCACCAGATGAAGTTGGTGAAAGGCACTCCTGGCCACCACCGCAACCTGGCCATCCAGGTGCAGCAATGGATCCACAAGTACCTCAAGGCTGCAAACCTGAGTGATCAAAGGAGTCTGGACACCATCAATAACAGGGGTCCCTATGTCCCCCAGGTCACATGGCTGACCAACCATCGTCACCTCAGTATTGTCTGGATTCAGCTTCAGTTGGTTCACCCACATCCAGTCTCCAACACAGCATCCAGGCACTGGGTGTAAGCACTGAGACTGCAGGACCTGGGTCAGATGAAAAGGAGAGATAGAGTAGGGTGTCATCAACATACTGATGGCACTTTCACTCCAAACCTCCTCATGAACTTGCCCAGGGGGCTCAGATACACATTTGAACAGGAGTGGGGACAAGAGGGAGCCCTGTGGGACCCCACAAGGTAGTTCCCCAGGGGTATGATGAACTATTGACCATCATCATCTCTGACTTCCAGGGTCTCTCCAGCCAGGACTGGGATTCTTACTTCAGGAGCAAGGGGGTCTAGGGTCCTATGAGGGGTGGGGCAGGGAATTTGACTGGCATAGCCTGGGAGCCAGTAGCAATGCAACCTTCCCACCTTCTGGATTGTTGACTCCATCTCCATCTCCCCCACCTTCTTGATGCACTCCCTGCTGGTTGCCGGGGGTGGGGGAGGGGACAAAACACCAGAATCATCTAGTGGCCAGAAAAGGAGCTCAGTTTTTACTGGCAGCTCATCTTGTCAGTGGGTGTTAACTAACGTTAACACCCGGCCTGCCAAACCCCACCACGGTCTGGCCCTGCGAACCTCCCAGGTGGGCCACAGCAGGTGAACCGGGTGGATGCAACTGTTTTCACACCCACCCGGCCCAGCATGGGGGGTTGTCATGGCAGTCAGACATGGCTGCCTGTCATGGCAGGGAGCGGGGTGGCAGCCACAGTACGTGGGCGGAGTCAGCCAGCCGCATGTCACTCCTTCTCCCTGGCCAGGTCAGGCCGCAGGGACATGTGTTCCTGCTGCTGGAGCTAACCCAGCCTGGGGTAGCCCTCCCCCCACCCCCGGGCAGGATGACCGTTCCCATCACGTCAGTTAACACTCAGTGAGGCAGGCAGCAATATGGACCAGGCTGGTACAATACTGGCTATTGGGCAACCTTGATGAGCAGGGCTGTGAAATAAAGATGCACCCTCTGTTGACCAGGCATAGTCCAAGAGCTCACAGGGCTGGGGGCAGGGAGCAGAGAAGCCTCCTCCCAACTTCAGCCCCATGACCTGCCCCTCGGGGCCCTGGTGTGACATTACAAGCAAGGCTGTAAAACCACACCCACCAGCTCCCCTGAGGTGAGTAAACTCTGGGAGCTGGCAAGTGGGTTTCTAGGTTCTGATAATGGGGCCTGCAGCTGCAGGCAGGATCCAGCACCAGAAACGAAGCTAGGAGTGACTAGAGACAGCCTGGTCAGTCACTGAGGCTGCATTCACATGAGACTCTTCTCCCATCTGTATTCTTTGTTGCAGGAATTTGTAGTCATACATTTTGATTGTTCCCATGTTCCCTGCCCAGCTTCAAAAGTTACCTTGCATACTACCTCGATCGATGTGGCTCTTGCAGTCACGCTGCGGAGGGCCCTCCGCAGGCCGGCCTTTCGGGGCCGGGTCCAAGTGGAGCGTTCCCCTTCTCACTGTCGCCACAGCTCCCCTTTCCGACCCTCTCCCCCGCCCCGCCCCATCAAAAAAAAAAGTTACCTTGCATACTGCCATGGCCACTACTAGGTATCCCGGTATTATGCGGGGTTTTGTTGTTGTTGTTGTATTTTTTTATTAAAAATGCTTTGTCCCCACCAGGTAGGTAGGGTTGCCTTCAGTCATTTTCTACCTGACACTTCCATTTTGGCCTATGGGAGTACCCAGTAAACAACCACCCAGGTGGGAATCCTACCACCAGGCAGGCAGTGGGGAATTATCCCATGGGGGAGGCAATCATCTCTGTTCCCTCTTACAATAATTAAGTCTGACTGATATGCAATTAATCTCTCGACACATGGGTGATGAATTTAGACCGATTGTTAAACCTTGTTTTCTGGCTTAACTTTTTGGGAGTTAATGCTCTTTGCACCCAGTGTATCCTGCAACCAAAACGTTTCACACATTCAAAAACAAAGTGGAGGTGGGGGCAGGGGGAGTGTTGTTCTCATGTGAATGCAGCCTGAGTCTGTCCCCTAGGCCCAGAAAGGATGCCTCCTCCTATCTGCAATGCAAATACTCAGCCTTGCTCTCATGTCCTTTTCCTCTTGGGTTACAGGTGAGTGCGTGGCCAGGAATCAGGATGTTTGTACCCAGTGGGATGAACCCTGTAGCACTTCCCTGTCTCTACCTCCCAGCCAAGCCAGACCCACGAAGCCAGCATCCTGTAAGAATGGACATGGGGCAGTGCCTTTCTGGGGGGTACCAATGGCTATGGCATTTCAAGAGGCACTGTCACCTTAGTGCAACCCAACCTGAGCTAACGGGATGCTACTGGTCCTGTCACACTCAGGGCAGGGTGAGCACGGTCCTGGCCCAAATCCGTTGGGTCAGGGTCCCCAATGGTGGGAAATCCTACTCTCCATGGAGTGCCATAATGTCACAGCACTCAATGGGCAGTGGAGCCCCACTTGTCGGAGAATGCTGTGAAAGAATGTGGCGGCTCCAGCATTTGTCCCTCCCTGTTTCTGATATGGCCCCAACAGAGCACCACCTACATACATCAAGCCTGGTATCACAAGAAGCCCAATGGGACCCAGTGCCCCAAGCAAAGGACCCAATGACCCAGTAAATATTTGTGCTGTGGGAGTGCCCTCTCTTCCACCTCCATTCCCAGGCTGAGAGCATAGGCGTTCCTGGAGTTGCAGCTAGGGAGGACCTGTATTTCATTCCCCTCCTCCACTGGCCTCTCCCATAGTTGATATATTTCCCCAGTTGCCTACTTTGGCCAGCTATAAATAGGGTGACTGGGTTGTGGGGTGCTTCCCTCTCCCCCTGCCAAGGCCAGCCTGTTTGCACACAGAACCACAGTTAGGGAGGCAGCTCTGGCTTTGCTGGGGTCAGCTGCTCTTGCTGACCTAGAGACAGCTCTATTAGTGGGCAGCAGTTAAATGTAATCTGAATTAGCCCTTTCCCTAACTTTGAAGCTAGGCTAAAAAAAGCAACAGGGTTTTTTATAGCAACCTTTAAAGATGCCATCAATCACACACATAACAATTCCTCCTTTAAACCAGGCTTGAACCCATGCCCTCACCATTACCATTTCAAAGCTTTAGCACTTGAGCTACAGGAACAGACGGTGGTGGGGCTGCTTGATCCAGAGTTCAATAGCTGTTACTCTGAGGCTGTTGCAGCAACAGCATTATTAGCATGGCTAGGTAACTAAGTGTTGGGTTTACTCTGTTAGACTTTGGGGTATATTCCTGGCTGTGTTTTGTGTCATTTTTCTGAGCTTATTTATAAGAAAGCGGGAAAACTCCTAGTTCTTGAGAGGAAGTGGCTGGTTGGTAGGAAGGTATATGGACAGTACAGTCAGTAAAAGTGAGATTAAAACTCCCAGCCACTCATGCACCACCTTGGAAAACATGCTTCAGGAGGGACGCAGATGCAAGATCTTTCTTCATTCCCACTCCTCCCCTGGCAGAAAATGCAGACGTAGGTAAAACTGGACATCTGGCACCCCTAATAAACAAGGTCAAGTCTAGCATCTCTGTTCCCTAGAATTTCTAAGCTTAAAGCAGCAATTTCCAAAAGGGTCAGCTGTGAGAGTGGCGCAAGTATGCCTTGAAAAATTATATTTTTCTTTTTTCTTTTAAACATTTATAATATATATTTTAAACATTTGTAATAATTTTATATATAAAAACTTATATAATATATACACACATCGTTTGGGGTGTAAGTGTGAAGTGTGCCACCAATTTTAATCCAGAAAACAGTGTGCCCCAGGTATCAAAAGCTTGGGAAACACTGGTTTAAAGGAAACAAAGTGATCCTATGCAGCCAACAAAACAGAGGGACCCAAGAGAGACATTGAAGTGCAAAATCTTCCTTACCCATGTCCCCCACAAACAGGGGAAAGCAAGTTTAAAACTGAGTGAGCAACATGAAGAAAATGCTGCCAAAAATAAAGGGTATGAAATTTAGGTATATCTTACGATTTGTGAAAATCAACATTTTTGCCAAAATGTTTGTAACATTAAAAAACCAAACACCTCAGCTTTGTCCAAATGACTCACTTCATCCAAATTTCATTTGGTTCTGAAATGTCAACCCACATCCTCACACTCCCTGCCCCTCCCTCATGGTGCACCCCAGTCCCTCTGAAAAACTGGGCTGGGGTGTATGGCCAGAGAGCATGTACTTTGCAGAGGACCTGGGGGTGTGACCAAAGGGGGGCCAGGGCTGCCCTCCCATGTCTGTTTTGGCTGCTTTCCTGATGACAGTTAAGTGTTTGGGGAGGGGGATCACATATACTTTCAGTTACAGCTTCTGAGCAAAGTCCCATGTTTTCCTGGCCTTGCCCCCAGCTCCTCAGGAACCTGTCTGTAATTGTGACTGTGCAGTGCCAGGCACATTGCTTGTACTATAGGAATAGTACTAGGACTGATCCCAGCCAATCTCTCCTGCCCCACATTCACAAGGCTCTGGGGGTGGGGCACACTGCACCTCCTGCAGCAGCCTGTCATCTCCTCCGTGGCCTGCAGGTTTGAGAAGCCACCCCTGCTGCTGAAGAGGGATAGTTTGGGGATCCAGCTTGCAGCCCTAAAGCCCCTGTTTTAGTCTAGCCTAACAATCCTTCTATCTTCCTAATGAAATGCAATAAGCAGGGCTTGGGATGTTCCCATGCACTTTCCTAAGAAGCCTGAATATTAACCGACAGCCTGGTGAAATTCCCTCTGCTTCCCAGTCCCCCTCTGCTGTTTCTGATGGATACCTGTCATGTGCTGTTAAGCCGCTGGGGTGCTCCACTCCAGAAGTGGCTGCATTTTAGTAGTGGGCAGAGGTGATTTCGAAGCAGCTAGTGTGAGCACTTGGGTACTGATGGCAATGCAGAGCATGGTTTTAAAGGTGCTGTGGTTGCTCTCCCTGCAGGACTGTGAGGGCTTTGAAAAGTGTTGCACCAATGTCTGTGGGCTGCGGAGCTGTGTGGCTGCCCGCTATGCAGATGGGAGCTTATCCTCCTTGGAGCTGGCAATGGAGGCCTCGTGCGAGAGCTTTGTGTGCACCCAGCAGGGCTCGGACTGTGACATCTGGGATGGGCAGCCCATCTGCAAGTGCAAGGACAGGTGTGAGAAGGAGCCCAATTTCACCTGTGCCTCAGACGGCCTCACCTACTACAACAAATGCTATATGGATGCCGAGGCCTGCATCCGCGGCATCAGCCTGACCGTGGTGCCCTGCAAGTACATCTTCAGCTGGCCCAACACCAGCCCAGTGCCATTGGAAACCACCGCTCCACCCACTCCTGGAGCTGCTGCAGAAGCCCCCATCCCACCAGCACTTTACAGCAACCCCTTCCACCAGTCAGTCTATGTGGGGGGCACCATCAGCTTCCACTGTGATGTGAGTGGGCGACCGCGGCCAGACATCACTTGGGAGAAGCAAAGTGACCACCAGGAAAATTTCATCATGCGGCCCGACCAGATGTATGGCAATGTGGTGTTCACCAACATCGGGCAGCTGGTCATCTACAATGCCCAGCCTGAGGATGCCGGTATCTACACTTGCACAGCCAGGAATGCTGCTGGCCTCCTCCGTGCTGATTTCCCCCTCTCTGTCATCAAACGGGGGCTCTCTGGTGGGGAGACCCGGGTGTCTAGCCCCCAGGAGTTCCCAGCCAATGAGTGCCTGAAGGAGCCTGACAAACGTGAGTGTGAGGTCCAGCAGGTTCGCTGGCACTTTGACCCCAAGAAGGGCTCATGTGTTACCTTCCACTACGGCGGCTGCAGTGGCAACCAGAACCACTTTGAGACCTACGAGGAGTGCCGCTTGGCCTGTATCAGTCATGCCATCAACACCTGCACCTTGCCCATGGTCCAGGGGCCTTGCAAGAATTGGGAGCCACGCTGGGCCTACAACCCTTTGATGAAGCAGTGCCACTCCTTCGTCTACGGTGGCTGTGAAGGCAATGAGAACAACTTTGAGACCAAGGAGAACTGTGAGGATGCCTGCCCCTTCCCCAAGACTCTCCAGTGTAAGGTCTGCAGGCTGAAAAGCAAGATGGTGCTGAGCCTCTGCCGCAGTGACTTTGCCATTGTGGGACGCCTCATGGAGATCATCGAGGAGCAAGACTCAGGAATTGCCCGCTTTGCCCTGGAGGACATCCTCAAGGATGAGAAAATGGGCCTCAAGTTCTTCAACATCAAATACTTGGAGGTGACCTTGACTGACATGGACTGGAGCTGCCCCTGCCCCAACATGACCACAGAGGATGGGCCCCTTATCATCATGGGGGAGGTGCAGGATGGCATGGCCATGCTGGACCCCAACAGCTATGTCCGGGTGGCAAATGACAAACGGGTGAAGAAGATCTATGAGCTGCTAGAGAAGAAAACCTGTGAGCTTCTTAACCGGTTCCAGGACTAGAGGGGGAAGATGACCATACCCAGCACTGAGCATGCACAGTGGGAGTTACATTCTGCATACCAGCTGGGGACCATCTGCCCTCCAAGGAGGGGTGGACAGATGGCTGAGGGTCTCGTGCTGTACGGGACCTCAAGCCGCCCACCCAGCTGCCCTACACTTTCCATCCCATGGCTGGGAGCCCTGTACATCAGGAGACCATAGACTGACCCCTTGCCTGAAGGCCATCCCTGGCCTCCCCTTCCTGGGAAAGGAAGCCCAGTTCCACAGGACCCAGAGATATCTCTGGGCTGCTCCCAGGACCCCCTGCCTCAGCGTGGCAAATCCTGCCTTCTCCATGGACCAGCCCTTTGTTTTTACTTCGTTTGGGGTTTTTCTTTCTAACCCATTTATCACAGTCTTCTATTATGCTTGCAACTACTAATGTCTGCTTGCCTGGCCTGTAATTTATGTCTGCATGTCTTGCCCATGTACCCTTCAGTCCAGACGATATGAATAAAGAGGTTGTTTGAGGTAGTATGAACGGAGGCAGTGGAACCTCCCTCTCCTCTTAACAAGTATGGGCCTCATTAGACTGTGTATGGTGACTGGACTGGGTAGCCTGCTGGATTAGTCAGTGGCCAGACTCCTCCCTCCTCTTGGTGCCAATGGGAGACACATGAGAGGACAGTGTTACTCAGTTATTTCTAAAAAGGCGCCAGTTGGTAGATTTGCATCAAGAAATATGCTAATTTTGGGTGTTCAGAAGGGCTGGCTTGAAGTGGGCATAAAGAAACAGGGGCAGAGGGAAGTGGGGACGACCAAAGTGACTGGAGTGGGAAGGAAGTTGGGGGAGGAAGGACAGGAGGGGATAGGGAGGGAAATAGAGCAAAGAGAACATATTGAGGAACAAACAAGGGGAGTGGGGTGGGTGTTGTGGATGTACAAATGCATGTACATGCATGTACGTGCACACACACTGCAATATTCCCTCCTTGTCTTAAACAAAATACACTATCTCAACTTCACTCTTGAAGAGGAGGGGGCTTATTCTCCCATTTTCCATTCTGACCATGGGGAGGAAGAACCCTTCCCTTTCCTTTCCAAAGCCCTTGACTGAGTCCCAGCTACTGCTGTTGTGGCTCAGCTCTGAGGGAAAAGGGGCAGGCTGCCAGGCTTCTGCCAATCAGAAATTAGTTTAGCCCCATGCACTTTCTTCCTACTCATATCCAGCCTGGAACGGAAGGGGAATGAGAGTGCACACAGGGCTTGGCTCAAATTCTAACTCCAGCAGCTCAGGCTGACGGTGGGAGGAGTCAGTGGGCTACAGGAGCAGGCTCTGCAGGCGTATGGTTGCCACCTCTCATTTCTGCTCTGACCTCTCAATCAGCCATTGGAAAGACTGATGCAATGGAGGTTCCAGCCAGGTCTGGGATAACATGCTGCCAATGTAGAAATTTTCCTCAGTTTTAGTCAGTGTCCACACTCCCCCGCCCCCCCCTCCACACTGCCCCAAAGAACCCCTCATTTCCTCAGCACAGCCATCTGACCAGCACGTTAGGCCAGCATTACAGCCTGCAGAAATACCTGTACATCATCCATCAGACTCCAACTCTGGCAGGGTTGACAGGTGAGCAGCTGGCAGGTGCCTGCATGATGTGTGGGATTACCCCAGGAGTTAGGTTCACTTGGGGGTGTCCCCTGCTCTCCCCTGCCTACCACCCCTATGATTTCCTATCACACACGCTCTGCTTGCTCTCCCTAAGTGTGTGTTTGCCCAGATGGGAGTGATGCTCCCATAGGGCGATGCAGGCAATGCTGAGACCAAGTATGGGTTTGGCCATGCTAAGGCAAAACACATTCATTCGTTAAGGTGCGACAGACCCCCTGGCTACCCCCCATGAGGTCCCATCTGGTTATTGATGTATCACACCCACCACTTCCTATTTGGCAGAAGTGTTTTTCTTGGAGCGCAGCTGGCAGCAGGTAATGGAGACTCTACTTGTTCCCAGGACAGCTTGCTTGATTTGACTTCCAATTCTGAACATTTGCTCTAAATAGATTCTGTCCAGCTGTAGCCTCCTCTCATTTAACCTTTAGAGTGCTGGCATTTTTTCAGTGTGGCAGGTGCAGTTGCTGTGAAAGGGTGGTGCACACAGCAGGGCGTGTGCTAAAACTTTGACTGCAAAGAGCCTAAAGGCAGGGTCTTCCTGTTTATCCTCCATCTCGTCTCCTGTTCACTTACTGCAGGACTTGCCCATTTCATCTGGCTGATAGCCAACCTTACTTCTTGCTAGGAGCACAGGAGCAGCCCCTGCTGCATCAGACACAGGCTGTCCCAAACTGTAGGTGTTAATAAACATGCAGCTGGCATGCAGGATACACTTCCTGTGGAGGGGAGGCCACCCCCAGCTGGGTCAGGTTGGGGAACTGAACAAATGTTCCAGCGGATCAACGGCATAGGGGTGCCTGGGAGAGATGTGAGGTCTTTGGCTGTAGCGACCGCTGAGCCTCAATAAACTTATTATATGTGAGGTGGGCTGGCCCCACCCCTTGCTGGCTACCCATGGCAAACATGTTTGTCCGCTATGGCCCACCGGGGTGGTTGTTGGGCCTAGACTGTGGGCCCAGTTCCTCTGGGTCAACAGTTCCTAGGCAGCCGTCTACCCATTCAGGGGCTGTAGCGAGCCCACAACTGGTGGCCTGTTAACAGACACGCAGGTAAGGTTCTGGCCCAGGCAGGCCATAGTGAGCAGTAATTCCCTGTGATCCAAGGACTGTGAGGCCATGAGCACTGGTCCCCAGGCCGTCTGCAGAATGACTGCAGCTAGAGCAAAGGGGGGTTCAGTCCAAGCTCCCTGCAGACCCTAAACCACAGGAGTCACCCCTTCCCACTCCCTCATAGCAAGGACCAAAGCCACCTGCCTCATGCAGTCATAGCCAAGCTACACCCACCTCCAGTGGGGGCACAAGGGACCAGGAGACATTCCATGGGGTGACAGCAACCCCCTGGGACCCACAGATTAACAATTTCTCTTCCAACTGCCAGGACTGGCTTCTTCAGTGGACGGTGTAAGGAGCCCCCTGCTGGACATACACGGCCCAGGTAGCTAGTAGCCCTTCCATGGAGAGATGAAATGAGTACTCAACTGCAACTTAGAATTGGTTGAATCTGTCCTATTTGGAGTCCAAATTTGGGAGCTAAACTCAAATCCCTTTCACTTTGCTCATTCATCAGTTTGGGAAGTCAGCATTTTTCTTCCTTTGTTTTGGGGCTGCTGTTTTTTAATTTGTGCAGGTTCCCAATTAGGCCATCTGAGTGACCTATAGGCCAGCAGAAAACCCATGGATAAACGAAGAGCTAAAGACACAGAAACAGGGATGCAACAAAGTCCCTAATGAATTAAGGAATCTTGAAGGAGACAAAGCACCAGATAGCAAAATTCTGACTAGCTAAAAGGTGAATCCCACATGCCAAATTTCACAAATATGAGAAAATGTGAGGGAAGGTGGGTAGGGAGAGTAGCTTGCTCCCATTTTCAGAGCAGCTGGGTGGCCTCTGTTCTTATAACACGTCTGTGACAACCTGCATATGCTAAATCTCCCAGTATGGGGCTCCAGAGTTAACCCCTCGTAATGAGGTGGGGGTTGCTCCCTCTGGTCAGTGCTAGGGTTTCAGGCTGGTGTCAGACTCTGTTAGGTCCTTGGGGCATGTTTCTAAAGCCACTTTCCTCCCCAGACTAGAAATGCAATGCTTTTCCTCCGTGGAGCAAATTCTGCTAGGCCCGCCCTGGCTGTGTTCACTCCATGAAACTGCATCAAGACAGAGGACTAAAGGGTGGCATCCAGACATAGTCTGCAGGGAATAGGGTGAGACATTGGTGGCACCCTAGCAGGCTTACAGCTAGAACATTGGCACAGGAGGTTGGGGTGAGCAGACTCAAAGACAGGAGGGAGGGAATTGCACTTGCTCTCAGAAGTTCATCTACCATGCAGACATTTTCTTACCAAAATTGGGATTATTACCCTCTGTAATAGCTCTTCAGACATCCGAATCTTCAGACATCTTAGGCCACATTCTGACAAACACCAGTAAACTGAAGTAGTTGCTGTGATGTATTACATCGCAGTAACCACTTCAGTAGCATTGAAACAAACAGCTCAACCCAAGTAGCTTCCGATTTGCGCAACTTGCAGGTCTTTGCCTGGGTGAAGACAGTGCAATGAAAATCCCCTCTATCCTGCCAGAGGCTGCTGATCTCTGGTGGGATGGAGGGGAGCATAGCTGCACTGTCTTCAGCTGGGCATAGACCCACAGGTTGCACCTGCACCCTCCCCCCCACCAGAGCTGCATTCTCACAAAGTTACTTCTGGAAAATCAGGAGTACATACTCCCCTTCAGATTGTGTTTAGGAGTACATACTCCCCTTCCTACTCTGCAATTACTTTAGCTTAGTGCTCCATACATGCCAACAATACAGAAGTACAACCAAAATAAGGCACAGCTACACCAAAGTAGATGTATGAATTAAAGAGACAGGGAAAATCTGGAACACATTTTACAGCAGAGGTAGGGGAGTTTACAGGGAGGGTAGCGCTCCACATGTTCTCCCTTAGCTATGGGCCCCAACTCCTGCAAGATAGCTCCTACCCTGCTCCGGGGCCCTGAGCCTTTCTTCTCCAGGTCACCTTGAAAGGGTCTGACAAGGGGAGCTCAGGGCCACAAACTGCAACCTAGCATAGGCTGCATCAAGCACCAAAGGCTGCACAAAGGTTAAGTGCCATAGGAACCCCTGTGAGGTGAAAGGCCAACCTGCCTCCCTTCTGTTGTGCCTCCGTGTCAATGTGTAGAGTACAGAATTGAGGTACCTCTCTCCCATACAGCCCCTCTGCCATCCAGAGAGGTTTTAGTCTGAAAATGGCAGGAATTAAATAGGTCCGATCCCTTATACTGAGGCTGCTGACATAAGGGAGCTAAATCACACTGGCTCCAAGCCTCCCCCAGGGTCAAGGTCTCTTCTCATCTACACATTAGCTGAAAGGAAGGTGCAGAAACACCAGCTCCCCTCACAACGTCTGCCCCACCCAGAAGGGATCCCATAGCTCCATGGCTGAGGTTGGGTACAGGGGATGAGGTCGGGACTATGCTTTTGGGTGCATGGCTCCTTGGAATCAATCCCAGTAACTTGTTCGCATTGGGAACGGTGGCCTCAGTCCCACAAGCCAGGACTGGTGTTGAATCCACAGCCTACAGGGCCTCTGCCCCCAACCACAAACCCCAAGCGGTTTTCCTCTTCCCCCACAGCCTGGAGCTAGGGCAGTCATCCTCACACCATGGATCCTGAACTGAAAGGGGCTCTTGCTGATCTTGTAGCTGCACCTACCCTGCAGGCACACTTCCCCACCTGTGTGAATATGAGGCAGTCAAATCACTCTCTCTCCAAACAGTATGATAAAGAGGGCATTTTGTACCATTCCCATTAAAGCTTCCTGCTGAGTCTGGGCAGCCAGGCCACACACATTTTGTCTGCTGTGGCACTTTGGTTAACACGCACTGCTCCTGTGGCTGCTGAGTGTTCATGTGAGCAGTCAGAACTGAATTGCAGAGTCCTCTGTTGGCCCCTGGCAGTTCCAGGCCCCTCGTCTCCCCTCCAAGCCGTACCAGCTCAGAAGCATCACCACAAGAGCACTGGGACCTCCAGCATAGGGAGCACTCCATACATTGGCTGACTGTGCCCTGGGGGCTCAGGGCATGGGGATTCATACACAAGGGCAGGTAACTGCAGGGACAGGCATTACCAACAGCCAGACTGAGGGGGCAGGGGGCAATCAGCAGAGGGACAAAGCCACCCCTGGCTCCTCTCCCAAGTCCCTGGTCACACCTCATTTACTCAGCAAGTGAGCTATGTGCCCCCTCTGCTCCCTCCCCGAGAAGCACCATGGAAGGGTCTCTTCTGCAGGAGCAGGTGGTGCTGGGGACCTGCTGGGGCTGAGACATGGAGAAGCTGCACAGAGAGGAAGGCAGAGGTTCTGTGACCTGCCCCTGCCATTCCTACATCCCCACACCCTGCAAGTCCTTCATCTCTCCCCTCTCTCAGCAGCCATGGGCTCTGCCCCAGGCTCACATGTACAGAGATATGGGGAAATCGGGGTCTGGCCCTTTGGGGCTGCCAAGATGAGCAAAACTCTCTGCCCCCTGCTGCTGGGAACAAGCCTAGCCTTGGGAATCAGGCTCTTGGGCCAGGTCGGTCCATTCTACTGGCAGGGTGGACTCCAGAGAAGCCTTGCCCTTCCATGGGGTGTGCCAGGGTGTCCTCCTGGAATACAGAGGCCATGGAAAATCCTGTCCCTGCCCCCCAGATCAACAAAAGGGTTTATTGGGGCCTAAACTGCTTGAAATTCAAAATGCTATACTGGGGCTCAGCCACTAGAGGGCCACATTGCTCCACACAGAACAACAGAGACGACACCAAGGACAAAACCTACCACCTCAGAGCAAGGTTGGATTAACCCTTTCTGGGTTTTCTAACCAAAGTATTTCCCTACCCCATTGGATGCCACTTTCTTGTTGCAGTGGCCACTCGTACCGTTGAGCTGCAAGGATGTGTGTGCATACCCCCACCCGAGTTTGTTATTGGGGTGGTTGCTCGGGAGCTGTTAGCATACCATTCTGGAGCCACCCAGCCATGATCGGGGAAGCAACAACTGGGGAGGCTAGGATTCCATCCACTCTGGCTTTTAGTTCTGAGCACCGTAGGCTCTTTGGGAAGAGGGTCTAAGGGACTGGAGCAAACTAAAGTCAAGCCCCTTAATAGGGGCAGGATGATTTTCAAAGGTGCTGAGAACCCACTAGAGGCATTTCAAGCTCATGGAGTGGGGAGGTTGTTCAAAACCCCATAAAAGCAAGGGGGGCGGAGGGGGGGGAAAGAAACCACACGTTTATGTGCCTGGCTTACAACACCTGTTCATTTCAAAGCATTGGCATTTGCTCTTCAAGACTCCAGGATCCAGAAGAGTCAGGACAGAGAAGAACTAAGGCCTTGATCCAAAAAACACATTCTCCTAGAGGCTTCAATAGGACTACTCTGGAGTAAGTGGTTTGTGGATCATGGCCTAAAGAATTACATAGTAAGACAGAAGATCAGGCAAAGGCCCGAGGATGCTGGAGCAGCTGTCGATAGACATGGTTAAGGCATTGCCTAGCTAGAGATGCTGCAGCTGAGAGGGGCGCCCGGGCAGGACATGGTCAGAGATTCCACTGGAAGGCATAAACTGGCAGCTCATACCCAGCACAGAGAAGCAGATGGGCTTGCAGGGACCCTGCTCTGGTGGGAGGTAGGGGGCTTGGGCACCCTTCAACAGAACGGGAGCAGCCCTGCAGTGTGACGGTTCCGCTCTGCTGGTGCAGCTTTGGTTGGATGTTGTCTCCATGAGAATAGGCTCTGATCCTCCCGGAAGCCCTACAAAACCACACTGAGCATGATGGACATCGAGAAGTTGTTGAGACTAGGATCACATTAAGCGTAGAGCTGTTCCCAGTGGGAGAGAGGGCTGCGTTAGCACTTGCGAAAGATGAGGCACTTGTTGTTCGCCGGCATTTCGACCTAGAAGCAGAACCCAAGGTTAGCATGCTGCTTGCAACCCCATCCCCATGGATCCTTGATCAGCCCATAGCCTACCATTCTTGTGGCTCCAAGGTCCATTCACTCTGGGTTGCCTTGGAGCCCAAAGTACTGGCAAAAGGAGTGGTGAGACTCAGGGGGCAGCATGGCCACAGGGGGATATCTACACATATGCTTTCATCATCCCCTGCAGCCTCAGCCTCCCCCAGCAGAGGGAGATGTAGAGAAGGGTGTTGAGAAGTGTACAGAGCCCCTCCCCAGCAGGGGTCATTAGAATAGTGAGGGGTGGGGGAGCTCCTAGCCTCTCTAAGCAGGGGCCAATGAAAAGATGGGTGTGTAAAAGTATGCAGAGTCCCTCCCTAGCAGGGGTCACTAGAAGAAATGGTGGAAGCTCCTAGCCACTTCCAACAGGGGCTTGTGCAGCAGAACTGGGCATCAATGGAGACATGGCTGCATCAAATTCCCCTCCCCATCTCACCACCAATGAGCAGCCAGAGTTATCAGGGGAAGGAAGAGGGGTCCTTACCCCACCCCAAGTCAGCAGCAGGTCATGTGGCCAAGGAAACTGACTCCAGCTACTGAGAGGACCACAATGTCTGAAAATAGGGTGGTGAGACCAGGGGGGGGAGGCAGTATGGCCACAGGGAGTGGATAGCCACACCTCCCAATGGCATGAGTGAGAGATGGGTCTGGCAGTGGGGTCCGACTACATCAGAGGAGCCAGACCTAGAAGAGAGGAGAGACATCCAACCTGGGTCCAGTTTACCTGGCTCTGGTGAAAGGACAACAGTCCCCGCCCCCAGTCTGTCTCTGCCTGTGGAAGCTCAGGCTTTTAACTCAATTCATCCTGTGGGTGAGGAGCTGTTCTCTGTGCCCTGCTGGAGCCTTGCTTAGGGCACAGCTCACACTGCAACCAGGAGACTCTGCCAACCCCCTTCCCCCACATACCATCCTCTCCAGCTTCATCCCACTGGCCATGGCGAGCTGCTGCAGCAGAGATGTGTCCCGAAGGCCCCAGGCTGGATTCCTGTCAGGGGGCAAAGCAAATGCTTGGCAAATGCTGCATTCCTGCCATTCCCCCCCACCTCCAAGCTGGTCATCCAGAGCACCCCTATGAAACCACCAGGACCTGAAGCTTGGAGACTCCCATACACTGGTTTCCAGTGGTTTGTTTAAAAAAATGAAGTGCCCCAGAAGCCATGCACCCTGTTCCAGAGCTTGTCAGAGTAAGGAAATGAACCTATTCTCAAACTAACCCAACCCAACTGCTGCCTCTCCACAGCTGGATATAAACCAAGAGTTCGTGTTATTTAATCTGTATGATGGACCAGCACAAGGGGGTGGGGCAGGAAAGTCATTTGTGAAATCCAAATAAACCATTGAGTATTTTTCTGGCTGAAATGGCCAATATCGGCCTTTTCCTGGTCTTTCATGTTTCAGGCTGCACAATCCTGCTGGGAACATTTCCCAGGGCTCAGTTCCCCCACCCCCAATTAAGCCTTGCTGGTTCCCCACAGGGCCCAGGCCTTCCCTGCTCTGGGAACCCTCCTTGTCAGGTCAACCATGTCTATAGGGGCTGACGGAGGGGTGGGTCTTACACAAGGGCAGGAATCTGAGCCAATGACTTCAGGGACAGGCATTGCCAAGAGTCAGAGTGGGACTAGTCAGGGGCTCACCAGCAGAGGGACAAAGCCTGTTCTAGGTGTGGGGCTGACCCACTCCCCTCCCTCTGAGAGGACCTCTAAATCTTGGGGCCCCGTGGGGCTGCCTCTCCCTCAGTAGGGAAAAGAGACAGTCCTCCCTGGGAGTGGGAAGAGGCTTCCCTGGGTGTGAATTACCTATTAACTCTCCCCCTCCTCATGGATGGGATTTTGGGCCCCCAGTCTTGTGCTCCTAAAGGCACAGCAGTCTGTTCCCTCTCCCATCCCCATACTGCTTTCACCTCTGCCGCAGGCTGTAGTCGAAGTCCACATTGCTCTGTGGGGTGATGTGCCCATTGATGGCATAAGGCTATGGGGCAGAAGGCAAAGGGGATCATTAGACAGCAGGTACCTCTGACCCCCACACTTCTTCCCAGCCATAAAAATAGGGTGGGGGAGTGAAACACCTTGCCCACTCCCCAGTATGCTACCTTCTGGGGGCATGTTTCCACTCAAGGCTAGCAGCTGATGTAATACCCACAACGGCCAGCAGAGTGCACTGAACCCACAGGCTGTGAGAATACAACAGGGTAAGGACTCCAGTTGCATGAGTGGGAAGGATCTTTGTCAGGCCGTGTGTGAGGTTAGAGCACAGGGAGGGAGTCAGGGCCTTGCATCAGTTACTGCCCCTCCGTATCCCTCAGTTTCTGTTTCTCTATAATGGGGAGAACAATGGTGCATGGGCGCTCCACGAGGGTTTGGAGGCCGAGTTAATTAGCTTTGCAGTCCATGGATGGAGGGGGTTCTGATCAGAGGAAAGAGTTCATGGGGAAGTGGGGTTCAGAGGAAAGAGTTCTCTGGAGAAGTGGATTACATGGCAGATGTAATCAGTGACCTCTGAACCCATAAACACGAGCCTCTACCCTGTGGGTCACTGAACCCAGGTTTGTTAGCTCTAGGCCAGCAAAAGATTCAACCTCTTTGTCACCCACGCACCACCTCTAGAGGGCAACAGAGTGCCACACACAGCCTCTGTACCACCACCAGAGGGCAACAGAGCATCATACCCACTCACCATATGCCCTCCAACCCGATGCTGCACACCCCCTTATGGCCAAGGGAGCATGCTGCCAGTGGCTGCAACTCTATTCTGCTCCCATGAGTGCTGCCATCTGTACCTAAAGGCACCGTTCACCTCTCTGGGTTCAGATGCTGTTCCCAAACTTCCTGCCAGCAGGAGGATCCAGCCAAGCCACGCCCAGGGGCAGGGAGCTCCTCTGCTCCAACAGAAGCTCTCTCAACACAGAGAACACCAGGTGCATCCCCTTTGCTCTGCTGAGAGGGGCAGGAGCACAGACCCTGCCTGGTGACAAGGATATTATTGTTTGAGCCCAACTGGGGTCTACAGCAGCAAACCGCTTACCCCATAGGTGATCAGCACAGCTTTGGGTTTCAGCAACTTCCCAGCTCCCCGGAACAAGCCCTAGGGAAACACACATGATAAAATAGCACTTCCCACACTTTTCTCTGTCCCATTTTGAGACTCAATATAATCCAGTAACCCGACAGCCACACACACACTGCATCAAACAGCAATTGGGATTGCAACCCCATTCACAATGGAACAAGCCCGCAATGGGTCCCAACACACAGCTTGAAAACATCTGCAATAAAGCTCGGGGCACAGGGCACTCTGGGGGTGCCATGAAACAGACGCTTGGTGCCTAGTAAACCAATGGGATGGAAATGGAGGCCAGTTCCCCAGGAGGAGGTAGGAAAAGCCCATCCGATCCCTAACTCGAAGCCTCCATTTCTAACCTTGCTCCTTGTGGACATCAGTTCCCACTACCCTCCTCAGAATGAAGATTGTGGGTTGAGACACTTAAGCAGCACGAGTTAGTTTTAGTGTGGGAGTGCCAGGGTTACTAGGGGAAATCTCTCCCCCTCTTCCTGGGAGGAGGGGTCTGCATAGCTGCTCCTCACATGTGCAGAAGACACAGGCCCTCAGGGAGGCTGGCGGTGCAGCCATGCTCCCTGGTCGACACAGCTTGTGTTCAAGGGCATGTGGGGATTCTGCCCCCACACATAGGGAGAGAAGATTAGACTCTTCACGTTCACCCGATCCTGACACAGCATGGGAACTGGAAGATTATCATCATCATTATTACTATTAATGGCACCAGGGTGTCATGAAAAGGACTCCAGGACTGAGAGCCCAAGAGCCAGCGCTGTGGGGTTAGAGCAGGAGTGTGGAATCTCAGCCTGGGGCTAGTTTCTATTTGGCCTCTTTCTGGTGCCTGGATCTCCCGCTAGATCCAATCCCTACCCCCAAGACCCGAAGGGTGAGGGGAGGGCAGAGATGAGGGCACGCACACAAGGATAGGGGATTGATCCATGGCACAGAATCATGATCTGGACCCTCTTCTTCCTGAGCACATGCCTCCCCTCAACTTCAATGCAGCCCTCATTTGAACTTATTTTCAAAGTTGTCTCTGGGAAGGAAAGGTTCTCCAACTCTCAGTTAGAGCAACAGGCAGGATGTCTCTCTCCTCTAGTCAGATTCCTCCTCTGTACAATGGGGACAATTGAGGCCTTGCTGAGATGTGACCATTTCCAGTGTGTGGCGTGCACTGTACAGCAGCTACCCTGCCAACGCCCTCCCACTCACTGGGGCGCTCGTACGGAACACTGGAATTCTGAGGGAACCAAGTAGTACAGGGTTGTACGAGTTTGAGAGATACCTGGAGGCCCAGGGGTGGGGCTTACCCCAAATGAGCATTCAGACCGGACAGTATTACATAGCAAGTCTCTACCACACACTCCCCTAAAGGGACTACCCCACAGCAGCTAGTCCACGCTGATAAACACCTAAAGGCCATGACGCAGTAACTCTGGAAATGCTACCTGGTACCTCTGCCCCTTTCATCAAGGCCGAACAAGGCCTAACTCACTCCACGGAAGAGCTGTTAACGCCAGTAAAATGTTCTGAGGCCAGTAAATGGAAGGAAAATGAATGGGGTTATCCTCAAAGAGAACATGCACAACTGATTCACTGGATGGCACACCTGTATCCAATAGGATACAATACCTGGTATCCCACAAGGGAGGCTGAAGCAGGCACTCAGCAATGCACCCTGGAAAACCGTAAGGGGTTTGGGACGAGCCACGCAGGTAGAGATCTGGAAGGGAGATGACAAAGCCTCCTGCCCCAATCCCCTCTCGCAGACACTCCCACACTTCCCTTGTCCACACCCTGCTCTATAATGCAGCCCAGGTTGGGGGAATGGAAGGGGAGGGAAACTAGCTTGATCTCTGTTGATCAGCAGCCCTGCCTGTCCTGAAGTGCTGGGGGTGGGAAAGACTGTCCTAACCACTCCCCCAGCCCTGCCTACAGGTGAGTCCCAGAACCCATGGCAGGCAGGGCTGTAACATCATGGGCTCCCACTGCCCAAGATCAGGGATAGGGGTGTTTCACCTCGGTGCAGCTCTTTTCAGAGATGTGTATCATGTTGATGTTGACGACAAGGTCCAGTGAGTTAGGCCGCAGGTCACCCCATGTCTCCCAGCCCCGCGCAGAGTCCAGAAATATAGGCGGCCTCACGTTCTGAACCCGGAGTGCTGCAGTGTATGCCGAGATGCTGCAAGGAGAGAGGAGACAGGCTGCTGGCTGGGCCAAAACACGGGGGTGGGGGTCATGGTCAGGGGGCTACCTCAGAGGAAGTGGTTTGTGGACCGCAGTCATAGTCACACACTGCGACAGACCAATAATCTATCTAGCTCGACATCCTGTCTCCAGTCATGGCCAGCACCACTGCCTACTTCAGAAGTGTACAGAACAGGGCATCTAGGCAGTGATCTGTCTTCAGCTGTTCTCTCTGTTCAGGTAGAGATTTAGGGATACTCTGCACATGGGGTTGTATCCCCTGACCAGATTGGCTAAAGCCACTGATGGCCCTATCCTCCTTGTATTTGTCGAACCCTTTTTTTGAACTCATATTATTGGTCTTCACATGGCAATGAGTTCCATAGATCGTGTATCTTTTGTGGAAAGGGCTTCCGTTTGTTCATTTTAATCCTGCTGCCAATGAATTTCATCTGGTTTCCCCTAGTTTGTGTATTAGGAGAAGGTCTAACAGCTCCCTATATACATCTGTCATACTCACCCCTCAGTCATCTCTTTTCTAAGCTGACAAGCGTTAATCATTTGAACCTCTCCTTGCACGGAAGCCACTGTGCAGCTTTTACTGCCCTTTGCTGCACCTTTTCCAGTTCTACTCTATCCTCACAGTTAAGATGACCAGGACAGCATGCAGCATTCAAGGTGTGGATGACCCATGGCATTAGGAGGCTTTCCATTTTATATTCCATCCCTTCCTTAGAAGTTCTAGGGTTCAAGTTCACTATTACTCTGTGCCTTGTATCAGCATTGGATGGCTGCTGCTTATGACAGCTTTACAGTGGTGTAAACAAACAATACAAGGTGTGGGCAGATGGCAAACTGGAACCCTATACACACTGGTAAGTAGAGAGATTCTCCCACCTCCCACGGATTTCAAACATGCAGACCTGAGCTACAACCATACATTCACATTGTGGTCCTTCTCTCCCATCCTTCTATCCACACTGAGATAGGGCCTTCCAGCCACTTACTCTGGGGGTGACATGAGACTGCACTGCTAGAGAAAGCAAATCATGAATGAATGCTCTTCTAAGCTCATTGTAAGTGATAGAAATGCAAGGCGAGAGAAAGAAACTGGAGGCTTTTACAGTGTGTACAGAAATCTGTTTATCGTTCACAAATGCACAGGTTGAGAAGGAGTATATGGGAAACAGCTAACAGCTCTCCCAATGTACTGCCACCAACAACACTGGCTGCTAGACTGAGAATGCACAAACAGCAGTGCCCAGTAGGGAAGCATGTGCGTGAATGAGGGTAAGGGGTGGTGTGCAGGAAGCAAATCTCCATGGCAACTACAGACACACAGCAGACATGATAACTCACCGACATGCTCTGCATTAAAATCAAGGAGGGAGCTCACAGTCTGGGAAAGAGGCAGCAAGAGCTTGAACAGCAGCAAGTTACCCTCAAAGCAACAAAGTCCCACTGGCTGCCAGACACAGGCTTTATAACGATAGAACCAAAAGGGAAATTTCTAAGAAATGGAAGGAGAGATGAGTTACTGAGGGCACATACAAACGTGTTGCCTGATGTAGAGAAGATGTCAGAAAGGCTAAGGCACAAATTGAGCGAAGGCTAGCAAGGGATACTAAAAACAACAAAAAGAGGTTGCTTTTTAAATATGTCGGAAGCAAGGGAAAGAACAGTAGGTCCGCTGCTTAGTGAAGATGTTGTAATATTAGTAGGGGACAAAGAAGGCAGAACGCCTCAACTCCCATTTTGCCTCAGTCTTTACAGAAAAAGGAAACGGTGCCCACCCTGGCAACAGGTGTATGAATAATGAGGGGGATTGAGGTCTGAACAGATAAAGAGGTAGTCAGTGTGCTGGAGTCCTAGAGGAACGGACTCCTTCTAGCAGGAATAGTCATGAATTGAGTAAGTTTTCCATCTAAACTGCACCCAGCCTAATCCATCTGGCTGAGGAATTATTTAAATCCATGAACTGAAATAGGATAAGGTTTTAGCTTAGGAATCTCATGAAGTAATGTAGCTTGTGTGTTACCATTACATTCTTTTATTTGGCTCTGTGATGGGATTGGGACCTCACTCTGCCCCACTCTGGCTTCGCTGTGACCCAATTTCCCCACTAACAGTGCCTACTGGACTAGCTTGGGTAGCAAGATCCTGATCCAAAAGTCCTGGTGGATTTCTTCTTGCCTGAAGATGTGTGCTGTGGTTGTGAAGAACTCTATTCAGTCGTTCTCATTGTACTGGTGGAGGAGGGCCGTGGAGTCTCCAATTTGTTGTTTCCCTTGCCTCTCTGGCATTGCTGGTGGGGTGGGATCCTCCATTTGCCATCAAGTCCATGTCATGTTCTTGCTTTGCTTTCAGGATTTCCATCTCATATTGCCTCTGCTTCTCCTTTTCCTGCTGTCTCAGTATCTCTCTCAACTTTTCACACTCTGGTTCAAGCTGTAGCTGTTGTTGCCTCCCTCCTTCTGCAGCAGGGTTTCCTGCTGTGTTTCATACTCCATGATATTTAGTATGAGTTTGTTTTTATTTTTCCCCTCAGTCTCCGAGTTTCTGATGCGACATTCCTCTTTCAACTTTTCTTTGTTAATATTGGACAGTCCTAGAGGTCATACCATCTTGTCTATCTAGCCCTGGGCTCACAGTCTGTTTTTGAATTTCTTCAGTTACATAGCTCACAATGTATTCTCATTTCATATTTCTTACATACAAAGTTTCCATTTGATATTTCATCATGTTGCATGCCTCTCTTAATTCTGAGTGGTACGACACCAAACATGGCTACAAAATATTAACATACAGTGCTTCACACCATATGCATGTATGTTTCATGTGTGTTATGTATGTTGATCTCCTGCTCTTTCACACATTCTTCCATCCATCTTATTTTGATTTACAAATATAAAATTCTTTTAACTAAGCCTTGTGTGATACTGACATTGGGTGACACAATTGAATGGAGTTCCGGGTTAGAGATTCGGACAAACCTTTAAATCCTATTTCTGTGCTTTGGGAAACTTCAGGGCATGGGTGGCAAAGGAGAGTGTCCTCTTTACAGGCTAGGGCAGTTCCAGAGAATGCTAGATTCAGTGGGCACTGAAATTGAAGAAACTGAATCACGGCCAGTCTGGAGTGGGGGCAGAAGAGCTCTAACACCATCACAGTCAGGGAATACCTGAATACTTTGATTGAATGTAAGTCTTCAGGGCCAGTTCAATGACAACCTAGGGTACTGAAAGAACTTGCTGAAGTACTCTCAGAACCTCTGTCAATTATCTTAGAGAACTGTTAGAAAACAGGCAAGGTGCCAGAAGATTGGAGATGGGCAATTGTTGTTCCTATCTTTTAAAGTGGGAAAAAGGAGGGTCTGGAAATTACAGACAAGTCAGCCTAACTTCAATAGCAGGAAAGATACTAGAACAGATTATAAAACTGTCCATCTGTATGCACCTTGATGAAAATACAGTAACTTCTTGTACCTAGTATGGATTTGTCAGGAACAAATCATGCCAGATTAATCTTGTCTCCTTCTTGAGTAATTTGTTTAGCAGATGAGGAGAGTGCTGTAAACATAATATATATTGATTTCATCGAAGCATTTGACAAAGTTTCACACAGGATTCTCATCAACAAGCTTCAACAGTGTGGTCTGGAAGACACTACAACAAGGTGGATTTACATCTGGTTGAAGAACCGTACTCAGAGTTATCATCAATGGTTCATCATCAAAGTGGAGGGAGGCATCAATTGAGGTACTACAGAGCTCTGTCCTGGGGCCAGTGCTTTTCAAAATCTTTATTAATGACTTGGATGAAGGGGTGAAGGTAATATGTACAATGTTTGCACAGGACACAAAATTGGAAGGGGTAGCTAATATTTTAGAAGATAGAATTAGAATTTTGGGGGGAAAGAAAAGTTGATAGATTGAAAATCTGAGCTGAAATTAACAAAGTGAATTCAACCGAGAGAAATGTAGTTCTGCATTTGGGAAAGAAGAACCAAATGCACAAGTATAAGATGAGGGATACTTGGTTTTGCAGCAGCACATGTAAAAGATCACAAACTGAACATGAGTCAGCAGTGTGATGCTGCTGCAAAGGATAATGACATTTTAGGCTGCATCAACAGAAGCATTGTTAGAAGTAATAATTCCACTCTGTTCGGCGCTGGTCTGATCTCATCTGGAGTATTGTGTCCAGCTCTGAGCACCTCATTTTAAGAAGAACATTGACAAATCGAGCAGGTTCAGAGGTGGGCGACAAAGATGATAAAGGTTTGGAAAACAAGTCTTATGATGAAAGGTCAATGGAACTGGGTATGTTTAGCTTAATGAAGAGAAAATTAAGGGGAGAGACAATAGAATGATCTTCAAATATCTCAAGGGCTGCCACCACGAAGATGGTAAGGAGCTGTTCCACGTTACTACAGAGGGCAGGACTAGAAATAATAGGCTCAAGTTACAGAAACTTAAATTTTGGATGGATATCAGGAAAAACTTCTTAACAGTAAGAGCTGTTTGGCAATGCAACAAGCTGCCTTGGGAGGTGGGAGGCTCTGTTTCAAAAAGGCTGGACAGCCATTTGCCGGGGATGTTGTAACTGTAGTCCTACACCTGGGTCCCAAGGAGGGGGTGCACGAAAGGACCCTCAAGGTCCCTTCCAACTAGAAGATTCTCTGATTCTGATTAATACCAGGGGCAATAAGAGGGATTTTCCTGGTATGCAGAAGGCTTGAGGAAGCAACCTGAAGACATGTGTTGTGAAGGGGCAGGGTCTCTGCATTTGGAGGAGTACCAAAGATACCCTGTGGGTTGGGGAACTATGAATTTGGCAGGGAATGGGGGGTGTCAGGTCTTCTGGACCTTGGGAAGAGGGGACAGGAGGTGGGCCTAATGGGGCCAATAGCAGCTTCCCCAAGTGCCAGCCTCTATAGAGTCCCCTTTTCTGGTTGGCAGAGCAGTCTGGTACCAGACTGGGGGGAGGAGGCAGTGAACGCAGGGCAGTGGAGGGGAAGCAACCTAAAGGAATGTGCTGTGGGGGGAGGGGCTTGCATATGGACAGGTGCCACAGATTTTTTTCTTGAATTGAATTTATCTTGTGTTGAATTTTTTTTAATTATTATTATTATTTTTAAACTGTTGCTGGGACAGGTAGCTGCAAAATTGCTTAAAAATGAAAACATTACAATAAAATCTGATTGTCTAACTCATACCTATATATATTACTTTGTGGATAAAATAGCTCATATTCACCATGACTTCAATGCTGCGCTTATTACGATAGGAGAACCGGAAGTTATGGAAGCCCCTTGTCCGGTTTTGTGGTATTGGTTTCAGTGGGTGCCACCTGCTGATGCAGGGGATGTTCTTGGGGTGATCAAAGCCACTTTTTGTGAACTAGACCTGTGCCCGTCCTGGCTGGTCAAGGCCAGCTGGGAGACATTGGGGCTACTGCTGGCTGGGGTGGTTAATGCCTCCCTTAGGGAGAGTAGGGTGCTGAGCTGCCTCAAAGAGGTGGTGATGCGGCCCCTGCTCAAAAAGCTATCACTTGACACTGACTCCCTCGCCAGTTATCGGCCGGTCTCTAACCTTCCCGTTTTAGGGAAGGTTATTGAATGGGTAGTGGTTCAGCAGCTTCAGGAGCATCTGGACCATGTCAGTTTTCTAGATCCCCCGCAGTCCAGCTTTTGTCTGGGTTATGGCACTGAGACTGCGTTTGTGGCTTTGGTCAATGACCTCTGCCGTGAATTAGATCAAGGTCGATCGACCCTGCTGATTCTGTTAGATCTGTCTTTTGATACCGTTGACCATGAGATGTTGGTGACTCACTTGCAGGACCGAGCTGGAATGGGTGGAATTGTTCTTGAATGGTTCCACTCTTTCCTGGCCAGGAGAACTCAGGGGGTGGTGCTCGGGGATTGTTCGTCATCTCCCTGAGACCTCTCTTGCGGAGTCCCACAAGGTTCTATTTTGTCCCCTCTCTGTGCAACTTCTGGGCGAGGTCGTGAGGTTTGATGTTCGGTGTCATCAATATGCTGATGATACCCAACTCTACCTCTCCTTTTCATCTGACCCAGACCCGGCAGTCTTGGTGCTTACTCGGTGTCTGGTAGCTGTGGGAGACTGGATGAGGGCAAGCCAACTAACGGAGGGGATGTCTGTGGGTAGGGTGGTGGGAATGGCACCCCCCATCATTGATGGGGTTCACCCCCCACTGATCCCTCAGGTCCAGTGTCAGAGTGCTCCTTGATGCCCAGTTCTGTCTGGATGTCCAGGTGGATGTTGTGGCGAGGAGCGCTTTCTGCCAGTTATATCTGGTGCAGTGTTTCGGCTGTATATCTTGAACTCTGACCTGGCCACCATTATCCATGCTTTCATCACCTCTAGCCTAGACTATTGTAAGCCACTCTATGTGGAGCTACCCTTGGGGATAGTTCAGAGACTGCAGTTGGTGCAGAATGCAGCGGCTCATCTCCTTATGGAGATGGGCTGCCATGAGCACATTATACTGGTGCTCCGTTCTCTACACTGGCTGCCTATAGTCTTTTGGACCCAATTCAAGGTGTTGGTGCTTACCTATAAAGCCCTACATGGCCTAGGCCCTACCTACCCGTGGAACCAAGTCACACCCCCCGTCTCTGGATTGACCTCTGTGGTCGGCTGGGAGTGCCCATCTCGAAGTTCCCTGGGCATCTCAGGGGGGCGACGATGGAGAAGGCGCTCTCAGTGGCCGCACCTAAGCTGTGGAACTCCCTCCTGGCAGAGGCCCAGGTGGCACCGGACCTCTCCTCCTTTCGTTAACAATGCAAAGACCTGGCTGTTCTGCCAGGTTTTTGGTGTGGGAGATGGGTGAAGGGTTGGGGGTTAGGGTGGTAGGGGTTTTGTACAGAATTTTTGTGACTTCCCCATGTTGTTTTATATAATTATGATCGTTTCATATTTATATTATTGTGTTTTTTACTCTTTAAAAATTGTTAGCCACCCCGAGCTGTTTTTACAGGAGGGGTGGGGTATAAGTTGATAAATAAATATTGTAGTAAGGGAAAGTCAACTAGCGTTTAAATTTAATCACAGAAAAACAAATTCTGGTTTAATCAGAGAATTTATGTTTTTTAATCAGAGAATTTCAAATTTTTTGTTACAGAAAAGGAAGAACCCTAATTATGACCACTGAAACATCCTGATTGCAATTCCCCCTTGTAATATTGCTGGGTGGGGCACACAGGACTAATTAGTCTTTTGTAGGGAGGCAAAAAGAGCCAAAGACCTGGGTGGCTGAAGCAAAAGAACTAGTTTGCTCAGAGTAAGCTTGGAGTTGGGCTGAGCAGGAGCAAGCTGTCTGGGAAAAAGATTGAAGAGGATCTTTCCAAGAAACCCCTGGAATGCTGGGCTTTGGGAGGTCTAGTGGTTTCTGTTTGAAGGAGCAGGTAGCCATTTCCCACCTGCTCCTTCTCAGTTTGTGCATCTGTAAATAAACAGATTTCTGTATGCACCACAAAGCCTCCAGTCTCCCTCTCCTGAAAAGGTCACAAAGACCCAAGAAAATGCCACCCTGTAGACTTCCCACCACTCAGGGGCCAAAACACCACAAAAAAATCACAATCTGTAGCAAGATGATTGCTTTCAAGAAGAGAAGCTCTACTACACATTCCTACAAGATGGGGGCAGCCTCTAATTCAAGATTCCACTAAAAATGAGTTTCCAGAGATGTAAAATGGGAGATATGAGGGTCAAGGACACTCCACCCCCACGTGTGTACACCAAATCTAGGTTGCAGCTGATAATCCTTCATTTTGGCCCAATGACCAAGATATGGGGTGTGTGTGTGTCTCCCCTGCACCCCAAGCGCAGGGGAAGCATCCTCTCCATTCCCCTGACAGGCGTGAAAGGGGCAGTTCCCCCACATCTTGGCCTGTTGCTTTTCCAATACCAGCTCCCGAAAACAGTACTAGGGACAGTGATGCTCCTAGGAGTCGTCCCTTTGGGACTCTCCTTACTGGGTGCGCCCAGTGAGGGCATGTTTTATAGCTCCCACCCCACAGCAGATATATTTTGAATTGTGACCTGACCAGGAAGCCCTGCTGTAGGACTGGGACCCCCTGTCTCGGAAATGGGGGAGCGTTGAGATGCCCTAAGGCACGGTGATGGAGACGCGTAGCACAGAGTCCCCTGGCAGCCCCAGCCACCCCTACCTCTCCATGCATTTCGGATCCACTTCCGAGGGCTGCCACTGCGCGTTGCGCAGTGCTTGGGCAAAATGCACCGCGTGCTGCCCGGAGCCGGAGGCCACCTCCAGCACCTGGAAGCCAGGCTGTCGGGGATCCACGTACTCCCTCAGCACCTGCAGGATTGGCTCCTTGTTCCTGTCGGCGGCTGCAGCCACTATCATCCTGCCGGCGATGCGCCACGGAAAGGAAGCAGCGTTGCCCACGGTACTGCCCGGCCTAGTGGCACAGTGAGGCAGGTAGTAGTACTGCAAAACAATAAAAACACCGCAACACCCCCACCCTCGGCAACCCTGACTTGCAAAGGCCCGTGCGTCCACCAAGCTCCTCGTTTTGGAGAAATAAGGACTGCGAGCAAAGCAGGGTGGGACAAGGGCGTGTGGATGGATATCAACAAGGAAAGTTTGCTCATGCAGCTATCGCAGGCGTCGCTGGGAATTGTAGTCTAACGTGCAAGCAGTGGAATAGGTAGCTCAAGAAAGGAAACTACAATTCCCAGGTATATCACTCAACGGGCTTTCTCCCTTAAAGGGCCACACCCGACCTGTATGCACAATTGCGGGAGGGGAGAGAGCCGTGGGAAACGGTTAGAATGAGGTTTCTGTTTCGAGGGGAAAGATCCTGCCTTAGTCTGGAATGTCAGGGGAGTCCCACTCTACCCTTGCTTGCAGTGACCTGCCCCAAAGTGAAAAGGGAGTTCTCAAGGCCCATGGGATGTAAAGGGGACTTGTCTGTCCTCAGTACCCAACTCCTGAAGAGGGTGATCTCACACCAAGTAGAAAAAAAAGACACTTAAGAGGTACTTTCAGGAGAATCTCTGACTAGTTTGGAGGTTGCAAATGCAGCGCGGTAGTTGGGGTATGATGAACATTTTAGAGGGAGGTATCTACACAATTTTGAAAAAAAAATGCTCATGCGCCGCCCGGGAATCGAACCCGGGTCGCAAGAATGGGAATCTTGCATGATACCACTACACCAGCGGCGCGCATAGGAAGTGTCACAGCCAAACAAACTCATGAGGTCGACTTACAGGGCCCCCTGTAGGTATATAAATAACATTACATTTTTTGTCTGTGCAACCTGACTTGGAATGCTGGTATCTGTTACATGAGTGCAGCCTGTTCTGCCCCTCTATAACTCTGCAGCCCTTGAGTATTTCACACATACCCTGGGGTTTGTTGGCTTCATCACAGCAGCTGCAGAAACTCTCAACCCCCTTTTTAATGGTTGGCAAAGAGGGAATCTAACTGCAGATTTGCAACAAAGAACCATTCTCCCAATTGCAAATGAATTAGAGATGGGCTCTGCTGGGACTGGCTGATGGTTTGACAATGCACAGCGCCGGCTTCCTCAACTCAAGCTCCCCTATGATAATAGGATGTAGGAAAGCATTGCTGCACAATGGTCAGACCTTATTTGGTATTTTTGTCCCATTCAAGATCTGCAAATCAGTTCCTACCAGGGCAGAGCTTTTGGACCATGTTGAGTTGGGTCAGGTGCCCAAGGAACCTGGCATTTAGAGTTGGAACATTTGTCTGGAAGACTGGCCCAAAGAGGCTTCACCCTAGCCAAGCCAAGCCTCCACCCCCATTGCTTAGACTCTTTCATACCTGGACCCTTGCTAGCTGGTGAAGCTTTCTGCAGTGGTGGACTAATGAGAGGAGGAGCAGAACATGGAGTGTTAACAAACATGACACGCTGCGTGGTTTGGCCTGCCTGGGCCAGCACCTCACCCGCACATCTGTTTCCAGACCGCCAGATGTGGGCCCAGTACAGACCCACAGTCCAGGCCCAAGGGCCGCCCAGGCCATAATGGGCCAAACCAGGCAGGTGTGTCTGTTTCCACACCAACCTGGCCCGGCATGGGGGGTTGTCATGGCCACCAACCATGACTGCCTGTTATTTGCAGCCATGGCTGCCCATCATGGTGGAGAGGCGGGGCTTCCTGGACCCTGTTTCCCCCTCCCCATCTTGTGTTTATTCCATTCTTTGACCTGTCCTGGCCAGGGGTCCCCCCCCCCCCGCAACATGCAGCAGGCATGCCAGTTGCGCTTTTGTTTTCACCCACAGTGGTAGCCTAAGGTCTGAACTGAGAAAGGCCCAGCAGGTTGGTGCCAGTGACCAGGCCTCAGGATTTATCCTGAACTGGGATAGATTCCTACCAGGGCCCACATCTACTTCACCTCCGAGGGGGCCCTTTGCAAATGTCCAGAGCACCACTAGGAAGTTTTCAGACTAGGCAGGGGAGGGAGCTGAACCAGCACTCTGTCCATGCCCATTCTGAAAATTTCCCAGTGGCGCTCTGTCACTTGCTCTGTCAAGAAAGAATTGTTAAGAGTGGGCATGGGTGACGTGCTACCCCCACCCCCCTTCCAAGGTTGCTTCCACTCAGGGGGGGGGGAGGTGTCGGAGAAATTCTGCTGAGTGGAGGCAGTAAATGAGAGGAGGCTGCACAGAGATGTCTATCAGATCAGGCTTTATTGCAGGAGACACAGCAGCTGTGGGATCGAGGATCTGGAGATCATCGAACCCCAAACAAAGAGAAGACACCTATATTTATACATTTTCATACAGCTTCATGCTTCTAGCTATAACCCAATCAATGCACAGTTTTTTGTTTTCCCAGCTTCAATCAGAACTCATTATTCAGCATAATTCTTGATATGGCACTAGTGTCCAGTGCTATGTAACTGGGGTGAACTACGCAGGTCAAATGCTGAGTCATGTCTGGGATTAGTACTGCGCTTGCGTCGGAAAGTCCCTTTGTAATCTGCTGAGTCCGTGTCAATAAATTGCTACAGTGCCTGCGCTAGTAAGTTCTTGGGAACAAACACAGTATTCATAGCTAATCTACATACTCTGTTCTGCCACCTTGGGAAAAGACACAGGCAGAGCTAATCTACATACTCTGTTCTGCCACAGGGGGTTGTCATGGGAAACCCTACTTGTACCCCTTTAGGTGCATGGAGCTGCATGCACCAGTCAGCTCCCAGATGTGCAAAACTCCATGACTGCTATACCGTTACTGTAACCTGTACCATATGTAGAAATGTGACTTAGTTATTTCTGTAACTGGTACCAGGTGGGTACAGGGGATACTGGGCTTAAGTGAATCAGGGTGTTGCTAATGGCCCTTCAATGAGCCATTGAGGCACCACCCTGGCAGCCCAGGGCCATCGAAACCCCATTCATGGACAACTGGGAAACAGGAAAAGTGACAATACCCTGCATGGCTTTCCCCATGACATGAGGGACACTGCTACTACGGGGGTTAAAAAGGAACCTTGCTAACCTGCAAGAGAGAGACGCTTTGGGACTGCTCCCGGGAGTGCTGCTGGACCCTAAGCAAGCAAGCGCCCTGCCACCCAGCTGGAAGACAGAGAAGGGACACTTTGACCCATGAAGCCAGGCCGCTAAGTTGGCTAGGTGAGAGCTAGCCAGGGAACAATGTTTAGCTAGCTTTGCATTTGTTTTACCTTTATTTTCTTACTGCTCACTCTGTGCCTTTTGGCTTACCCTTTTATATATAAAGCTTCCCGTTTAACTCCAAACGTGGTCTCCTTGTGTTCATTGCACCTGAAGCACTGAGCAGGATGGGAGTTCTCGGCCAACCCTGAGACAAGCCTAACCCAATTGTGAATTTCTGAAACCTGTGAGACTGCTAGGGGCACATGATGGGGTGGGAGACAACCCAGAGCTAGTGGGAACCCCGGTAGTCTCCAGGTGACAGGAGTGTCCTGCTGGGAGCTTTCATGGGTAAGGCTGGCCTCCTTGCCCTAGAGGTCCTCCCTCCCCATGACTCTAGGGACAAGGAGCTGAGAGAAGGCTCACGAGCATGGACCAGGACAAGGAGCAGGCATGGGGAATGTGCCTGCTCCGAGTGGTTTTCAGCAGCAGTGTGGTTCCTGTCTGCTATGAGAGAGCAAGGTCAGGGAGGAGGGTGCCGTGGGCCACAGTTGGTGGGAACTTACAAAAAGTAAGGCTCAGTAAAGAACTTTTAAGGCCTAGTAAAGAAACTGCAAATGGGAATTTGAACTAGCAATTTAAGCTGGAATAATTCAGCCCTCATAACTGGCAAGTTTGGTACACCAGGAAAATCCACTGACAAGGTATCTTGCAGCAATGGCAGGAAATGAGATTAATATTTAATTGAGGTTTATTAATAATGAAGCGCATCAGTTATATTAAAGTGATTATTTCACATGGCTTCTTCAGCTAGGAAACAATTTGTGCTGTCTTCGGCTATTAATAGCTTGGCTCAGCAAAATTTTACCTGCCCTCCTTCCCCTCCCATGATTGAGGCTGTAACAAGGGATGCTGCTCTTTATATGAAAGACATCAACTTGTTCCTGGGGTGTTTATCCATCCCTATCTGGCTGCTAGAAAATCAGACCCTACCTGTGTCTGCTTTAGGAAGCAGCTAGGAAGCTGCCACCAGATTCTGCATCTCTATGCTCCAAGGGCTGGTTTTAAGGCAAGATGGTATCCTAGGGTCCCACACTATGTAGAACTCCCAGACACCCAACTTCTCTGCTCCACATCAGGTCCAGACAGGTGTGTGATGGTCCCATAAAGCATAGTGCAATCAGCTACCCATTCTTCTTACTACCCCTGTCCCATGATATCTGTTTCCTCCACTAATACTGCAAGCGTGCTTTCCTTCCTCTGCATATGGTGTGGAGCGGAACCAGGCTGAAGCTAAGTGTGCAGTACTTGGAGGAAGGGACCTTAGTTCAAGTCTCACTTTAGACAGAAACTCACTGGGTGACTTTGGGCCTGTCACAATATTCTCTCAGCCTAACCTACCTCACAGGGCTATTGTGAGGATTAAAATTTGTGTGATACATAAAGTGCTCCAAGTGCCATGACAGGGTGTGTGCGTGTGTGCTATATACAAATAAAGTATAAGTGTCTCTATCATGTGCCCTCCCTGTGCCATGGAGATGGCTGGCTGCCTGAGTCCCTGAGGGGCTTAAGGCTGCCCCTGGTACTTTGATACCCTAATAGAATATAGAGTAGGCAGAACAGACACTGCCCTTGCCTGGCCTTTACGTTTCTATTGATAAGGCAGCCCCAGCACAGGAGAGAAGGCATTCTGAAAGTGGTGTCTTCTTTGCCCAAAATTCTCTCCGCTGGTATGCTGTCAAAAGGGGAAAAGGTGACTGAAGCTGGATGGGTGTCCGTAACCCCAAAGACACATTGGGCAAGCACATTTCACATTTTGAAGAGCCTGGCTTGCAAAACACTAAACCAGGGGAGGGGAACCTCTGGCTCATGGGCTAAATCTGGCCTGTGGCTGGTTTATATTTAGTCCCTTTCATTTTCCTGGATCTAACCCCTATGCTCAAGCACTGAAAGAGTGAGCTTAGGGCATGCAGACAAGGACAGGGGATGGATCCATGGCCTAGATCCATAATCTAGACGTTTCTTTACAGATCATTTATTTAATATCGTAAGTCACCTATGAAATTTTCACAACACTGTAACTCTGTCCTTTTGTGTAGAATTTAACTGTACAAGTCATTTAATTGTATAAAGTTGTATAAACTTTCATTGCAAAAATTTAATTGTATAAAGTTCATTATATAAAGGACAGAGTTAAGGCATGGAGACGGGTGGAGGCGGCCATGTGAATGCCACGGGGGATGGGTGGGGGTGCATGTGCTCTTCTGCACTTGCCCCCTGGACCCCAATCCTTCCCGCCTCCTGACCTCCATTGCTTCCACCGTCGCCCCTCCCCTCCTGTACATCATCAACCTCGCCCTCTCGACCGGCTCCTTCCCCTCTGCCTTTAAATACGCCACTGTCTCCCTCATCCTCAAAAAGTCCACTCTGGATCCCTCTGAACCCTCTAATTACCATCCTGTCTCGCTCCTCCCTTTTGCTTCCAAACTCCTTGAACACGTTGTCTACTCCCGTTGTCTTGACTTCCTCTCCACCAACTCCTCCCTTGACCCCCACCAATCTGGCTTCTGCCCCCTTCACTCCACTGAAACCGCTCTGGCTACGACCACCAACAATCTTCTTGTGGCTAAATCCAACCGCCTTAACTCTATTTTTGTCCTCCTTGATCTCTCTGCTGCCTTCGTCACTGTTGACCACTCACTCCTGCTTGAATCGCTTCACTCCCTGGGATTTCAGGACCCTGTCCTCGACTGGTTCTCCTCTTACCTTTCTACCGCTCCTTTCGTGTATCTCTTCCTAACTCCTCCCCTTCCTCTTCCTTACCCCTTTCAGTTGGGGTTCCCCAAGGCTCATGTTCTTGGCCCTCTCCTCTTCTCTATCTACACCCAATTCCTAGGCTAACTCATTGCCTCCCAAGCAGGGCCGGCCTTACCGTGGGGCGACTAGGGGCGGCCGCCCAGGGCCCTGGGCTTAGAGGGGCCCCACGGTTCAGGGGCTGATTTTTAAAAAAAAAAAAAAATTCGGGTCCGCGGGTCGGTGGAGACTCTGGTCAGTGTGGCACACTGCACTGGGCAGAAGTGGCATGCTGCGGGGCCCCTCGGCCTCCTCCACGGGGCCCCTCCCCCCCGTCCCAACCTTGAACTCCCCATGGCCCCACCCACCTACCTCTGAACTCCTACTCTGTCCCCAGCTCTCCGGCCTGGCAGCGTGGGCCTCAGGGTCCATGTGACCCTGCCTGGCCCCTCCTTCTCTCTCTCTCTCTCTCTCCCTCCCGGAAGTTGCATAAACAACTTCCTGGAGGGAGAGAACCCCGTGGGCACAGCGTGCGGAGGCACTGGTACTTACCTGCTGCTGGCTTTCGTGTTCTGGACCGGTGTGGAGTGTTGGGAGTTGCGGCAGCAGAGGAGGAGCGGAGCGGTGGCAGTTCGGGGGAGAAGCAGCGGTGGTCGGTGGAGTGGAGCAGCAGCAGGCAGGTGGTGGTAGCAGCGGCGGACAGGCGCAGCGATCCATCATCCCGGGACCCGTCACCCAGCGGAGAGCGGCGGAGCAGAGGCAGCGGCGAGTCTCTGGCGACAGGAGGAGCAGCACAGCAGGCGGCGGCAGCGCGGCAAGAGGAGAAACAGCGTGGTGTGGGACTGGGACACACCCTGGTGGCAGAACGGTGTGGGACCCCGAGGCAACGCGCAGCGTGGAAGTGGGACCTGCCAAGGCTTGAGAGTAGCAGCAGTGCGGCGGTGGGGCAGCGGTCACAGGGAGAGCAAAGGGAAGGGACCCCATTTTTTGTAAGTTCAGGGCCCGGGGTGTGTGTGAGGGGGAGGCCTGGCCTGGGCACTGCAGGGGCAGCGAGGCCTAGCCTTGGGGGGAGGCGGGCTCGCAGCAGCGGGGGCCAAGGCCTGCTCTCGTGGGGGGCCTGGCTCAATGGGGGGGGGGCGTGCGAGCAGAGGCCTAGTGGGGGGGGCAAA
>QEPC01000421.1:274613-304783 GCA_003113815.1 Sphenodon punctatus | reverse complement strand
CACAAGCTCCTCGTCTTCACCTACAAAGCCCTTCACAACCTCGCTCCCCCCTACCTCTCTGCCCTGATCTCCCTCTGAACCCCTGCTTGAGCACTCCACTCCTCCTCCATTCCCTCCCTCACCCTCCCATGCTCCCCCAACCGCCTTCGTTCCTTCTCCCTTGCTGCCCGGCACACCTGTAACTCCCTCCCTGCCCTCGTCCGCCTTGCCCCCACCCTCCACACCTTCAAGTCCCTCCTCAAAACCCACCTCTTCTGCTCCGCCCTTCCTAACTCCTGCTAAGCATCCCCACCCAGGATTATCACCCACCTGTTATCTGCAAACTCCCAATTTACTGTAACCAAGCCAAGAACGTGTACCTGAGCTCTCGCATCCTTATGAATGTCGCATCCCTTGTCTTTCCCTCTGTTTCCCCCTTCCCTGTCTTTGGATTGTAAGTTCTCAAGCAGGGACCATGTCTATCTTATTCTTTGTAAGCGCCAGGTACATCGCTGGCACTATATAAATGCTTATTATAATAATAATAATTAATAATACTAGAAGCCAGCATGGAATTGTCAAGAATAAGTCATGCCAGACTAATTTTATCTCCTTTTTTGATTGAGTTACTAGTTTAATGGATCATGGAAATGCTGTGAATGTAATATATCTTGATTTCAGCAAAGCGTTTGACAAGCCCCCCATGATATCCTTGTCGACAAGCTGGTAAAATGTGGGCTAGATGATAATACTATTAGGTGGATTTACAGCTGGTTAAAGAACCATACTCGAGTGCTCATCAATGGCTCTTTGTCGGTCTGGAGGGAGGTGTCAAGCAGGGTGCCACAGGACTCTGTCCAGGGCCTGGTACTGTGGATGAGGGAGTAGAGGAAATGCTCATTAAATTTGCAGATGACACAAAACTGGGAGGGATAGTTAACACCTTAGAAGACAGAAATAAAATTCAAAATGATCTTGATAAGTTGGAAAACTGGGCTGAAACTAACAAAATGAAGTTCAACAGAGATAAATGTAAAGTTCTGCATTTAGATCAAACAAATCATATATTTAAATACAGAATGGGTGATACCTGACTTGGCAGCAATACATGTGAAAAAGATTAGGAGATTGTAGTCAATCACAAATTGACCATGAGTCAGCAGTGTGATGCAGCCGCAAAAAAGGCGAATGCAATTTTAGGTTGCATTAACAGAAGCATCATTTCCAAGTCACGAGAAGTAATAGTTCCACTCTATTCTGTACAGAGATACCTTTTCACTTCCCCATTTACCTTGTCGAGGCCCAGTGGTTGAGGAGTTTGATTCTTTCCCCCATTGGCCGCCTGTGCAGGAGGAGGAGGTGATGGAACTGATATCTCATTGCAAGAGTGGGAAGGCGTCGGGGATGGATTATGTTATGGGGGAATGTTTGAAGGAGGCTCCTGAATGGTGGGCGGGGATTCTGGCCCCGATCTTTACTTACATCAGTGTGACAGGGAGAATACCTAGAACATGGATTAATGGTATAGTGATGCCTATTTTCAAGAAAGGCGATCCCAGGGTGCCGGGGAATTACCACCCGATCAGCCTTTTAAGTGTCATCGGCAAATTGTATGCGAGGCTGTTGTTGCTTAGACTTCAGGAGTGGTTGGAGGCTGAGAGGATCATTGTTCCTGAACAGGCAGGATTCCAAAGGGCCTGTTTCACAGTGGATCACGCTGTGGTCCTGGCTCATTTGGTAGGGAGAATAGTTGGGCAGGGCCAGAAGGCCTATCTCTGTTTTATAGACCTTAGGATGGCGTTCGACTCAATCTGCAGGGCGCGATTATGGGAGAAGTTGAGGGCGCTGCAGATTGAACTGAGGTTCCTGGCGCTGATTGTTCGCTTGCACGAGAATAATACTCTACAGGTTAAGTTTAACAGGAAGGGTGCTCCGTCTCAAAAGGTGAGGGTGGACAAGAGGGTGAGACAGGGTTGCCTTTTGGCCCCTAGCCTATTCAATGTTTTCCTGAATGATCTTCCCAATTACATACTAGGTGTAGATATTCATCCTCCCCGAATTGGCACCCATAGGATAGGGGCCCTCCTTTATGCTGATGACACGATTTTGATTTCGTGTTCATCAGTGGGGCTCCGTCGGGCGATGCAGCGGATGGGGGAGTATTGTCAGCAGGAAGGTTTGGAAATTAATTACAAGAAGACCAAGGTCCTGATCATTGGACATAGGAAACACAGGATAAGGCATGAATGGCGGATTGGGGACCATCAGATATTGCAGGTGGACAAGTTCCAGTACTTGGGGGTATTTTTCTCGAGCTCGCTCAGTTGGCGAGATCATTGGCAGGCAGTGAAGATCCGGGCATTGCAGGCAGTGAACGCAATATGGGGTTTTTATTTTGGTAAAGGAGGACAGTTGATTGTGCCGGCTATCCGGCTTTTTCAAGCAAAGGTGCTCTATGCCTTCCCGGTGTGGGGGTTAGACTTCCTAGAGCAATTAGAGCCGATTCAGAACAGGTTCTTGAGGGCAATTCTGGGGGTCCCTCAGGGAACTCCGCAGGTGTTTTTAAGAGTCGAGACAGGTCGCCTCCCAATGAGGGTGTTTGCGGTTCAGTCCCTCGTTCGTTTCTGGTTAAAAACGGCTCTCCTCCTGGTGGGGGAGGATTCCCTTTTGGGGAAGGCCCGGGATGAGGGGTTGTTGCGCCCATGGATGGTGAGGATGGAGGTTATTATGGGAAGGTTGGGCCTTTCGGTGGAGGGGCTGTTATCCCTGAGTATCAAGCAGGCTATGAGTATGATCAAGCAGAGACTGAAGGATCAGCAATCCCAAATTGAAGCCGGGCTGTTACAACTGCAGAAGGTGAATTTGGCATATAAAGCTCCGGCATCCCCGCCATGTGAGGTAGGCTACTTGGGGCTTTGGGCAAAGTTTGCGGCAAGGAGTGCGTTTACTTGCCTCCGTTTTGGGATGTTCCCCTCGGCAGTACTTGAGGGGCGATATAGAGGGATCCCATGGTGTGAGAGGGAATGTTTATCTTGCCATTTGCAAGTCCCTGATACGGTACAACATATTCTTTTTGTGTGCCCAAAATACGCCACCAGGAGGGCAAAGGTTCTAGGGGTTCTGGGACAAGTTCAGTTGAGGTTCCCTTATGCTGACCCACTTGAGTTGTGCCTGAACTACAGAGACACTGAACTAACCCGGGTGGTAGCGGGATTTGGTAAAGCAGTGATGAAGGAGAGGCGAAAGCAGGTGTGGGGAAAGGAAGCCTCTTAGTATGCCTCGCCGTCCAATAAAGCTATTGTCAGGAAGGAAGTTCCTGTTTATATTTAAGTCTGAGTTGTAGGATGTTTTTAATTTGATTTGTAGATAATGATGTTGTATACAATGTGTGTTATACTTTTTGTACTGGCAGTTACAATTGCCAATAACCATGGGTTGAGGCAAATAAAGTTTAATCAATCAATCTGTACTGGTCAGACCTCATATAGAATACCGTGTCCAGTTCTGGACACCACACTTTAAGAAGGACATCAACAAATTGGAACGGGTTCAGAGGAGGGTGACAAAGATAGTCAGGGGAGACACAACAGTCTTTCACTACCTGAAGGACTGTCACAGAGAGGATGGCAAAGACTTGTTCTCACTTGTCCCTAAAGGTAAGAATAGAAATAATGGGCTCAGATTATAAGAAAGCAGATTTCAGTTAAACATTAGAAAGAACTTCCTAACAGTAAGAGTTGTGAGACAATGGAACAAATTGCCTAGGGAGGTGGTAGGCTCTCCTTTGCTGGCAGTTTTTAAACAGAAGCTAGACAGCCATCTGTCGGGGATGCTGTAGCTGCAGATTTCCTGCACTGAGCAGGGGGTTGGACTAGATGACCTCTGAGGTTCCTTCCAACGCTATGATGAAGGACACACTTTGAAAATGGCAGGAGACACATTTTCATAGAACTGGAGTTTTTAAAAGGACCTTGCAAGTCATCCAGTTCAATCCCCTGCCCTGAAGGAGGATACCCTCTACCTCCACTGTCCCTGACAGATGCATGGCCGGTCTTTTCTTGAAAACCTCCAGGGAAGGAGATTCTACAACTTCTCTAGGCAGTTTGTTCAATTGCTGACCTCTTTTCCCTAATATTTAACCTAATCCTGCCTTCCTGCAATGTAAAACTACTGCTTCTTGTTCTTCCTCAGTGGCAATGGAGAACAAATGGTTTTCATTGAATCTTTTTTTATTGCATCCTTTTGAAAACTCAACTATTAAATCCTGTTTTTGAATCCTATTTGAAAAATTTTAACATGTCCCCCCACTTAGGGTGTTTTCAAACAAGACAATAGCCTGCTGGAATCCATGTTCGGTCCACGCAGCCCCCACTCACGTTTTAGTGTGTAGAGCTAATAAACGGGCAGCCCCCTGTCCGCATTTCATATGCTGGTGGTAGCCACCACTGGTGGTATCACTCAGTGCTTTCCCTCTCCCTGGCTCTGATGGAAAGAGGGGTCACAGCCAGAGAAGCCATGTTGACCCCCTTTCCATTGATTTCGTCTCTTGCAGCAGCCTAAGCATGCCAGTGCTGCTTTTGATGGAAGGGTGTGTGTGTGTGTACATGTCACAGCCAGGGAAGAAGGCTTATGTGGCTGTGACACCCCACCCCACCCCTTTCCATCAGAAGCAGCACTCTCATGCTCGGGCAACTGCAAGAGTTGAAGGTCCTTTCAGCACCCACCCACCCCTTCCTGCAGCCACTTCACAGCTGATCGCTCTCTGGCAGCTGCCGGAGCATGTGATCAGCTGTAAAGCAGCTGCAAGAGGAGACAGCAAGGGGTGCAGGAGGACCTTCTCCTCTTGCCCCTGATCTCTCCTCTTGAAACTGCTTCATAACTGATTGTTCTCTCGCAGCCACCCAAGCAAGCAAACAACTGTGAAACAGCTGCGAGAGGAGAGAGAGAGAGAGTGTGTGTCAGGGGCGTAGCTAGGTTGGAATGGGCCCAGGGACAAGAAATGGACTGTGGGGCCCCCCCCGGCCCGGCCCATCACCATAGACTCCCCTGTCCCTCAATGTCCTTATTGTATAAAACAGTCAACACAAACGTACTTAAATTAAACATTATTTATTAAACAAAATTAGTGTTATATAATTGTATAAAACAGTCAACAAACGTACTTAAATATTATTAAATAACAGTCTGAAGAAAACATGTACGCAGCTACTGCAGTGGCCTCTTCCTTGCTTTTAGCTCTGCAAACACATCGATTATTTTTGATACATCTAGCTTCCTTGCGCGTTCATTCTCAATTGACAGCAGAGCCAGGCCACTTAGTCTTTCCTGGGACATAGAGCTTCTCAGATAGCTCTTAATAATTTTAAGTTTTGAGAATGATCTTTCAGATGTTGCTACTGTCACAGGTATAGGTAAGAAAAGCAGGCATGCAGTGCATATATCAGGGAAACTAGAGGATATATCATGGTCCTCAATCAACCAGTAACCAGTTACCAGTAACCAAGGTTCTTTGGGATGATTTTGTCCATTCACACAACCCACCTGCAGATCCCACAATGAGTTATGATTCTGGTGTTTTGCGTGGATTGGAAGGGACTACTGGGAGCTGTCTGTGCCTCCTAATATATACTGAGCACATATACCGCGTGCACAGTGACATCCTCACAGAGAAGGTAGGCACGAACAAGCTGTTTGTTGCTGTTAGAGGGACAAGAAGTCCCTTGCAAGGCAAGAAACCATATGTGCAAATGGACAGAACCATCTCGAAGAACTTCAGTTACATATAAGTAACCCCTTCTTACTGCTGTCCCTGGAAAATTCTTACTTCAGAATTATAGCTTCTGTATGAGACAGTTAAAGGGTCTCTGTCAAGTAGTTTCTTCTCTGAGAAATTCTAGGCTAAAAAATAGTATGTACACCTAATTCAACACACCAGTTTTCCTTGTGCACACTGGTTCTGGAATCTGCCCTCTAGTGACACCAATGGGTGTTACTTTTATTTCTGCTAGTACTGTGGCACCAACAGCTGTTAAAAGAACAAATTGGCTTCTGTTGTAACTTGGGCATTAGCAAGGGAATTCCTTACAGAGTGCAATCTTGCCCTCATTGAAGTCAATGGCCTAGCCCAAACTGACTTTAATGTGTGATGTTCAGGTGTGTCAGTGTGATCCCCTGGCTCTTCCCAGCAATTCTTAAGTAAATGGGACCCAGTCTACCCATGCACTAGCACTAATGTAGAGTTAGGGAGCCAGCATGGTGTAATGGAAAAAGCACTGGACTTGGATGTAGGAGACCAGGGTTTGAATCTCACCCTAACTAATAACCTTACCAGGTGGCCTTGGGCAAGTCTCAGCCTCTGTTCCAAATCTATAAAATGGGAGTGTGTGCGTTCTTCTTTCCCTGTGTGTTCCCCTCATCCTTGTCCCTCTTAGATTATACACACACCGGTTTTCAAAAATCTGTTACTGTAAAGCATTGTATACACCTAGTAATAAGTAGTAGTAGACCTTCATTTGAGACAGGGCTTGCCCTGGGACCCCTTCCCAACCCTTATTCTGCAAAAACCTCACCTATGTCTGGATGCAGACCCACCAGCATTGAGCTCAGCATCTCCCAACAGGCTTGGACTGATGATCTGGGATAGGCTGGCCACCAAACCAGTTGATTGGTGACAGCTCTGGCCTCATCAAGCATAATCTGGCCCTGAATAAGAACTGGCCATATCTGTCCAGGACTCCAGCACTTTCCTACCTGGCTGCCGTCTGGTAAGGGGGGGGGCAGGCGGCTGGCAGAATCTGCGCCCCGCTCCCCTTGTGCTCGGCTCGGATCACACTCACTCCTCAGCCCTTGGTGTGGTCCCTCCCTCGCTGAGCCTGGGATGCATGCAGCTCATGCTATGCTGCTCCCCCAGAAACACCTCCCTCACCAGTCCCCGCACAGGCACAGTAGACAGAGCCTCAGATAAGACCCCGCCACTGCCACCGCTGTGATCCGTCACCCGGCGTTCTCTCCCCCCTCCCAGTCCCAGCGGCGCTCCCCCCCCCCCCAAGTCGGCGTTCTCTCTCCCGGTGCCCCCCCCAGTCGGCGTTCTCCCCCCGCTCCCCTCCCCAGTCCCAGTCAATCCCTGTCCCTCCCGTCCCGGCGGCGTTCTCTCTCCCGAGACCCCCGGGCGGCCAGACCCCAGTCCCTCCCAGCGGGCGGCGGTGCCGCGGAGGCATTCTCTCAGAGCTCCCCCCAACCCCGTCCCCCGCCAGGCCCCAGGTCCTGTCCCACAGTTCCAAACACCAACCACCACTAGCCCTTTCTTACCCCCACCACACCACACTCTCTGTCCAAGTCCGACAGTCCACGTCCCGAGGAGCCTGGGTCCGGGTCGGGTCTGCCTCCACCTGCTGCCACGCTGCAAAGTGCGTGCTTCACTCACTGCTTCCTTCTGTCTGCCTTGTGTCTTGTGCCGGCTTGCCGCGCTCTCTGGATGCTGGAGCATGCGCAGTGGTTTCCAGTGCAGTGCTCACGCGTCAGGGAGGCGGGGCTAGGCTTGCGGCGGTGAAGGCAGGAGGCAGCGTGTGTGGTTGGGATTGGGGGGGCCTGGCGGAGCCAAGGAGGGGGGGCTGGTGGGGCCGGGGGGGCCAACCGCCTTGTCAGCCGGGCCCTCTGGGGATGGACGGGGTCCATCCACACACACACACAAAAAATAATTAAACGGCTTAGCTATCATAGGGGGGACGGACGGACTGTGTGGGCCCCCAACCATGGTGGGCCCCGGGACACATGTCCCGCCTGTCCCTATGATAGCTACACCCCTGTGTGTGTGTATGTGCAGAAGGACCTTCTCTTAGGCATGACTGTCTGGTGCTGATGGACCACCTGGATGCAGGCAAGGCTGTGGGCAAACCTAATACATGGGAGGTGGATCCGTGAGTGCACATTAGCATGCAGTAGCCTACATAGTGGGCTCTCAATGTCCTTGGACAACACCATGAGTGGAGGCTGTGGAGGGGGTGCGGGCAAACATATGGGAAACACCTAACATTCGGGCAGGCGCTAATGTGGGCCATTGTCTCTTTATTTTCACCGTGAATCTTCTCTAGGCTAAATATACTGATGGTGTTGACAACCTTTCCTCATTTGACTTCTGTTCCAGACCCTTTTCATCTTCATTACTCTCCTCTGAATAATTTTGAGTTTCTTTACATCCTTTTTGAAATGCATAGCCCCAAACTGAGCACTGTGTTCTCTAAGAGTGCTGAATATAGCACTACTAAAACTTCCCCAAGTCTTGGGTATGATGCTCTATTTATAAAACCCCAGTGACGTTGGCCTTTTTTCACAACAGCATCCCTCTCAATTCCTGTTCAGTTTGTGACCCCTGAATCCTTTTCAGCAGTGCTACAGCCAGTGGTCTTCCATCTTAGACTCATGCATTTGGTTTTTGTATTTTTTAACCTCATCCTATTTATTTCCAGCCCAGAACTCCAATTTGAATTTTAATCCTAGTCTCAAAGGAGTTTGCAATTTCTCATGACATTAGATGTTACCATTAGTAAAATGATGGGCCCTTTTATGGACTTGCACCTTGCAGGAGCAGGGTTTTTTGCAGATGGGAAATTGAGACACAAGAGAAACTAAGGGTTTGCCGGAGGTCACGGAGACCTTGGCTTGTACTGGAAAACTAGTTTAAGGGTCTGAGCTTTCTGTGCCCACACACAGTGCCTGTACCATCCCCCCTGTCCATGAAATCACATATCCTCCCCTCTGCTGCCCATCATACCCCTGTGGGTGGAGTGGCTTGAGAGCAAGTATGCCAGAGGCCAATCAGGGTAGCCCTCTCAAACCAACACAAGAACTGCAGTGTCCATATGTAGGTTAAACCAGTTTAAGCTGGAACAGTTTAGTAAATGATCTCACAGATCCACTTTAAGAGGAGGTAGACTGATCCAAGCCAAGCTGTGTGTAAAACAGGCTTGCAAGTAGTTAGTCTGGCTCAGGGAGCCAAGGCCGGGGGAGTTGGTCTATTTATATGAATTTATATGCCACCCTTCCCAGAGGCTCAGGGCAGCTCACGATACATAAAAACATTTTAAACGAATAGACAAAACCCTAAAATCCCCACAAAACCCACCCTATACCACCTCCCCACCCAACCCCCTCTCACACTCCTACCCCCAAACCACCCACCACCTCACCCAATCCCGTATCCCCACCTGCCAAATGCCTTTTCAAATAAAAAAAAGTCTTACACCACCTCTGGAAGACACTCAGGCTCAAACGAACCTCCAGGAAAAGGGAGTTTCAAAGCACTGGGGCAGCCACCAAGAATGCCCCCCTGCAAGCCCTTGTCATATGAGCAAATCTATCAGATGGTACCCACAGGGAAGCACTCCCAGATGATTGCAGGGGCCACAATGGGGCATGAAAGGACAGGCGATCTTTCAGATATGTTGGGCCCAGACCTGTTAGGGCTTTAAAAAGTCAAAACCAGCACCAGTCTAGAGTTGGTCCTGACTTCCAGTCCCCTACTCTACCCTTCAGAACCTTCTTGCCCTGGTAGCAAGTAACACCGTCCCAACCCCAAATATTGTGCAAAGGGGGACAGAATGCTTTCCTGTGTGACCCCTTTTTGCTGTCAAGAGCTATAGAAAGCCCCCAAGCAGTCAGAGGGTGGATTTGGACCCTGGACCAGAGGTTCCCCACCACTGCATCAGATTGACACTTTTTTAGTCTTTCCTCACATCACCAGCTCCATCTGATAATTGACCTTGGTGCTCAGCTCATGTGCATTTCTAAACTCTGGCAATCTTTCACCTTCCTCTGGACTCTTCATTGGCATCTAGGCCAGGGCCTGTTTTTGCCATTTGATGAGCCCCCTCTGTCCTGGGAGATGAGAGCACTCAGCACCTCACTGTGTCAGATAAAACCCTAGCCCCACTGAAGTCAACAGGAGTTCTGTGCCATAGCCAGGACTCCAGAGTATTTCACCACCTTCTCATCCCCACCACCCATAGATCCCTGTGCACTGAAGGTCAGAGGCTCCATTGGAAAGAAGGGTCATCCCCTAGAGGACATTCAATGCTGTACCAGGGCAGGCTAAATAAGGGAGTCTGGCCCTTTAAAGAATGTTAGCACCAGCCTATGTTAGCACCAGCTGGGCAGGTACAGGCACTGTGGTGGTGTAGGACAGCACCTAAGATATCCCAGCTGTGTTAGCCACTGGCCAGACTAACTAAAGACCAGATGAGTCTCGGCGTGGTGGGGCCAGCCCAGAGCTCAAGAGACTGAGCTTGGAAAGGCAAGCGGAGGGATGGTTCTGCCTTGAGAAAGTTGAGGGAGAACACCAGGGAGAGAGAGGGGTCTGCCTCACAAGGGCTGAGGCTTGGGAGCCAACCTGTAGCAAGGAGCTGCCATGGTAATACCTGGCTTCAGGAGGGACTGTGCCTGGCCAGCAGGGGTGCCTAGGAGAGCAGGTACCCCTATACTTAGAACTGTGTGGACTGTGCACTGTATAAATAAAAGAGCACCTTGAAAACTAAGATTCCGCATGGGCCTGGGTCTTTGGGGCAGGATCCTGCAAATACTTACCCTGGGGCTGTATGCCCTCTTGCATTATGGTGGAGAATGCAGGCACACCCCAATGGGACTGCCAACAAGAGCCTAGAAAGGGTGGGTAGGTGGGTGTGTTTGCTGCATGAGACCTAGTGGTCTGGAGAAGGAGGATTGCGCCCACAGTAGCTCCCTGTGTAAGTTTAGCTGATGTATAAGAACCTCCTGGATGGGGTAGAGGCTTGAAGGCATGCTGGAGCAGGAGGCTTGCCCAAAGACGCACCCACAGGATGCCACGACAACAGAGCAGTGCAGATGGAGGTACCAGGGGCCTTTGGGAATGAGTGGCACGCCGAAGACCTGCCATCAGTGTGGACAGTTGGGGCACTGAGGAGGATGCAAGGAGGTGGATTAGCCGGCATCCTCAAGGGGGGGGGGGAGGAGGGAGACACGTAGATGCTTCTGGGAGGGGCATAGACTTATGTTGGGACTTATAATTGGTGTAAATTATAAGTAGAAAATAAAGCTTTAGGGTTCCAGGGTTGGGAGCCAGAAGAGCCTGGTTTTTCCCCCAACTGTAGTAAAGGTTGGGGTTGTGATAAAGATCAGGAAACCAACATACATAACACATAAAACATACATGTATATGATATGAGCACTGCGTGTTAATATTTTATAGCCATATTTGGTGTCATACCACTCAGAATTAAGAGAAGAATGTAAACATGATAAAATATTGTATGATAACCCTATGGAAGGAGAATAAATACATTGTCAGCTATGTAACACCAATAAATCCAAAACCAAGACTGGGAGACCAGATATCCTGGCTGGGACAGTTAGTACAACAATAATGGTGTTAAGAAATGCAAGTGAGGACTACCTGGCTGACATGCAGGATGAGGGAGATGTGCAAGACAAGATCCAAAACCTATTGGGTGTGGGGGACTCTAGAAGAACTGAGAAAGTCCCTTAAGAGTCATCGACAGACAAAGGGAGAGATTCAGTCATCCTGGAATTGACCAGCCCTGAAAATGACAGCAAGAACCTGCACTGAGCTCTCAACATCAGGGGCTGCAAAGAAAAGCCTTTAAGACTGAACTTTAAACATACAACTGGATAGGGTAAGATTAGCTTAGAACTAACCAAATAAGTTAGAATTACATTATCTTTATTTTCTAGCCATGCATCGTGGCTAAATAGCAAAAGGCTATTTTATCACTGTTATAAACAGGGATATCAAAAGCCTGTTTTTCTGTGGGGTTTTTTAACAACCAAAAAACCCAGCTCGAGCTTCATTTATGAAAATTTACTCGTCGGATCTATGTAATGGGAGGGTCATATGTGCACAATTTCATGAAGATCTATTACAGGAATCAAAACTTTGGGGGGGGGAGGGTCTGAAGCCAGGGCTGAGCGCAGTGTTGGAGCAGCTGTCAGGCTTGTTGGGGTGGGGAGGCCGTGCTGACTGGCCCCATGCTGCTCTGCCACCCGCTTCTCCACCAGACTCTGTAGCGGGGGTGGATGGGATCCGTGGGCCTGAAGCTGGGGCTGAGTGCACAGTGTTGGAGCTGCTGGCAGGCTTAGCAGCATGCGGGGGTGGTGGGGGTGGGGATGATGGGAGAAGGGGCTATTTAGGCAGAGGATCAGGAGGCTCCCAGTGGGGAGATTCATCTGGCTGCACGCCAGAGCCTCCCTGGGAAGCCCTGGAAGCATCACCACTTGGGACATCTTGAGAGCTATTACAAGCTCCATGGGCCATAGGGGTTGGAAGTGGGAGCTCTCAAGGGACAGGACAGGAGGGTCCAGATCATGGATCTATGACACAGACCCATCCCCTACCCTTGTCTCTGTTGCCTTCCCCCAAGCTCACTCTTTCAGCGCTTGACAGTGAGGAATGGATCCATGGGGCAGATTCAGCAATTGGAAAGGGTTCAAAAAGGGGGCTTTATTTGGTCCATGCACCACCTTAGTCTTAATGAACCTGTACCCAGTTCTTCCAAATGGACTATGCATGGTGGATGAGCTGGGCTGCAAAGATTTCCCATCTCAGGTTTTTAGGATATTCCCTGCTGCCCTGACCCATTTCTTAGCACGGTGTCCCGTGAACATCCCCACTCACCCTCCAACTAGGAGTGTCACCTTGGCTGCAGGAGGCAGGGGATCAAGGGTGGGGGGTGGCTTGGCCGGGGGTGGGGGGAGAATGAAGGGTGGGTGGCTTGGCTGCAGGGCAGGGGAGTAAGGGCAGGGGCTGGCTTGGTCTGCCCCCTAACTGGGGAGGCAGGTGAACTGGGGAGAGATGGGGGACACTTAGGGGGTGGTTGAACTGCGGGGGGGGAGATAAATTCCTTGCCTCCAAAAACCACCCTAGATCCTCCTCCCCAACCAGCCTCCATGCTCCAAGCTGACCACCTGCACTCACAGCCTCCTTGCCTTTAAAAACATCTCAGTTCCCAAACCCACCCCACCACAGAGCCCCCCGAAATCTACAAAATTTCCTAACACAAAACCTTACGGTTTAAAAAACTGTTCAAGGCAGAACCATTTCTAAACAAAACTTACCTTTCAAAAAACATTTAACAAAATACAGTTTACCAAAACTTAAATGCCAAAAAAACTTGAAAATTACAATTGCATTTCAAAACACATTTAACAACATACATTATAACAAAACCTAAATGCCAAAAAACATGAAAATTAATGAGACTTACTTCTCAGTATTGCATAACATATCAAAATTACTATACTGTATGTTAGTTATTGAAAGACACCAGCTCATTGCATCACCATAACAATTAATAGACCACCTTAACTCTCTCCTTTTACGAAGGATGATTGAATAATGAAGGTTTGAGCACGAATGCCAGAACTGAAATTTAAAGTCTTAATTTATTATTAATATGACTTTTTAAATTTCAAGCTTGTTGTATAATCTGCACTTCTAATCTGTTTGTAAAAAGACAGAGTTAAAGCGACATATTCATTTTGATGGTGATGCAATTACTTGTTGTCTTTCAATAACTAATTAACATACGGTATAGTAATTTTGATGTTATAGAATTCTGAGAAGTCTCAATTTCCATGTTTTTTGGTGTTTAGGTTTTGTTATAATGTACGTTAAATGTGTTTTGAAATGCAATTGTAATTAATGTTCGTGTTTTTTGGCATTTAAATTTTGGTAAACTGTATTTTGTAAATGTTTTTTGAAAGGTAATATATATTTTGTTTATTGCACTCTTGACATAATCTTGCACTGTATTTAACCTTGATTCAAAAATTAAATTTCTTTTAACTAAGCCTTGTGTGCTCGTGTGTGGATCCAGACATTGGTGTGACACAGTAGAGGGAAATTCTGAGTTAGAGACTCAGATGAAGCTTGTAATTCATTTCTGTGATTTGAGAAGCGCTGAGGTAAAGGTGATGGAGAGAGTTAACCCCTTATGGGCTGGAGCAGTTCCAGAGGGAGTTGGTCCAGGTGGCACTGTAAGTGGGAAAACGGAGTCACAGCCAGCCCAGAGTGGGGCAGAGAGGTCCCAATCCCATTACAGGGGTCTCAGTCGAGATTGTGGTGTTAGAGTACCTGAGAGGTTTTTTGAGTCCCCTGAGAAAGAATTTTAACAGGGTTAGAGTTCCCTGGAATGGGTTTAGAGTCTCCTGAAATAGTGGCAGGGAGGCAACTGAGCTGTCCATAGAGGGAGCTTTGCGAGGTTAGAACCCTGAAAGGGTTTGGGATCACAGGAAAAGGGAGTGCCCGGGGGTGGGGACTACTCTTGGGATTCAAGGAAAGGTTGTGCCATAGGGCTGAGTCCCCTAAACTGGAGAATGCTGTAGAGTTACAGCTTGGGAGACATCAGGGTGAAGAGCTACTGGAGGGAGTGCAGAGAGGCGGATGAGCCGGCACTCTTGTGAGGTGTAGTGTGCAGGGAGGGTGATATGACCGGCACTCGCACAGCAAGGCTACAGCGGGGCAGATGAGCCAGTAGCCTAATTATGGGTTAGAGTCTCCAAAACAAAGTTGGCAAGGGTTAAAGTTCCAATGCCACAGCGTGGGTTAGAGTCCCACAGGGAGCAGATGAGACTCCCCAACACCATGCTAGGAAGGATTAGTCAGGTCCACTTTTAGTCTCCTAAAAGGGAGAGGGGTGTAGAAGGGCAAGCTAGATAAGAGAGCCTGGCCCTTTAGTGGTGTAGGACAGTGCCTAAGGTATCCCAGCTGTGCTAGCCACTGGTAAGACTAACTGGCTGGGCACGGTGGGGGCAGCCCTGAGCTTTAGAGACAGCTTGGAGAGACAAAGGGAGGGATGGCTCTGCCTCAAGAAAGTTGAGAGAGAACATGAGGAAGAGGCAGGAGCCAGAGAGAGGGCTCTGCCTCACAAGGGCTGAAGCTTGGGCGCTAGCCCGCAACAAGGAGCTGCCCTGGTAATACCTGGCTTCAGGAGGGAATGCGCCTGGCCAGCAGGGAGGCTTGGGAGAGCAGATACCCCTAGTCTTGGAACTCGCGTGGACTGTGCACTGTATAAATAAAAGCACCCTGGAAGCAAAGATTCCGTGTGGGCCTCCATTGTTGGGACTGGATCCTGCAAATACTTACCATGGGGCTGCACGTCCTATTACAAATGTCCTCGGATAGATTTGGTGCTTTGCTGCGTTGGAAATATAAGAAATAATTAATGCAAATGAACTGGCAACAGCAGCTTTCTTCCCTAACACTAGGACACTTCTTTATTACTCTTGCAATTTGTTAAGAATGTGTCCAGGAAAACCCTGGGTGTCTGGATACAACTAGAGTGACTACTCCCCCACCTGGTCATATCTGGGGTGAAAGCTCCAACAGCACAAGCTCATACTCTCCCAAAGGGGTCAACGCATGATAGTGGCAGAAGCCAGGAGAAGGGAGCAGAAGCCCCTGTTCCTGTTTGTGCTTGGGAAGGAGAGGGGAGGGTTGGAAAGGGGCTTCCTGGGGTGGGTAGTCTGACCACCCCTGCCTGGGTAGTCTGACCACCCCTTCTCCCACCAAAACCTCAGGCATTAATCTCAAACTACTCAGCTCTTCTCCTCCAAGAAGTTAGTGCCCAAGAGCTATTCAACATATCCTGGAAGCAGTTTGCCCACCGAGAAGGGGATGTAAAAAGCCCCAATTCATGAGAGCACCCTGCTTCCAGCCCACTCAGAAATGCCAGTCTGGAGGCTGCAGTGGAAAGAACACCCTGGATGGAAGGGAATGTCTCCCATACATGCAGGCTGTGCCCTAGCCGTGGTGGTTTTGCACTCTTCCCGATTTAAATTCCTCCATCCCAGGAATCCAAGGATCCTTTATCCAGCCCTCCTCATGTCTTCCCAGCAAAGGGATGGACCCAAGGAACTGAGACAGCGGTGAGGTGCAAGGGCTTCAGAGGCCCATGCAGCCTTCTGCTGTACAGCTGGGCTAGGACTTTCTCAGGGTATGCTGGCTGCACCTCAAAACATGAGCTCTCACAAGGAATAAAGGCAGGAAGAGACATAAGAACATAAGTAGTACCATACTGAGTCAGACCAATGGTCCATTGAGCCCAGCACCTGTCTCAGACAGTGGTCAATCTCGGTTGCTTGAAGGAAGTATCCAACAGATCACTATGGGGCAATCTATTACCTGCTGTTCACTCCCACCTCCTGACAGTAAGAGGTTAGATTCCCCAATCCCCAAACCTACCTGTCTAATAGCTGCTAATGGACCTACCCTCCAGAAACCTATCAAATCTTTTCTTAAACCCAGTTATACTACTGGCTTGACCACATCTTCTGGCAACAAATTCCATAAGTTAATTGTGCGCTGAATGAAAAAATACTTTCTTCTATGTGTTTTAAATCTGCTACCTGTTAGTTTCATGGAGCGTCCCCTAGTCCTAATATCATTTGAGATGGTAAATAATCATTCCCTATTAACGTGTTCCACACCACTCATGATTTTATAAACTTCTGTCATATCCCCCCTCAGTTGTCTCTTCCCCAAGCTGAAAAGCCCCAACCTATCAAGCCTCTCTCCATAGGGGAGCCATTCCATACCCCTTATCATTTTTGTTACCCTTCTCTGTACGTTTTCTATTTGAGATGGGGTGACCAGAACTGCACAGTCTTTAAGGTGTGGTCACACCATAGATTTATATAGTGGCATTATGATATTCTGTTTTATTCTCTATCCCTTTATGAATAATTCCTAACAGGCCACCAGACACCGAGCTGAGGATTTCAAGGTATTGTCCACAATGACTCCAAGGTCCCTTTCCTGAGTGGTAACTCCTAATTTAGAACCCAGCATTGTGTACATATAGTTTGGATTATTTTTCCTTATGTGCTTCACTTTGCACTTGTCAACATTAAATTTCATCTGCCATTTAGATGCCCAGTTACCCAGTCTCACAAGATCCCCCTGTAATTCTTCACAGTCTGCTCGTGTTTTAACTACCTTGAGTAACTTGGGGGTCATCTGTAAATTTGATCACCTCACTCCTTACTCCCCTTTCCAGATCATTAATGAATACATTAAACAACACCAGTCCCTGTATAGCTCTCTGGGGCACTCCACTATTAGCTTCTCTCCATTGTGAAAACTGACCATTTAGTCCTACTCTTTGCTTCCAATCCTTTTGCCAGTTGCCAATCCACAATAGGACACTGTCTCCTACTACATGATTTGTTAATTTTCTCAAGAGTCTCTCATGAGGACCTTATCAAATGCTTTCTGAAAATCCAGATACACTATACTAACTGGCTCCCCCTTATCCACATGCTTGTTCACACCCTCAAAAGAGAGAGTAAAGCTAGAACTGGAGTATCTTTAGTATGAACACACCTCTGCATTGCCCCATCCAGTTTGTCTTGCCCACCTTTCCCACATAATCCCTCCTCCCTTTGCAGTAGCTCCATACCTTGGGATGACAGCTGGAGTTTTGGGTTGCCTTGTCCCCTCACCTGATCGCTCTCTGCTTGCTTCTTAGGCCGCTTTTAGACGAGCGGCGGTCCGTTTCGCGTCGGCGGCGCACATATTTTGAAACTTCTGCCTGGTCTAATTAGACGAGACGGAAGTGGCTTAATATGCGCATATTACGGCGGAGGCGCATTTTTTAAGTGTGCGAATTAAATACCTCGATTATGAGGTATTTAATTCGCGCACTTAAAAAATGCGCCTCCGCCGTAATATGCGCATATTAAGCCACTTCCGTCTCGTCTAATTAGACCAGGCGGAAGTTTCAAAATATGCGCGCCGCCGACGCGAAACGGACCGCCGCTTGTCTAAAAGCGGCCTTTGTTTATCCAAGCATCTGCATTCAGACAGGGAAGGAAGAGTGCAGCAACACTATACAAAGCAGGCATGAGCAATGCACCTTCCCCTATAAAGGCAGAGTCACCTTTGGAATACTCCTAGTGTTCACTGGCTGGGGAAGCAGGGATTCCTCAAGGTCACCTCTGAGCTTGGCTTTCTCATGGTGAAGCAGAGCAAAGGAGCATCTGATCAGCAGGGCAATGACAAAGTATCTTCTTGTCACATATAAGCCAGGAACAGCAGGGAGCCAAATCTGGCCTGGGGTACACGCAAAAGTCATCTGTCATATGGGGCCTGCCTTTGTGACTGCAAAACTCAAAGGCTTGCCTGATATCCTTCCTGGCAGCGGGACTAGGTGAGACAACAGACACTGACAGCAGTTAGAGCATGAGAGTGGGAGTCAGGAGATCTGGTTTCCCTTCCAGCTCTCACTTACCCGAAGTGTGACAGCGACATTGGGGAAGTCATGTCTCCTGTCCATGCTGAAGATAAAAATCTTGTACCCCCATTTAAGCTGTCAGACTCAGAGGGAAATGCAAAGTATTGTAGTGGTGTGGTGTAGTGGCTAAGTGCACAGTACTTAAGTCTCACCTTAGCCAGAAACTCACCCCTGGGACAGCCACAATATTCTCTCAACCAAACCTACCTCATAGGGTTGTTGTAAGGATTAAAAGTTGTGTTAATTAGTGTTGGTGTATGCAACATCCATAAGTTAAATGCCTGCTGTATTAAGAACAGTAATTGACTATAGAGCCACCAGATGGCGCTGCTAAGTTTATGTGTACATGGAAGGGAGATGGGGTTTTTCTGTTGAATTCCTTTGTGTTACCACTCCTTCTTCCCTTCCCTCTCTTTGTCTTAGTCTCCATTTTGTCTCACTACTAGTTAGATGCAAGTAAGGATCTGTGCCTGAGAAAGCTTAAGTAAAGTTCTGTTTTAAACCTTCAGCTGCATTTGTCCTTACTGATTGCGAATCAGTTATTACTCTGCAACAATTAGTTCTATGTGAAGTGCTCTGAGTGCCATGGCAGGAGGGCACTATATAAAAATTAATATTTTTATATTATTGTTCCCTGACATTATCTGTCCCCTAGCAGTGAATTGGGTTGCTGCAGCCAGCCCTGATTAGCAATCTCAAATGAAATTCAGAGTTCTTGGGAGCAGATGTCCCACCTCATTGACAAGTGCCATTATCAGGACTCTGCTGTGCAAACACTGACTGAGACATAACCCAGGTCTAAGGAAGCTTCTGTTTACACTCTCGCATGACAATGCACTTTTCCACAGACCTCAACCTGCAAGGAATTATGCATTGCAAAACAGGCATCCCCCACCCAGCAAGGAAGGTACTGTAGTTTGAAATGACATGAATTCTAGATCTTCAATGTGTATAAAGTTGCCTAGATCCCCACTTTCTAGACTCAGCATTTTGGGGGTTAAGATTTGACACACTAATCGCCATGTTAAACCAAACCCATGGCACATATAACCTCATCCCTGACTGTCAGAGGCTTCAAAAAAGGGTCAAGAAACCCTGTAGCTTTTGGCAGGAGGAGGGGGTGAAATGAAGAGGGAACTGTCCCCTTGTGCCCTAAACTCAGGGAAGGACCTCCCTGTTTTTACACCTGTGATAGTAATGATGCTGTGTCCCTCTGATCTCATAGCAAATATTCACACAGCAAGAATCACACACACCTGACAGGCAGAGAGCATGGACACACGTTTGTACAACTGAGGCATGGGCTGGAGAAGTGATTTGATCAATGTGAAAGAGGCAGTTCTGGGATAGGGGACCAGACCCTCTAATGTTAAGCACTGGATGATGCTGCCCAGCAAACCTTCCCCTCTTGTGGTGTCCCCATATTCAGTGGGGTGAGATCTCTTGTGGGTCATCCCTGTGTCCCTGCCTCTATTGCTCACCATTACCCCACCTCCTTTAGGCACCATGTTATTCCAGATTCTCATTAGGCTGCCAAGAAACAGGCTTTGGGATGGCATGCCCATTCATCCATTATGTCCTGATCCTACAAACACTTGTGCCTGCTAAACTTTAGGGGCTGTAGAAAATCATGGGATTCATGGAAAGAAATCATGGAAGTGTTGCTTTCAAAGAATGTGAGACCATTGTCAAAAGGTCAATGCTTGCAGCACTTCCCCCCTCTTCCCCCAGCAAGCAACAGTAGCTTCTGTTACTGCAAGCAGGTCAGCAGAGCACAGTAGGCACTGGACTCCTGCCCCTCACGTGGTGGGAACCTCCAGCAGCTGCAGTAGTCACAGTCAGCTGATTAGTGACTCTGGAAGGAAGTAGGTGCCAAGCCATGGACAGGTGTGCATTCCCAGAGCTACCAGCACTGCTCAACTCCTGCCTCACAGCCTGTGCTGGGAACTTCTCAGGGGTGTAGCTAGCTTTGTCTGGGTCCCCTCTCAGCAACAGGCAATGCTGCTGTACTGTGGAGTGAAGGGCTGGTCACCTGCCCCAGTACAGCAGAACTGCCTGCCCCTATTATATCTATGCCCTTGGAACCTCCAGCAGCTGCAGCACTGCAAGCAGCTGAATGGCAGGGGATAGGGCACCTGGTATGGCACTCCACATCTCCAAGATTCAGCTCTCTCTAGCCCTTCCCCCAGGGAATGTGCAGGGACAGCACAATCTTGACCACAGGCAGTTTCACAATTTCTGTGCACTCTGTGAAATTGCAAATGATACCCAAGCCATGAAGAGTCCCCAGAACTCAAAGGTGGTGCATAATTTCAGGCCTTCCAGGTTATGTGGGTGTTTTAAGAATAAACACTCCATGTCAAACAACCCAGCCAGGCTTCCAATGCAGAAAGCTCACAGGCGGCTCATAGGCATCACCAGGGGGCTTCTCATCAGTGGGTGTTGTCCTCTCCCTGGTAGTCTAGTGGTCAAGATTTGGCACTTTCACTATCATGGCTTGGGTTCAATTCCTGGTCAGGGAAGGCTTGTGGGACCATAACCCCTCTGGAAGGGAAAGCTCCTCATCAGTGGGTGTTTTTACACACACATTTCTCCTGCATGTTTGCTGTTACATCCTGAACTTTCTGTGTGTCTAAATCACTCACCCAGATCTTAAACATCTGGCTCTTTGAACTTCTGCGTAGAACTTCTCCCAGAACTTTTGTGTGTAAAATGTTCTCCTGGTAAACTGCTTTGCTCCAGGCAGCTGTGGTCACTTGGTTTCCATGGCAGCCTGTCACGTCTACAGCTGTGGCTACTTTAGGCTGCCTCAGGGCAGTGTGTGTGTGAAGAATGCATCCAGGAACAAGGAAGTGTGCGTGCAAAATGCATCTGGAACTTACTTGTGGCCTTGTAAACCCAGAAGATTGAAAAAATCCAGAACTTTAAGGTGCGTGTAAAAATGCCCAGTGTGTGACCCAACTTGTTTTACTGAATCAGCAAGGCAGGTCAGCTCATCAATGAGATTGTCTCATGGAAGGATATTAGATCTGTAGCAGTTTTAGGTGGAATACTATAGGTCTGAATTATTGTAGATGGTGTGGCAGCAGCTGTGTCTTTACCTTTTCCTCTAGAGAAAGCATGGTTACTGTGTTGGCCCCCAATATGAGGAGAAGTTGGTCCCGTCAGATAACATTTTCAGTGTTCAAAGTCCTTTAAAAACCTTATATAGCAACACCATGAGGTCATTATTCTCATTTTACAGATGGGGAACCGAGGCTGAGAGAGTTGGTGTTTTTAAACAAGCAAGGCGGGGGGTGGGGGGTGGCGTGGCAGCTGAGAGGGAGCAGCCACACACATGGAGTGATTCTAAAAGGCGGCTCCCAGGGTGGCCATAATACAGCCTTCACGCACTTCCTCCACCATTCTAAAAATGTATGCACTTAAACAAGACTTTTACATTGGAAATATACATGACAATGCAATAATTGGAAAAGTTTTTTGTTCTCTTGACCAGAGAGCCCCGACCCAAATGCAGGTCTGCAATTCCTGGATTTCCCACAGAATCCCCCTCCCCCCACGGAATCTCCTGCCCTGCTTCTCCCAGTGCAGAATTTCTATCCTGCTCAGGGGAGACGCAGGGCAGGAGATTCTACCTGGGGGAGGGGAAATGAAAAAATCCTTGGGGCTCCTCCCTGTAGGCCAGGTTGCATTGGGTGGGTGGGTCTGCTAGGGCTTGACCCTGCCCGCCGCACCCCCACCTGGCAAATCAATTCACCTGGTGGCAGCAGAGCCTTTCAGCATTTTTCAACCAGCTCCTTCTAGCCACTTCCTGGCCCCTTCCAGCGGGGCCTAGCCAGATGATATCATCTTTTCCTCCGCCACCTCCTACAGGTACTGACATATCCAGGGGTGGGGGGCCCTTAGGGCATCAGTCGAAGGGCCACATCCAAAAGGTGTCGCCTGTCGCCTGGGCCTGGTTGCAGGGTCCGCAGTGGCAGTGCCCCATCCATGTCAAGATACTGCTGCCAGTGGAGAGAGCACACTACGACTAAGCTGTGGTGCCTTGGACAGAGGACACGCAGGGAGTAAGCGTCACTGTCAACAACTCTTGAAGACTTAGGCATCCTCCAAGGAAGTTCCTGTGCGCTTGGTACTGTCCTGTATCTGTGGACCCACCACCGCCTGTCATTCTCTGTCACCCCTCCCTCCACATACCCTCTCTCCTGCTTCTCCCCCTACTTCTTTCCACTCTCCTCCTGCCTCCCACTATGCCTATCATCCCACTCCACCATCTCCACACCTCCTCCTTCTCCTCCCCCCACCACTTCTTGCCCCCTCCCCCTCTGCCTCAATGCCGATCTCCCGCCAATCCCATCGCCCCCCTTCCCCTAATCTTATCCCCATTCCCTGTCTTCCCCCCTAATCAACTCCCATTCTCCTCCCTCTGGAACTGTCTCTCCTCTGCTAATAAAGCCCTCTATATCCATGATCTTTTCTTCTCGCACTCCCTTCACCTTCTCGCCCTCACTGAAACCTGGATCTCCCCCACTGACACCCCTGCCACCCTCTCCTACGGAGGCCTCTCCTCCCACCAGCCCCGCTCCGAAGGCCAGGGTGGTGGCATAGGCCTCCTCCTCGCCTCTTCCTGCCACTTTAACCCCTCCCCCCGCTCTCCTTTCCCTCATTTGAGGCTCACTCCGTCCGCCTCTACTCCCCTCTCCATCTCCGTGTTGCTGTTATCTACACACACACACACACCCCAGCTCCCTCTCCTCCTTTCTCTCCGAGTTCGAGGCCTGGCTCACCCTATTCCTCTCTGACGACATCCCCACACTCATCCTTGGCAACTTCAATATCCATGTTGATGCACCCTCCCAACCTTACATCGCTCGCTTCCTCAGCCTCCTCCTTTAATCTCCACCTCTGGACTTCTTCCCCCACCCACACTGATGGTCACTCTCTCAATCTCGTGTTCTCTAGGAACTGTTCTGTTTCCGATCTCTCCTTCAAACACCATCCCATCTCTGACCATTTCCTTGCCTCCTTCAACCTCTTCCACTGCTCCCCCTCCTCTCCCCGTCCCTTCTGTGATCTGCAGGCCATTGTGCCCCAGGACCTTGCCTCCTCCCTCTCTCCTCTCCTCCCCTCCCCTCAGTCTTCTCCTCCTCCTCCCCCGATTCTGACATCTCCACCGTCAACTCCTCTCTCACCTCCACCCCCTTGCCCCCCTCTCCTTCTGCCCCGCTCGCTCCCGTAACCTTGGCTTACCCCCACCATTCGCCATCTCCGCTCCTGCACCCGGACTGCGGAACTCCTCTGGCGCAAATCCCATTACCATGCTGACTTCCTCCACTTCAAATTCTGCCTCATATCGCTCAAATCTGCTATCTCCCTCGTAGAGATCAGTACTATGCCTCCCGCATTGAGTCGTGCTCCCAGGACCCTCACCACCTCTTTTCCACCTTTGGCTCCCTTCTCAAACCCCCATGTCCTCCGCCTCCCTCTTCTCTCTCTGCTCAGGATCTTGTTCTCTTTTTTACCTCTAAGATTGACAAGATTCGCCTGGATATCGCTTCCAAGTCCTCTTCCCCCTGCTACTCCCCCCTCCTCCCCCCACCTCTCTCCTGTCTTCCTTCCCTCCTGCCTCCCTGGAAGAAATCTCCTCCCTGCTCTCCTCCTCCAATCCCTCCACTTGCCCCCTGGACCCCATTCCTTCCTGCCTCTTGACCTCCATTGCCTCCACTGTTGCCCCTCCCCTCCTGCACATCATCAACCTCTCCCTCTCTACCGGCTCCGTCCCCTCTCCCTTTAAACATGCCACTGTCTCCCCCATCCTCAAAAAGTCCACTCTGGATCCCTCTGAACCCTCTAATTACCGTCCTGTCTCGCTCCTCCCTTTGCTTCCAAGCTTCTTGAATGGGTTGTCTACTCTCGTTGCCTCAACCTCCTCTCTGCCAACTCCTCCCTTGAACCACTCCAATCTGGCTTCTGCCCCTTCACTCCACTGAAACCGCTCTTGCTAAGATCACCAACGATGTTCTTGTGGCTAAATCCAAACGCTTTTACTCTATTCTGGTCCTCCTTGATCTCTCTGCTGCCTTTGACACTGTTGACCACTTGCTCCTGCTTGAATCGCTCCACACCCTTGGATTCCGGAACTCTGTCCTCGACTGGTTCTCCTCCTACCTTTCTGAACGCTCCTTCAATGTATCTCTACCTAACTCCTCCTCCTCCCTACCCCGCTCGGTTAGGGTTCCCCAGGACTCCGTCCTTGGCCCGCTCCTCTTCTCTATCTACACCCAATCTCTTGGCAAACTCATTGCCTCCCACGGCTTCCAATACCACCTATACGCTGGCGACACTCAACTCTATCTCTCCACTCCTTCCCTCTCCCCCTCTGTTTAAGCTCGTCTCACCAACTGTCTCTCCGATATCTCCGCCTGGAAGTCTCAACACCAACTCAAACTGAACATGGCGAAAACTGAACTCCTGATCTCAGTCCTTCCTCTCCCTCTTCCTTGTCAATTGCCATTAATGGGGTCTCCATCCTCCCTGTCCCCCAAGCTTGCAGTTTGGGCTTCATCTTCGACTTGCACCTTACCTTCAAATCCTACGTTGACTCCGTTGCCAAATCTGCCGCTTCTCCCTCCACAACATTGCCAAGATCCACCCTTTTCTGTCTGTCTCCTCTGCCAAAACTCTCATCCACGCCCTAGTCATCTCATGCTTTGACTATTGTAACCTCCTCCTCGCTGGCCTTCCCCGTTCTCACCTTTCTTCCCTTATCTCTGTTCAAAATTCTGCTGCCAGGATCATCCACCTAGCCTGCCGCTTTGACCACGTGCAGCCTCTCCTCTCCACTGGCTCCCTCTTCCCGAGCGTATTCAAGCTCCTCGTCTTCACCTAGAGCCCTTCACAACCTTGCTCCTCTCTGCCCTGATCTCCCTCCGAACCCCTGCTCGAGCACTCCGCTCCCCCTCCATCCTCTCCCTCACCCTCCCACACTCCCCCTGCTCCCCCAACCACCTTCGTCCCTTCTCCCTCGCTGTTCCGTATGCCTGGAACTCCCTCCCTGCCCTCGTCCTCCTTGCCCCCACGCCTTCAAGTCCCTCCTCAAAACCCACCACTTCCGCTCCGTCCTTCCGAACACCTGCTAAGCACCTGTTATCTGCAAACTCCCAATTTACTAACTGTAACCAAGCCAAGCATGTGTATCTGAGCTCTCGCATCCTCATGAATGTCGCATCCCTTGTCTCTCCCCCTGTTTTCCCCTTCCCTGTCTCCCCTCCCCCTGTCTTTAGATTGTAAGCTCTTGAGCAGGGACCATGTCTAATTTATTCTTTGTAAGTGCCAGGTACATCACTGGCGCTATATAAATGCTTATAATAATAATAATAATAATAATTAATAATGTACTGGCCCTGCAAACAACTCATATGGGCAGCCGTTCCCCCTCCCAAGTGTCTGCCGTCTGCCATGACACACAGCCATGGACATCATGAAAAAATGAAGCCACAGCAGCCAGTAACCCCTTCCTGTTCATGACTCACAGAGCTGCTGTAGCTGCTGGCAGTTCCGGGCAGCAACAGAGGGGCATACTGGATGGGACATGTAGGAAGCTGCTGTCCTCCATGGTGTTGGCTCTTCTCTCATGCATTGCAAGGGGGGTTGTTGTGATTTGAGACAACACAGTGTTGTATTTAGTGCACCTGTCATTTAAGAGCTCCCAGCAGGGCTGTGGGCAGGACCAGGGAGGCAGCCGGGCTGTGAACCTGTCTGCTGGTGTGGGTGGCCACCTCAGTTCATATATTTATTTACACTTATTTACAAGAGTTATATCCCGCTCTCTCCCACCTCAGGTGGCCCAGAGCGGCTAACAACAGTACATATAAATATAATAAAAACAGTTCAACTATAAAATAAATCAGTCATATAATACCCCATTCCACCCTCCCCCCACTCTACCCTTCTCCCTCGCCAAATGCCTGATTGAACAGCCAGATCTTGCAGTTTCTACAGAAGGCCGGGAGGTCTGGGGCCAACCATGCCGCCACCAGGAGGGAATTCCAAAGGTGCGGCGTGGCCACTGAGAATGCCCTATCCTGCGTGGACCCCCAGAGAACCTGGGGGACCTCCAACAAGGTGCCCCCAGACGACCGCTTGGGCCGATCTAGAACCTGGGAGTTGAGGCAGTCTTGCAAATAAGCAGGGCCCAGACCATGTAAGGCTTTATAGGTTAAAACCAACACTTTGAATCGGGCCCGGAAGACTACTGGCAGCCAGTGCAGAGATCGGAGCACTGGTGTAATGTGTTCCCGGCAGCCCAACCCCACCAGGAGCCAGGCCATCGCATTCTGCACCAGCTGCAGCTTCCGAGCTGTCACCATAGGTAGCCACATGTAGAGCGCGTTGCAGTAGTCTAACCAAGAGGTAATAAAAGCATGGATGATCATGGCCAGGTTCGGAACCGAAACCAGCGGCCGAAGCCGCCGCACCAGATGTAACTGGTGGAAGGCACTATGAACCAGGGATGCATGTGTGCCCATTGGCACACACTTGTGCCCCATGCAGGGCAATCCAAACTTCTGATTTTTCAGCAGTGCCCCCATGAGTAACCATGAGCAGGTGCTGCATGGCTCATGTGAGCACACATTCCCCTGAACCACCTTCAAACGGTTGGTCGGGTAAGTGGTTACTGGGTGGCCATATTTGGTAGTGTCTCATTTAAAAATATCCAGTGACCTGCCAAGCCAACATTTGAACCCTAGTCTCCTAGATCCACTAGGCTACATTGGCATTTTCAGTGTGTACATCTTTGCCTTTTCCTGACATAGACAGGAAGCCACAGGAAGCGAAGAAACACCGTCTAAGGTGTGTAAGAGGTTGGGGCCTACAGCTTCTCCCCCTCAACCCCCAAAAGCTCTGATTCAAAAAATGGCAACAGCTCCACCCGCTCATCCAGATTCTGGGAAATGCAAATGTCAGTGGGAAGTACAGGGGAGGGGCATGAGAGGTGATGTAGTTTCCCTCCCCACTTTCAGCCATGATGTCATTGTGGGAGTTGCAGTCAAGAAGACGGCTGCCCCTGCACCCCATGCTCATGAGACAGCAAGCCCCCTCCATTCCCCCATTTTTATATCCGTGGACAGGTCTCCATATCCTGGGTGAACATTTGGGGCCAAATTCTGCTCTCTGCAATCCCCAAAGCACAGCAGCATCTCGGCACAGTCAGATGAAGGCTTCTAGGGCTACTCAGCTATCTCCTCTTTGGGGGCCATCCCAGGGTCTGGAAGGGGTCTGGAACCAAGTCTGATGAGGAAAGGTTGAAGGAGCTGGGTATGTTTAGCCTAGAAAAGACTAAGGGGAGACAGGACAGCGGTCTTCCACTACCTGAAGGGCTGTCACAGAGAGGATGGCAAAGACTTGTTCTTCTCTTGCCCCTGAAGGCAAGACTAGAAATAATGGGCTGAAATTACAAGAAAGCAGATTTTTGTTAAACGTTAGGAAGAACTTTGTAGAGGTGAGAGCTGTTTGACAGTGGAACAGACTGCCTAGGGTGGTGGCAGGCTCTCCTTCACTGGAGGTTTTCAGACAGAGGCTAGACAGCCATCTGTCAGGGATGCTACAGCTGTGGATTTCCTGCACTGAACAAGGGATTGGACTAGGTGACCTCTGAGGTACCTTCCAATTCTATGACCTTGTACCCCTCACTCCTAAAATCCAACCCAGTGATTTCAGCAGGAATGAGATCAGACTTCCTGAAGATGTTGTGCTCAGTATACCTGAAAGCCAGACCCAAGGTGTCTCAAGCCAGGTACTCAGATGTGACACCTTACTCCCCTCCAAAATTTCTCCTAGCCTCCAAATCCCTGCTGAAAACCATGATGCTTTCCCTACCTCCACACCCCCACAGACTGTTCACTTATGCTCCTACTGTCCTATCATTTGAGGTCCCCTTCTCCCTGTAACTAAGCTAAACATATGCACCTATGACTTCTCAACTTTGTGAATGTGTTTCTCTCTCTCCCTTATATTTCCCTCTCCCTTGTCTCTCCTAGATTTTAAGCCCCCTGCAGTAGGGACCGGTCTCTGATTATCTTTGACTCCTCTCTTTCCTTTGCATATGCAATCCAGTGTATTGCTAAGGCCTATCGCTTCTCTCTGCATAACATTGCTAAAATCTGGCCCTTCCTTACTGCTTCCACTACCAAAACTCTAGTCCATGCTCTAGTCGTCTCCTGCCTTCAGGACTGCAGCCTCCTTCTTACTGGCCTCCCTTGTTCTCACCTTGTCCCTTTCATTTCCATTCAACACTCCTCTGCCAAAGTCATCACTTTGACCATCCCTTTGATCATGTTCAGCCCCTCCTCTTTACCTAAACACACATCACAAACTCCTTCTCTTTGCCTTAAAGCCTCTTCATGGCCTTGCTTCCCCTCTAAAGTCCCGCCTTGGAGGCTTTGTTCCTCCTCTACCAGCACCCTCACCAGAGTCTTCTGATTCCGGAATGTCTTTGCTCCTCCTCCCACGAAGCTCCCTCCTTGAACACATTCATTTTGCTCCCTCCCAACCTTCAAATCCTTCCTAAAAACCTGCCTCCTCTGTCAGGCTTTCCCTTGCTCCACATCCCTACAGATTATTCACTGATGCTCCTTCTACTGTTCTATATTCAGGTTTTCTCTCTCCCTGTAATGAAGCTTAACACATGCACCTGTGACTTCTCAACTTTGTGAATGTGTTTTTCTATGTTCCCCTCTCTCTTGTATTTCCTAGATTGTAATCCCTTCGACGCAGGGACCTGGATCTCTAATTAATGACTGTACAGTGCTAAGTACATTGCTGTCACTATATCAACAATAAATAAAAAGGAGGCTTTTAATATGTTGATTTTAGTCTTGATGTAACATTTTGGGGCTTGCAAAACTGTATCCCACTGCAACTAAGCTGTGTAGATGGGCAATGGATTTTGGATGTTGTAATGATGAGAACTACCTTTCTTGTAGCATTTATAAACAGTGGGAAAACAGAACCAGTTGTGGGGAGAAGTCATTTCAGAGCAAATGAGCCCATGGTGTAACTGTGTGCACTTGGAGGCAGGAGGAGTAAGGTTATACTCAAGGTCACATGATTCTGCACAGTCATTTTCACAGAATTTTGCATTTGGCCAAATTACCACAGAAATTGCCTCGAGCAGCACAAAATTAAGGCTTGAATAGGGAGCACTGTGAACTTGTCAATGGGATTCCAGCATTGTGAGCTAGCCAATGGAGTGCTAGCACTGTTAACAGCTGGTGGGGCCCTGTGCCACAGTTTTTTGAAGAGGAACAGCCAACAACCCCGAAAGAGGGGGCAGGGAGAGGAGAGTGTTCCTCTGCCTTCTGGTAGATCCATGCAGTTGTTTATAAGGTTTTTTAAAATAAGAAATGTTCAAGATTGATGGAGTGGCATATGGCGAAATTAATCTGCATTCAAAATTTGTATAGTTTAGTTAATTTGCATAATTTATTCTGCTTGCAGAATTTGGATTTCCTGGTTGCAGAATGGTGGGGGGGGGGAATTGCAAAATGCTATAACTGACCCAGCCCCACTGCGCATGGAACAAACAAGGTTTCGAGGGATGGGCGAACACGGTTCGGCAGTTCGGAGTTTGGCCCGAACTCGGCCTGTTTGGACGATCGAACTCGAACATGAACCTGAACCTGAACATATCGAACAAACCGAACACCAAACGGCGAAATGGCTGAACAGTTTGGTCAGTTCGGGTGGCAAAAAAAGGTTCACTGGAAGGTCAAACATGACAGGGAGGTGTCAGTCACTGAGGAGCAGACTTCCAGGCACCAGGGGTGGAGAGGCTTGCAAGAAACAAAACTAATTATCTGCCTCCCCCCTTCCCAACACCTTCTGAGCTAGTCACTGTTCCTGAACAGCAGG
>QEPC01000421.1:242919-259546 GCA_003113815.1 Sphenodon punctatus | reverse complement strand
CCATGCAGTCTGTACAGTATGGAAGCATGTCTTCTGAGTTCTTAGTAAAGTTCTGTTTTGAAGAAACTTCTGCTGTGTGTTATTCAACAGAAAGCTAACTCTACAATAGGGGGAGGGGAAAGCACGCCAGGCTGGCCTTTGCAATCGACATATCCTGGCTTGAGCGCTGGGGAACTGGGTTCCCCAGCACTCCTGGACAGATTCTGTGACTTGCAAAGGCCATGTCCCCCACCCACAGTGCCTCTGACTGTGGGACCTGTCTGCTAGCATGGGTGGCTGCCCCAGTTCACATGGGCAGGGGATGTGTGGGTGCCCATTGCCACAGACCTTTTTGCCTTGCCCTGCACGGTGCAATGTGGATTTCTTGGCAAGTGTGCCATGAGTGGCCATGAGGGGTGCTGCATGGCTCATGGGAGCATGCACCCCCACCCACCCACGCCACCTTCAGGTGGACGGATTAGTAGCTCCTGGGTGGCCGTGCATGGTAGTATCTCATTTAAAAACACCCTATGTCTTGCAGAGAGCGCTGCCTGTAACAATGTCTGCTTCCCAGCCAGCTGTCCTCAGCCTGGAAATCTGTATATAAACCAATGTCTATAAAACACCCTAGGGGAGCAATTCTTGCCCATGGGAGCTGAGTCTACAAACTTCAGTGGGGACAGGAGTGCCCTTAAGACTCCAGTCCTCTCTTCTCAGAAGGGAAACAATTGTGGAAACACAGGCCCCTAAATTGTGGGTTGTGGCCTTAGTTGGGATTGTGATACCAACTACTTAAAGACTTTTTGGTTCTTTGTATTTCATGCCAGTATCCCCCTAGTGCACGGCCTTGTATGGCTGAAAGGTTTTGCAGACTTTCACAAAGAGAAAGTTGGTCCAATAGGAGAGCATCTGAACTATTTTGTTTTCATCTATTCCTTTTTTGGGAGGGACCAACATGGTAACTATGCTCTTTCTAGAGCAGAGGTGAGGAACCTTTTCCCTCTTGGTGGGCAGGGAGGGACCTCTTTGAAAACTAGTACAAGGTCAGAGGGCCGCATAGAAGTTGGGGATAGGGTTGCATAAGGGGTGCGCGCAAGAAAAGGAGGGTCCAGATCATGGATTTATCTCCTATCCTTTTTGTGTGCATGCCCTCATCTTTGCTCACTTAACCTGAGCTGTTTTGGAGTAGGATCCAGAGATCAGATCCAGGAACTAGAAAGGGGCCACATAAAAACTTGCTGAGGACTGCATTTGACCTCTGGGCCTGAGTTTCCCCCCACTCCTGCTCTAGAGTCTAGACAACTGACATTTGACAGACTTCCCATGTCTCTGCTGTCTGGGGTCATGGGATTATATTTAAGTCTCAAAATGGGGTTGCAGGTAAAAAACAAAATTGGGAACTGTTGCCATAAAGCTTGCCATGGCTTGGGGAATGTGATAATATGCTGCAATATCAGGATGCACCTGGGATGACAGCTCCGAGAAGCAGTGTTTTTCTATGTATCGTTATGTGGCCATGATTCACAAACTGCTTGCTTCAGAGTAGCTGCATTGAAGTTTTGCTACTGTGGAGTAAGTGGTTTGTGGATTACATCCATGTATATTTATAAGTTTCTGCCTGTGATCTCACAACCTTTGGGAACCTCAGGTTTTTTAAATAAACAAAGACAGGTTTTGCCCAACAGGATTTGGTGACATGGATCAAACTGGCCTTCCAATGGGGCAGAAAAATCTGTGGCTGGGGAATTCCCTGATTTCTGATGCCATGGATTTGGGACAAATGCCAAAATTTATCTGCCTGCTCTGTTTTTAATGGCTGTACGATGCTACTATCAACCATGCTGCTTTGGAAATCTTTTAAGCAGCAGCTAATGCAAATATAAAGACAAAGCAAGATGTTCAAGTAACATCAAAGAGCTGACTTGGCCAATGCTAGAATGAAAAACATGAGGAGGAAAAAAGAAAAAGACGTAGGCGTTTGTTCACACAATTAGGTGGTGTAAACAGAGGATGGAAACCCTTCTCCTTAACTAGCTGTGCCCATCAACCCAGGAAAATACTCATACCTTGACTCGCCCCCCAGTTTGCATCCCAGACAAGTGGTGTGCTCTGGGGGGAGCAGAGGGACAGGGAGTACTGTCTTCAGCTCCTGCTCACACTCCCTATCCCTCCCCAGATTTAAACAGCATTGGGGGGCAGGTAGGAAAAGTGCTGTAGGGATCCTGTTCACACTGTAACAGCACCCCACCCCACCCCAATTGGATAGCACCAACAATAGCACTTAGTAGGAGCGTGTTCCTATCACTTCAATGGCATTTATGCCTGCCAAGTGCTGGCACTCTCTCTTCAGAGGTCTACACCCTTAGCAAGGTTTAAGTGAGTTAACCACTGGCTCCCTCTTCCCGAGTGTATTCTGCACAAGCTCCTCGCCTTCACCTACAACCTCTCTCCCCCTTCACAACCTCTCACCCCCCTACCTCTCTGCCCTGATCTCCTTCCGAACCCCTGCTTGAGCACTCCCCTCCTCCTCCATCCCCTCCCTCACCCTTCCACGCCTCCCCTGCTCCCCCAACCGCCTTCGTCCCTTCTCCCTCGCTGCCCCGCACGCCTGGAACTCACTCCCTGCCCTTGTCTGCCTTGCCCCCCCACCTTCAAGTTCCTCCTGAAAACCCACCTCTTCCGCCCCACCCTTTCTAATTCCTACTAATCATCCCCACCCAGGATTATCACCCACCTGTTATCAGCAAACTCTCAATTCTCTGTAACCAAGCCAAGAACGTGTAACTGAGTTCTCGCATCCTTGTGAATGTCGCATCCCTTGTTTCTCCCTCTGTTTTCTCCTTCCCTCTCTCCCCTCCCCGTCTTTAGATTGTAAGCTCTCGAGCAGGGACCATGTCTATCTTATTCTTTGTAAGCAGCAGGTACATCGCTGGTGCTATATAAATGCTTATAATAATAATAATTAATAATAAAGGTGAGGTTGGAACCCCTAAAGAAACCGCAGGGTAAGCAAGGTGGACTTTTTCATTCTGAGTAACTGTCTGTATTAACCAAAGCCAGTTAAGGGGAAGCCACAGTCAACCTGATATGGAGACCCTTTCCCCTAGGGTAGCCTTTCACTCCATGTTCCTGTGAACACCTGCAAGTGTGGTAGCAGCTCCATTGGGAACAACAATTGTATGAACACGGAAGTACTCCAGAGTAGCCCCCACTCTGGAGTAGATGGTTGACATAGGGGCCAGATTCCTACTGCATCCAGAAGAATCCACATAGGCTCAGGATTGCAGCCTCAATCTTACTTCCGAGTGTTTTGTGGGTCGCAGTTTCTAGAAGTTGCATAATGCTACTACTGCGCGTTAGGTAAGCCCGGGAGGCGGCCTGCAGCTTTAACAGCCATGGGGAAGGGGGGCGTGTAGCAAGCATGGCTTGGTCTCACAGACACTCCCACCTTGCAGTTAAAGGGGAATTACCGTGGCCCGCTGCGGAGTGAAGTTGGGACTCCGAGGCATCCTGGAAGAGCAGTTTTGCAAAGAAGCAGATTGCAGCGTGTAAAGGGGGCGGCTTCGGCTTCCAGAAACCCGGGCCATCAAGCTGCTAACCCCAGGGCTTCTCCGAGCGCACATTTTTTTTCTGGGGCTTGCAAGACTCCTTCCTGCCCTGACACCGGAGCATCCCCCGGGCACATGATGTACACGATCACTAGGGGACCTAGCAAGCTAGCCACCCAGCGGAGAACAGGTAAGCAGGGATCCAGGCGCAGATAGACTCCCTTGCCCCCTGCGGTGCTGCCCTCCCCCGCTGGGCTGCCTCCCCTTCTGATATCTCCTGCAGGCGATGGAGTCTTCTCCTTAAGCAACAATTGTCCTTGGCGAGCAAATAGTCTGATCCCTCCTTTTTGGGGCAAGGCCGGCCGGAGACTGGAGCACTCTGCTTGCAAAGGGGGAAGGTTGGTGATTATTAGTTAACAAATGCTGCTAACGTTTCCTAGCCTCACCTCTTGGCCCACTCTCTCCCCGAGCAGGTCCCACGCAGCAGGTGGAGAACAAGCTGGGGGATCTGAAATGCCAGCAGCAGCAACAGCCCAGCTCCTGGCAGCCCTCAAGGTGAGTACCGTCCGTCCCCCTCCCCGGGCGCGGCCGGCGGGATTATCCCGGCATGGGTGACCTTGCGCCACTAGCAGCGTGGAAGCCCCAGTCCCCCCTCCCCGCCAGCCTCTCCGGCTGCAGCCCGGGCCGGGGGGGGGGCTTTGCTCCGATCCGGGGTGTGTCTTACCCCCTGGCAGTCCCCGCAGCACAGGGAAGGCAGTGACCTTGTGGAAAGGTTACTGGGGCTGTCCTTGCCACATGGCTCCGAAGGAGGAGGGGCTGGCGGAAAAGAAGCAGGACTCGCAGGAGGCGGGGGCGAGCAGGGCGTTTCGGAGCCTGTTGGGGGGAGCTGAAGCCAGACCCGATCGGCTGGGGGACAGGGGCGGGGAGGCAGGGTCCGCGGGGAGTTGGAACACATGGCGATGTTTAGAGATTGGGGCTGTGATCTTTGGGGCTGGGGTGTGCGCGCGAGATCTTGTGGGAGCCCCCGGGCAAGAAACACATGATTGTGGGTTCCAGTCTTGCGTCCCGCAGCTTTCCCCACCAGCTGCCCAGCCAGTCACCTTTGCCCCAGAGCGCAGACACACCCCCTGCGGAGGGGGGCGGGACCCAGCGTGCCAAAGCTCGGCCTGGGATGCCTTGAAGCTCTGCCAGTTCTTTCCTCAAGTGCTGCCCCCTGTCCTATTTTCTAGGGAGAGTGATGCTAGCTAGTGGCCAAGTTTGGGGGGAGCTCTACACCTCCCACTGTGGTACAGGATTTGGGGCCGCTTCTTAGGAAACGCAGCCTTTCCAGCTGTCATGGAGAGGGAGCGCCGAGAAGGGGGTGGGACACAAAACAAGCCAGCAATCTTTGAAAGCCAAAATCAGAGTATTAATTTAGGATCAGTCCTCGCACTGCCTGCCTAGGAACTGTATCTCTCTTGAGTCTCTTCCCCTCCACTGCCATCCTCATTACACCCTGCCCCCTGCCACATTTCGGTTGAAAACCCAGTACAGTACCAGAGAGCCAACGCTGTATCAGTGTAGCCCTAAAGGATTCTCCTGTAGAGGAGAAGCAGAGACAGCTGCCCCTTCCTCACCGGGTGTGGACTGGAGATAAGGGATGACTGTCAGGAAGGCAAAGGCTCTTAAGATGCTCCAACTAGGATTTTGGAAACAATAGGAAGGGGGTCCACCAATATGTGTACAAGCAAGAGGAAGAGAAAGGAAGGTGTGGGTCCTCTGCTCCGTGTGGATGGTCTGGTTTTAACAGGATGCACAGAAGGCTGAATTGCTCAATAGCTACTTTGCCTCAGCCTTCTCAAAAAAGGTAGAGACTGGCCAGATGTTTAGCAGGGAGGATGTGGTCCATGAGTGGGAGGTCGATGCAGATCAGGATAACTAAAGATGTGAAGGAATGCCTAACTTGAACAAATTTTAATTGGTGGTGTGCTGCTTTGCTCAGCACTAGTAAGACCTCCCCTGGAATATTGTGGTGCCTAAAACTGGACACGTTTCAAGAAGGATGTAGACAAACTGTAGAAGATTCAGAGGAGAGCACTAAGATGATAAATGGACTGAAGGACAAGACCTAGGACGAAAGGCTAAATGAATTGTGTATGTTCACTTTTAGAGAACAGAAAACTAAGGGGGTAGCAGTTTTGAAATATCTAAAAGGATGCCACAAAAAAGATAGTGAACATTTGTTCACCACTGTCACGGAAGGCAGAACAAGAGGGAATGGGCTTAAATTGCAACAATGTAGATTTTGATTAAATATTATGAAAGACTTCCTAACTGTGAAGCTCTTTGGCAATGGAGTAAGTTGCCCAGGGAGGCTGTGAAATCTCCTTTCTTGCAGGTTTTCAAAACCCGACTGGACAAATGTCTGTCCATGATACTGTAGACAAGAATGTCCTGCCAAGGGGCAGTGGGTTGGGCTAGATGACCCGTGAGGTACCTTCCAACCCCTTTCCTTCCAAAAATTGCTTAAAATTCTGTGATTCTACCCTTTCTTGTCTAGGGCTCAGGCACTTAGTGGTCTAGGTAAGGTTGCTGAAGGCTTATGTCTGGCTGGGGCACAAGCCCAAATAACCCTTGGGATAGGGCAGGATAGAAATTAAAATAAATAATACCTATTACCTCAGCACTTCTCTGCTCCCCCCTCCCAACACCTTTAGTGCAGTTGAAAGTGCTGCCTTGTTTTTCAGCCCTCATTGGGGATGAAAAAGCCGAAGTAGCATATACGATGGTGACACATCCAGACAGACAAACTGAGACCCGGGGTGTCAGCTACAGGTGCATTATTGAAGTGGTTTAATTGGTGCATCTCCAGCCATGTACGGGTCTAGGTAGGTCCCTGGAGCCTTCTTTCTCCTGTTCCCATCATTGAGAAATACCCAAGCGCAGAGGGGTAAAAACCAATGGTGCAATTTTGGACTAAGATTTGTGGGGGATGCTGGATCCCCTTGACACACACAAGCCCCATTCCTATGACCCTGGAACTGTGCAGGAAGGAAACTTGTAGGAAACATCCCCTGCTATGGACAATGAACTGAAGTGTATGTGTGAGGGAGGGGAAAGCTCTATCCCCAACAAAATGGTGTCTGCTGCCCCCACTTGTCCAGCTTCTAGGAAATTCAAATATTGGCAGGGAGCAGAGTAACACAGGGAACAGCCACCTCCTTGACTTTTGCCCTGTCTGAAATGGCAGCCTTGTAGGAACAAAACTGAGGGGACTGGGATGGAAACCTTCCTTATTGCAGACACCAGTTCTGTGATGAAATCTGCACAATTAAAGCTTTGTGCTCATCTGGAGCCCCATAGGAAGCCGCAGGCCATTGCAAGAACAAAGCTATTTTATTGAAAATTAACTTCTCTTGGTTTCTGGGTTTGGTCAATCAGTGGGCCTTCAGCTGCTCTGGGGAGCTCCCTACTGGAAAATACTCTGGGACTCTACAGTTTGCATAACTGGGGAAATTACCAGCTGTGGAGGGTGCAGAGAAATTGGGATAAAGTGTATTTATTTTACTGTAACCTTACTACACCTGAAACATCCTCCTTAAGCCTGTTCTCCACACAGTCTTCCATGGTGCATATTAATGAGTCTTTCCTGAGTGGGAGAAGCTACCATTGGCTGTACTCCGTGTTGTTTTTCCTCGTTCATGGTTCTCCTGACCTTTCGTGCTTTCTGGGCAGTTCCCCTGACAGCAGGCAGCTACTCTTTGCTCCAGTAACTTGTACCACCAAAGAGTATGGATGGGTGTGTGTTGTGACCAGGGCTCTCAGCCAGCTCATTCAGGATTAGGGGACTTTGCTCCCTCCTCGCAATCCCCTGTTGCTTGCCCTGCAGCTGCTAGGGGCTAGGCTCCTCTCCCTTCCCAGTGTGTTGAAGGAAGTGGATGGGGGAATCCAGTCACCACGATGTGACCTATAGATATGAAGGACCCAGTGCAATTTCCCCTTATGGTGCCACCAAAATGGCCTTGAAAAGGAACTGAAGAGAACTTCCTGTAATGCCACTTGCCAGCTTCCAGAGTTCTCCTGCAATGTTGGCTTGTTAGAGAGACTGTCCTGTGGGCACGTCTCCATCAGGGTCCCCTTCTAAATTCCATTCCCAAATCACACAGCATCTCTAGGGCAACCTGCATGATGGCTTGCCCAGAAAAATAACATTGGAGATGGTACTGATTTTGTAAGTTGTGCTTGAAAGTTGAAATCAAGGAGGCTGAGATGGAAATAGATATTTTATTTATTTATTTGTATTAAAATATATATGCCTAGATATCCACATGGATATGCCAATTCACAGAGCAAATTATTTTAATATAAAAGAGGAATCTGTTATCAATGACTAGGAAAAAAATGACACATGTAATCATACTGGCCTCCACAGAACCCCAGTAATTAAGAGGATACCATCAGCAGTTTAAAATGCATTTTAGGTCTTGTTTTTCTTCTGTCATTTTTATCTAGTTATATAGCACCAGCAATGCATCTGTCACTGAACAGTCAGGATTAGAGATGGGTCCCTTCCCCCAGGGGCCTAAAATCTAGACAAGGGAGAGGGGAACCCAGGGAAGGGAAGTGGGAGTTCCCAAGGTGGAGAGGTGGTGGTAGGGTTTCTGGGGTAAGAGCAGGGCTTACTCAGCAGACCTCCCTGGAGTGGCAGCAAACTCACTAGGAAGGAAGATTTAAGAGTGGGTGGGAGTGTGGACAACGACCCCCACTTTTAAAACTTCTTTCTTGGAGGGGCCCTTTGCAAGCAGCCAGTGCACTACTATGAAATTTTCAGAGCAGATGGGGGCAGAGTTCTGGTCTCACGTCCTCCCGCACCTACTCTGAATGTTTTTTAGTGGTGCTCAGGCTACTTGGAAAGGATACCTTCAGAGTCTGGAACCTGAGCTCACCCGAGCTCCCTTGCTCCATGGTAGCTCCATCTCTGGTATTAACCCCCAAAGTTCAAAAGTCATGTGTGGCTTAAAAAAATCATAAGATTTTTTAAGTTTAATGCAATGGTGAGATTCATTCTGTCAGCCTCCTGGTTTCTGAGTGTTTAGGTCACATTTAAAATTTGTCTCCTCAACCATGAGGGCTAGAAACTTATTTTAAAATGAGACCTGAAATCTCAGGATTTTATCAGAAGTCTCAGGGCTGAGCAAAACCGCCTACTGTGGCCTATTTGAAAAGGGCTACAATTTCTTGTTACTTTCACTTTGTATTTAATGTGATAGTTTGTAACGTGCATGTGCCTTTACTCATTTGGCTAGGAAATTAACGTGAGTTTCATCATGGATGTCAGGGCAGAGAAATCCAGCTCTGACACTTATGTGAGTTCTGTATTATGTGATATTTGAACGTGTGCATGGGGTGAGTTCTGTATTATGGGAGATTGAAATGTGTGCATGGGGTGAATTAAATGTGAATGTAACTTGCATGAACATTCCAATGTTCATGGATCCTCTAACAGATCCCTTAAGGTCACGTGACTTCGGGGGTGGGGGGACTGTAAACTGAAAGAAAATAATGTGGACATGAAGCACAGCAGGAATTTTAAATGATTGCTGATTTTGCGTGGGATAGAGTCCTATGTGAAAATCAGCACGTGGGCGAGCAGCCAGTGACTGAGGCAGCCTGTCTTATGAAGCTGCAGGCAGCCTGCATTGTGCCTGCCCTGGGTTCTGTCTGTGTCCAACAAGTGCATGGAGGTCTTTGAGGAAATTGACCCCAATTCTCCACCAACCTCTCCTTAAAACTGAAAAGCTCTCTATGCTGAAGGCGCCCAACTTCCGTTGGCAACTTTCTCTGTGGCCCAACGGTTTTGTTTAATATTTAACCTTAATCTTCCCTCCTCCTGGTTTTCTGCACCGCTTTGTGGCCAGTTGATCCCTGTCTTTATGGATCTGGAAAGCAGGCCAGGTGTCGGGTGTTACCTGGCCCTCGCCAGAGGGTCTCCAGTGCCATTCCCCCACCTCTTTGCCACCTCCTTGTATGAATCACTGAGGTTTCCTAGCAAATTCACCAGCACTGCACAATAGCTTTGTTACCATTGCTTGTGATATCTATTGGGGTGGGGAAGGAGGAAACTGGAGGGGGGTAGAGAGTCATGGAGGGCTGCCTGCTGGGGGCTCAGGCTCCACTCAGGGCTTTTGGGTATAATTCATGGCCTGACCTCACCAGACAGTGGCCTCCGACACCCTCTGTCTTTGCGCACAACTGCTTGCTGGTGGCACAGGACTAGGTGTGACACAGCCCTGTCACATCCCTATTGGTCAGGAGGTGACTTGCCTGGCAATCTGATTGGCTAGAACTGGTAAGGGACTGGGAGAAGCCACCTCTCATAGAAATGACACCAACACTTCTATAGCAGCCCAGGGGGCTCGTGTTCAGGGTCAGATGGGCAGTTAGTACTAGATAGTACAGGGGCAGCCAAGAAATAAATCGTGATCTGGAGACTAGCTTGTGATTCACCACTAGTAGGTCCTGATGTAGGGAGGGGGACCGGTCCCTCGCCTCTGGGGAGGAGAGCAGGACCAGCAGACAAGTTAGGACCGTGCCTCTAGTGCAGTGGTGAAGGCTCTCTCCAAGGCGAGCGCTCCTGTCCGCTCCTGAGACCACCAGTTGCTGAGGTGCTCTAGATCTGGGAGCCAGCAGGAGGAGTTCTGGCTGGGTCTTGGTAGATCACCTGAGGCTGACACCTGGATCAAGTGGATTGCAGCATAAGTCTGGCCAACCCTGGCGTAGTAGCTACCCCATGCCATGCCATAGGGGCCTCAGGTAGCTACTATATATGAAGCCTGCTACTTAGTATCATAGCTTTCACTTCTAAATACTATTGTGTGGAGGGGGCGCGGGGAGGTGGATTTCACCCATATACTTTCCTCGAGCCACACTACAGTCCTCTGAGGATCTCGGTCCTGCTGCAATGCCATCTTGCTGAATGGGTGTCTGAGAAATAGTTGACTCCATTGTAGCTAACCCCACCCTGGACAGTGGCATTCATGAACATGGTCTAATTGCCGAACTATGGAGTTAGTCTGTGGGTGATTTCAGACGTGACGGGCGGCAGCATTGACCCTGGGCCGTGGGGTGGTTCAGACTACGGGTGGGGGTGAAGGGGCGCGCCAACAGACGTTCGCCGCTTTACCCCCGGCCGTGAGGACCGCCGAACCACAGCCCAGGGTCAATGCTGCCGCCCGTCATGTCTGTTGGGCAACCGCCCCTCCCCGGGCGGGACCGTGTGATATAGCGTGCGGCCGCACGGCCCCACCCCCTGTGCTCCCTGGCCGGCCGGCCGCCCTCCTCGAGACAGGCAGCCGCAGCGGCCTATCTGGCCACTGCCGCCACCAGGACTCTGGAACGCAGTGAAAGTAAGGTAACGGACGTTACTTTTCCTTCACCACGTTCCGAATTCCCCCTAACCACGCTTCGTTCGCTGCCGTGGTGCGGGAGAACAAAGCGTGGTTAGGTTCACCATGGGGGATGGTTGACTGAGGTGAACATCTGGATGCAAGCAAACAGACGTTCACCTCTGTTCACCCCCCCACCCCCTGCGGTTGACTGCAGTTGACTGAGGTGATTTCAGACAAAGTAACGTCTGAAATCCCCCTGTGTCTTCCATGGTATTCAGGAGCCACACAAGGCTAGAGGAGCCGGTCACTCCAGGCCTTGCTACTGATCCTCACATTTGTGTCGGTGCAGCTGTTTTGCCTTTTCTGCCTGCTGTGCTTTGCATTGGTCTGTATTGAATATCATCCGATTGACTCCAGACTGATTCTCCAGTCTCTTGCAGTCATTTTGGTTTCTAATCCTCTCCCCTGAGGCCTTTGAAATCTCTTCCAGCTTTGTGTCCTCCATGCATTTAGCATGTTAAATACTGTGGCTGTTAAACATTTACTGCCTCTGAAATAGCAAGTCACTTACTTACCATCCTGTGGTAACCACTTTTATTTCGAGCTTGTTTTTTCTTCTTCTTGCCATTTTGGGAGCCCACCCCATTGGCTCCTACCAGGTCTTCTGGTGTTTGGAGACTTGCAGGAGATGGGATAGACTAGCACAACTTTATGATATAGCTGTATGTGTTGTCCGAACTGGTTCTCGAGAAGCAGCAATCCAAAACAGCAGTGGGCAAAGGATGGTTCCTGGTCCCTTCCTGGAGAACAGGAGTCACGGGTTTCAGCCACTGTTGTAGGTCTGTCACTGAAGCTGCACCACGTTCATATAGATGTAAACCTAGACTAGATCTCTCCCTTTCTCCCCTGCAAGTGAGCCTTCCTCCTGCAGAACCCAATGGAGTTTTGATCCCAATTGGGCAGGATCTAGCTGTGTAGCTTGGCCAGTTTCAATAGTTGAGTCTTTCCATGCCTTTCAAATTCCTCTATAAAACATGTGCATCCTGGCAGAAGGCAGAACTAAGGAGTAGTTAGACTAGGGGCTGGAGGCAGGCAGGCAGGGGGCATCTTTAGACATAACAAAGATTGGGTGTCAAAACCCCTAAGCACGTGTTTGACGATTGTGTGTAAGCACCATAACAACCCCAACACCAATTTGGCCACCCGTTGAACACGCAATGTGAACACCATTGCATCACAAGGAGAATTTGCGTGTTTTGGCTGAACGCGTGGGCAACGTTGCGTCTAATGATATCACATGCCATGTTAGCAGGTACAACACGGGGAACAAGGTGGCAGCGCTTGCGTGCTGAGATCGGGTGGTGAACAAAACACCAATTTTCCCCAAGTTGGGCTGTGTGTCTAAGCAGCGCCACATGGTGAACACAGGGCCAAACCAGTGTTTGTATCATGGTCAAAACACACATTCAGACACCCGTTGACGTTATGTCTAAAGACACCCAGTGTTAGGCCAGAGAACCAGGAGTCAGGAGAGCTGAGCTCTCATTAACTCTTCCACTGACTGCCTGTGGGGCTCTGAGTCAGTCACTTGGTCTCTCTGTGCCTCAGTTTCCCATCAACAAAAAGGAAGGAGAGTCACTTGGCCTCCAAGAACAGCCCTACGTGTCTTACTGGCCAGGCTGGAAAAGGGCAAATGTGCCTCCTTTGCCAAAGTTTTTCCAGCCTTAACCGAAAACTGCTGTCAGCCCTTCCCCTGCCACCCAAATGTGGCAGTGCTGTGAAAATTTGGCTTGTCTTACTATTGACATCCAGATTGCTTGCCCTGGGATTGACTCTGATGCAGACCCAAAAGGCTCCATAGAGATGGTGGCCTTAGGCAGTGGTGTAGTGGTAATTTTAAAAGTGCAGGAACTCTATATGAGAGTCTCCCCAAAAGCGTCCAAGGTGGCTGCAGGGAAAGTGGGGGAACTATATTCTCCCACGTTCCTGCTCCACTACACTGCTGGCCTTAGGCCTGTGTAGCTACTGGCTAGTGTCCTGTGGGTCTTGTCTTGTGTAAGAAGGAAACTGGCGTGTTTCCTGCACTGCACCTGGGTTAGTGTTACCTGTAGCTCTACTAACAAGCACCTCTTGGTGTCTCTGTTGTCATAACCTGTGTTAGGGTGAATTCACACGTGCAGCAATTATCTGGATTTTAAAAATTCGGTTCTCAATAGTTCGCTGTTAACAAGTCCTGTTGCATTCACATGCATGCCATACCGGTTTTAACTACAGCGAAATAACGCATTCAGACCTTCTTGTAGTGCGCGCTTACCTGGCTGCTTAGTGCGGTTCAATTACAGGAAGTGGCCTGTGGGGAGCCAGAAGGTTGCTGCCTTGTAAACAACATTCTTTGAGATGGCTCTGAACATTCTCACAACACACAGCCTTCCAGCCTGCATGGATTTTTTTTTTCTTGTATGTCTAGAAAGGGTTGGAAGGAATGGTCATTCTGAAGGGTAGAGTGCTTTTTATACTAGAGAAGCTTGAGACCATCATGTGGTCTATCATTTGAATAGGGTGAACATGCACAACCCAGTTGTGAGAATGTTCGGAGCCAACTCAAAGAATGTTGTTTACAAGGCAGCAACCTTCTGCTTTATCTCACAGTCCAATCGGAGTGCTGGTGTCCCACTGCTGCAGCTACTAGGAGGTAGAGGCAGAGGCAGATGATGGAAGGGGATGGGAAGCATGGAGGGGAGGCAGAAGAACTTTTGGGGGGAGAAGCTGGCTGCAGCCTACCTCCAGCAAGGCAAGTGCTGGGCCCCAACTGGTCTCACTGCTTCCGGTAGGGGCAGGAGTAAAACAGCGCACTTGGAAGCATGGTTGCATTCACATGCAGAAAATATTTTGCACCAGTTAAAACCACTACGATGTTGCTTTCATACTGCTGTAAAGTGTGGATTTATTGAAACCGGACACCAAAAAGGTAGGTTTGAGTAGCTTTGACATTTGAATTTCTTTAGTGTGATATTGACCACAATAATTAGCATTAGGGATTTCAGACGTGCATGATACATTCGAATTATGATTTAATTTGAAAAAAACTGAACGTCTGAATCCCACCTTAGTTCCACCTTGTGCCAGGAGAAGTTAACTTTTCAGCCTGTGCAGGTGTCTGCAGCTGAGTTTAGCCAGGCTGGTTATGGGGCTGCTGGCTCTGGCTGGGCAAATTCCTGGAAGTTTCAATAGCTTTGAGGGCTAAGCTCCTCTGAAATGCAAGTACTGCAGAACCAGTCATTTCTTGCTAAGGAAAATTTCCTAAAACACAAAACCTTAGGGTTTAAAAAACCGTTAAGGGCAGAACCGTTTCCAAAACAAAAACATTTCCTCTTCAAAAACTCAAATGTCAAAAAGCATGGAAATTGTTTACACTTCTTTACCTATGTTGGATAATATAACAACATTAACACAACATATGTACTTAATTAATTACCATAAATGCTTTTATTACTATTTACCAGTAACTAAACTATAACATTATTTCTATACAGGTAATTTATTTATTATCATAAGTTGCCTATGAAAATTTTTCACAATGCCATAACTCTGTCCTTTTAGTGCAGAATTTAATAAAATAAGTCATTTAATTGTATAAAGGTGTATAAACTTGCATTATAAGAATTTCACTGTGTAAAGTTTATCCAATTTCTATACATATAAAAGACAGAGTTTAGGCATTGTAAAAAAAATTTGTAGGGGACTTGATGACCTGTAAAGAATTAATGTTATACTTTATTTACTGGTAAATAATGAGAGTAAGTATGTATGGTAATTAAGTACATACATTGTGTTAATGTTATATATATTATGCAATATAGGTAAAGAAGTGTAAATTTCCATGATTTTTGGCATTTGAGTTTTGCTGTAACGTATGTTAAATGTTTTTTAAATTGTAACTGTAATTAATTTTCATGTTTTTTGGAGTTAGGGTAAAAAGTATTTTGTGTAATGTTTTTGAAGAAGAAATGATTCTGCCTGTAATGGTTTTTTTTAAACCATAAGGTTTTGTATTTTAGCAAATTTCATAGGTTTTTTGGGGGTTCTGTGGTGGGGGTGGGTTTGGGAACTGGGGTGTCTGGTGACAAGGAGGCTGTGGGTCGGAATCGGAACCCTTTTTGACCCCTTTCCAAATCTTAGATCTGCACCATGGATCCATTCCTGACTTATCCATTCACACACACACCCCGATCATGGCCACCCCACACCTCTCTCACATACAGAGGTTTACATCTCCCTCACACATAGCGTATTTTCAGACGTGATGGGCCTCCGTTTTGACACGGTCCGTGGTCACGTCTACACCCCCAAGCGGAATCAGGCCGGCCAGGCAACAGACGTGCCGGCCTGATTCGGATCGGGTAGGGGGCGGGGCCAGGGGGCGCAATGTGCAGCCGCACGGCCTCGCCCCCCCCCCATGCTCCCCCGCCCTCCCGGAGACGGGCGGGCACAACGGCCAATCCGGCCGCTGCGCCCCTGGGAAGCGGCGGCGGTAACAGACGTTACCAGCCGCCGATTCCCAGCCATGATCAGAGTAACCACGGTTCCGGGGTTGAGGCCGACTTCACCTCCAGAACCGTGGTTCAAGGGATTCCCGCCAGGTGTTCACTGTGGTGAACATCTGGCGTGACCCCCTTCAGACGTTACGGACTCACGATGGGTGGTTCACCATGTCAAAACAGAGGCCCGTAACGTCTGAAAATACCCATACTCTCTCTCTCTCACTCACACTCTTGCACATGCAGACACACATCTCTCTCGCACATCGTCACTCCTCTCTCACACACGTGTGCACACGCACACACACACGCACACACACACAGAGCTCACATCAACTCCCACACGCACATCCACAGAAAATACACACCTCTCTCACACAGACACTCTTGCACACACCCAGACACACACCTCTCTCATACATACAGACACACACAGAGACAAACATTCACACCTCTCTCTCTCTCTCACACACACACACACACACGCCCCACTCTCACACATATAGAGACACTCCTACACACTCACCCAGGCAAGCCAGCGATGGAGTGGGGGCTCGGTAATCCCCCACCCCCCAGGCTGCTGCCACTGCTGAGGGAGCTCAGGCAGGGAGTGGGCTGGGTAGCCAGGCCAGAGAATGATCAGGGACCTGGTACTTTCTCCCCCTCACCCCTGGCTGCAGCTGAGGAAGCTCAGGTGGGATGCGGGGCCAGTCTGGAGTGTGAATCGGGGCTCGGTAAATCCTCCCCCCCACCCCACCCCGGCTGCCTCAGCTGCTGAGAGTGCTCAGGCAGGAAGTGGGGCCGGGCAGTCTTGGAATTATTATTATTATTATTATTAACAAACATTTATATAGCGCCAGCAGTGTACCTGGCACTTTACAAAGTAATAAAATAGGCACGATCCCTGCCCCTAGGGCTTACAATCTGAGAGACAGGAGCTGGGGGAGAGACATAGGAAGGGGAACAGAAGGAGAGACAAGGGTCTAACATTCATGAAGATGTGAGGTCTCAGGTACACGTACTTGGCTTGGTTACAATGAGAATGGCAGCAGGCAGGTCCATGTGGCAAGGATAAGGGTAAACAGACCGTAGGTATAGGAAATAGTGACTCAGCAGGATAAAGAGTCAGACAGAGCAGAGCGAAAGAGGTGAGTTTTAAGGAGAGATTTGAAGGTATGAAGGGAGGGGGCAAGGC
>QEPC01000421.1:179862-237289 GCA_003113815.1 Sphenodon punctatus | reverse complement strand
GGGGAATCGCCTTCACCACGCAACGGCCTCCGGTCCCGCCGCTTCGGCCGCTCGTGTGGTGAATGTGATTCCCCGCCATGGTAACATCTAGGGGGGAACATCTATTCCCCCCAACAGACGTTACGTGGTCCAAGCCACCACAGGGAATTGACTGTGGTTGACATTGACCACGTAACGTCTGAAAATACCCACTGTAGCAAATGCCTATTTTCTCACACACACACACACACACACACACACACACACACACAGACAGAATGGGAGTTTAATGAAGAAGATGAGCATGGGGGTGGTGTGGGATGCATAGGTGAACCTCCAAGGGAAGGGAGTTCCAAAGCCATGGCGTAGCGGGCCTGAGTCAGAGACGGGGGTGGGGTGGGGGGCAGTTGGTTCTTTAGATATGTAGGGCCCAAGCCGTTTAGGACTTATAGGTGAAAACCAGCACCTTGAATTGTGCCCAGAACTCTATTGGCAGCCAGTGCAGACTCTGAAGCATTGGTGTTCTGTGCTCCCAGTGACCCACCCCTATCAAGACGTGAGCTGCTGTGTTCTGCAGCCCCTGAACAGCCTTCAAGGGCAGCCCCACATAGAGTGCATTCCAGTAGCTTTCTGAGTGATAGACTTGTTTCATATTAATAACAAGGTCCAGCTACTTCCTGAGCTTTTCCAGCCACATCTTCTGGGCACTATCATCTAAGGGTTCGCTGCTCATGTCAATGACGTCAACACACTTGTTGTTTGTTTCTGTCCATGATTATAATCAGGAATCCATGTTCACTGTCTTTGCCTTAGCAAAAGTGGGGAAAACGCAGTGAGCACAGCTTCCTGAACATAGTGTCTGTACTGGTCTGATCAGTAGTGCCACTGGTAATATCCTGGAATAACCTGGAAGACAAAGGTGCTGGGTGGGTCTCTCCCCTATGAACATTTGGATTCCCTACTAGCCCCCAAGGCAACTCCCTTAGTTATGATGAGAGCAGAAACCGGGGTGTTATCAGTCTCGGCCCAGCTAAATCTAAGGCTTTTCTCCTTCTGGAAAAACATTCTGAGAGGGGATTTGACTCTGGCCGCTAGTTGCTATATAGAGCAAAAGGAGCACGATGGAATCCCACAGGATCCATGGATCAATTACTTAAAGAAGTTAACATGTGCCATGGCCTTGCCAAGGGAGGGAAACGGTCTGCCCGACAGCAGAATCTCCAAACAGCAGCGTGGGGCTAGAATAAGAGAGTGGGCCCATCAAAAAGAACTAGAATTGCTTAGCTCCAATAAAATCTCAGTACAGTATCCTCGAGTCCAAACAATGGCTGGGTTCGAACTAGATCTCAAACAAATCCAAGCCCCTGGCTAAGGAGATTGATGATGTTCTTCCATTTTAATCTATTTGATACGGCCTAAGTTAGAGGAAGGAGAGACGGTTCCCCCAAGGAAAGGAGGACTTGCCCATTCTGTGTGTCTGAGATGGAGACTCTGACTCTTGTTGGTTTTGAATGCCCTCGATATACCATTCTTAGAGAGGGGTGAATCCACCCAATTCTGAAAGCAGATGTGTGTAGTCCAATGATGAATTATGAAGAACTTATGAATTTAACCGATGTAACACAAATTAAAGTGGTAACAATGTTTTTATTGTTGGTAGAACGGGAGAACAAAAATTAATAGGAAGGAGTATTGGTATTTTATAATTTTATATACTGCTTAGTGTTGTATATTTCTTTGTTATAGATATTATTTGTAAAACATATTGGAAATAGGAAATTTGCTGAATCAATAAAGTTTAAGTTCTAAAGTATTCCCCACTGCTGTGGCCACTCACAACTAGGAGAGGCACTGAGAGGGGGTGGTCTGAGGGCCAGAATGAGGTCTTCCATCGCTGGTTTTCATCAACCTGCCCTGTAAAAAATGGGCCAGATCTGGGTGCCTCAGGGTAGCACCATGCCATGGAGCTCTTGTGGGATGGCTGGGGAAAGCTCATCGGGGAAGGGGGCTGGGGGAGGCAGGGGGTGACTCCCTAGCCAACAGCCAACGTTTTCTGCACACAACGCTCTGCAGCACAGTGGCCTCCTGCTGAGTGGAATAGGGGGTGTGAGCCTGGATAAGTGGGGGCCCATGTGTGAGGTCCAGTCAGAGCTCAGGGTGACGGCTTCCCCAAGCGGATCCTTCCTGTCTCATTCCCCTGCTTCTCTCCCTCCAGCCTGGCAGCAGGTAGAACAGCAGCTGGATAGGTGCCAGCAAGGCTTAGACAGAGAATGCAGCCCTGTACAATACATAGAGAAAACGCCCAACCCTGGATTGAAAAGTAAGTGCCCCCAGACACAAGCAGTGCCACGCACATCTATCGTAGCCAATGCACATCACTCCTTGGATGTGCAGCTGGATTTCCCTTGGGCCTGCGCTCCCTCGGAAGCAGTGCTGTGAAGACACTAGATGGAGCAAGGGAGCAGCAATACTCTAGATCCGGGGTTCTCAAACTTGGTCATAGTGAGCCCCCTTCCCAAGCTGTGTGAAAGGACTGGGCCTCCCCACTGCAATTAGCATAAAATTAGCATAATAAATAACAGCATTAGCATAAAACTAGCATAACATGGACAGGGGGCAGAGCAGCTGGCAACTGAGGGGTGGGGTTTGGGGGCTGTCCTGCCCCCCCTGGGAGGTCTGCCTCCCACTTTGAGAACTGCTGCTTTCGATGTTGCTGCCCAGCACCTGTTCCCATCACCATTTTCTTTGCTAGCTGTGACCTCTGCTCAGCAGCACCCCCTTCTGGGGTAGGGGTGAGACAAACATTGGGACTGGGGTGTGTTTGCACTGGAATAAAAAATGGCAGCAGGTCAGGACAGAGGCAGAGCCCTGTCTGGGTCCCAAGGATGGCTTAGGGAAGTGAGCAGGACCTAGGGGCACTGACAATGTGGGGGATTTAAAGAGCCAAGGGGCTTTGGTGAGAGAGACAAAGCTGAGATAGTGGGGGCTGCTGAACTGAGGGCTTTGGCAGAGCTGGGATAGTGTGTGTGTGCATATGTGGGTGCTGAGCCAGATTGAAGGGGCTGGGATAGCAGGGGGTGCAGACTGGGCATGAGGGGCCTGGGCAGAGCCACAATATCAGGAAGGGGTGTTCAAGGGGGAGCTCTTCCTGTCACTCCCTGCAGCACAGCATCTCCTACTGCTATGTTGAGGAGTTGGTTCACGGGAAGTGCATCCATGAACGTATCTCTAGCCCCATTTCCCTCCTTGAACCTGGGCTGGCCTTTCCTCTGTGCAGCATTCTCCTCCATTTGTCGTTCTGGTGGAATTCAGCCTTGGGAACAGTCACATTTAGAGGTTACAAGCTCACAGGATGGACGCTTGCCTGCTTCAAGGCCAGCTATGACGAGGTTTCCCTGCTCAGCTTTATGCAGCAAAGACTTCTACTCCCCAATCTGGAACAAGCAGCCCCTTTGACAGGCTGGGGGTCTCCACAGCACCTTCTGTACTACTCCAAGGAGCCCAGAACGAAGCCTGGTTGAGATGTCCCAGTAGGCAGGGGTAGCAGACTGGCAGTGGCTGAATACAAGGGGGGGCAATAGGAATTTAATTTGCTGGGGAGTGGGGCTGGAACATGCTTTCACTGCCAGGCTGCCCCCTGGGGCCAGATAGAACTCCCCTGGATGCCACTTGATTATGGTTTTTTTTTTTCTTCTTTGCTGTGCTTTCTCTTATGTTCTCCCTTTCCCTATTTCAGATTTTGTGCCCATTGACCTGGAGGAATGGTGGGCACAGCAGTTCCTGGCCAAAATTGAAAACGGCTCATAAAAGAAAGATTTAGAATTAAACTTAAAACAAAATTTATTTTTAAAAAAAAAGGGGGGGGGGGAAATCACCCCTCAGAGAGAAGCCTCTGAGCTCAAGAGCGAGTGGAAATGGACCACATTGCCCCCCTCTGGACTAACCACAGCAGGGGCAGGGTAGAGAGTGACTTGCTGCCCAGCACCAATTCCTTAAGTGCCAGTTCTCAGATGGCTGAGACTCCTGCAGACTCTTGTCCCCTGGTGGCTCTGTCACGATGTGAGGAATGGAAGGGGAGAGGCCGATGATGCCATTTCTCTCCCACTGCGAGCATTAGCTCCCCAGGAAGCTGATGGTGACCTGTAGCCAGGACTATGATGCAATAAAGAGCTGAAACTCAGCAGAACAGAGCATGCACTGCCTGTGGGAGTTATTGACAAGACAAGGATGCTGACATGAAGCAAGAGTGGCAAAGACCCTGCTGCTCTCTCTCTGCCAAACGGGGGTGGAACAGGCCTGCCCCGGCCTGCCCCTGTGGGTGGGTGTGAGGGAGCCTGGGTCCTAAAGAAACTGGGTTGCTGTGCCCAGTGCAGAGGCACGCTTGGGCTGGCAGTGAGTGATGCTGGGAGTCTGGATGTGGTTGGGTCTGTCTAGCTGATGTGCCCAGCCTCTCCCTGGCCGTGTACAGAAGGAAGCCCCTACCACCAGGCTGCGTTTCCTTTTCCATTTGTGCCCTTAGTTCTCAACGAGGGGGTTGCTCTTAGCCCATGCCCCAGAGCTGCTGGAATGTAGCAGCAAGCCCCTGCCAGGGCTGAAGTTCAGCTGGGCACAAAAATTTAGTTTTGCCAGGCCCTGCAGCAGCCAGAGTTTGTGCTGCCCCCTGCTGGACTAGGGGTAGAAAAATGCCATTTGCTGATCATCTCATCTCACTCCAGGGGACAAAGTCCAGTCTTTGCTCTCTCTCGAGTGAGGTGGGATGATCTGTGAATGGCATTTTATACCCTCAGTTGAACCTATCCATGGCACACCTCTACCTTTTCCCTTGGTGTCTACCTCATATTTGCTCCATTCCTGCCTTCCCATGCACTTAAACCATCTCCCATGTCCTCGAGGGCTCAGACACCCACCAGGGCACTCTGTAGTGAGTTTACCCCACTTTCTGGAGGTCTCTCCTACTATTGTCTAGCTCTGCAGCCGTCCGCTGCAGAGCCCAGGACTGGGGTTCCCTGTGCCCCATAGAGGGGCTGCCTGGAGGAGTGCCAGTAGCTGTTGGTCTTGCTTAGTACAGCTTGCTGCCTGGGAGGCAGGGCAGACTCTTACAGGCCCCTTTCCTCTCTGCCCCTCAAGTTTTTGTTCTGTGATACGTGGAGACTGAGCTACTCCTCCTTTAGGGTCACTGGATGGAAAAGCTAACCATTTTTAATGCCCTATGCTGGAGAGGGTGGTGGAGGAACAGCTTGTTCCAAGGGAACCTGAAAAAAATGGGAGGAAACCAAGCTGTAAAGCAACAATGAGGGACGGAGAGAGGAATCCTTAGCCATGGCGTTTGGCCCACCTCCAAACAGTGCTAGATCCAGGCAAGTTGGGGCCCTGTATAAAATGGTCCTCTCCTAGCGTAGGGACACATGGTCATTGGAAAAAGGAAAGTGTTACCATCACAGATTGCTGATGTGCTATTAAACATAATATCCCTTTCAGCAGCTGGGGCAACCTGCATTGCAGGCCTATATGTTACACATTTCCCAGACCCTATGTGTTGTGGCCCCTTGATTAATTTCTCCAGGCCCTTCCAGAAGCCTGGCCTCCCTCCATTTGAGGTTATGTGAACCCATATTTTACACCAGACATGGGGCATCTTTAGACATAACAAAGATTGGGTGTCAAAACCCCTAAGCACATGTTTGGCCCTTGTGTGTAAGCACCATAACAATTCCAACACCAATTTGGCCATCCTTTGAACACACAATGTAAACACCATTGCATCGCAAGGACAATTTGCGTGTTTCAGCTGAATACATGGCCAAGTTTGCATCTAATGATATTGCGTGGTGTGTTAACAGGTATAGCACGGAGACCGATGCGGCAGCGCTTGTGTGCTGAGATCGGGTGGCGCGTAAAACACTGATTTGCCCCAAGATGGGCTGTATGTCTAAACAGCGCGCCATAGTGAACACAGGGCCAAGCTGGTGTTCTTATCAAGGTCAAAACCCACATTCAGACACCCGTTGACGTTATGTCTAAAGACACCCATCATCTCACGCTTATGTCATTTCAGGTTTATTCAAGGGACCTGTGCACCAGCGTAAGGGTGCAGCTATCAGAGTGACAGGCAGCGCAGCAGCAAAAGCTGTCCATGAGCTTGGAGGGCCTTTGTTCTGTGGTGCATCTGTGTCTCCTGTCACTGGAAGGGCGGGCAAGGACCGGGGAGCCCATTCCATCTTCTGCAGCAGGGCCCATTCAAACCTGGCTACACCTCCATCTTGGGCCCCTGGTGGTCAAACAGTCTGTACTAATCTGGATCTGGCCCTGTCTCCCAATCAAGCAACTGTTTCCCTTGCAGCCCCAGAAGCAAGCGTGGCAGGAGGGAAGCAGTACCACATCTGTCACCCAGCAGTGCCACCTTCTGGTGATGGTGGGGGTGGCACTGTTCTTCCTAACTCCCTTTCACCCCACCTGTATTCACAAAGTAGCTAATGGTCAGGGGAGTACACAGGGGCACAGCTACAACAGGGACAGGAGGAGCGACTGCACCTGGACCCACACGCCCCTTGAGGGCAGCCAAACTGCACCGCCTTTCCCTGTTGTCCTTGGTCTCCCCTTCTGCGTTAGCACTGCTGCCTGTGTTCCCTGCAGGGCCAGTGCGAACTGAGGGGTGGGGGTGTGACTTCGCCACTGGTTCCTGTCTCCTCTCAGGAGCTTTCCTGCTGTTGCTGAGCTCGGGCTAGGCCATGCTGCCGCCACTTGCCACTGACTTTCTCTCCTCCTCTTGCAAAGCCTGCCAGCCAGTTCCTCAGTCCCTCCATTCTGCTGGCCCCTGCGAGGCAGAGTTTCCTGGCTGGAGCTGGGAGGAGGGATTTCCCCTCAGGAGCCTCTTTCTCCTGGCTTAAGGGGAGGGGGGGGGCATCCTCTGCCCTGTCCCCTCAGTGCTGCTGCCTCCATCGATTGGCAACGACTGCCCTTCCCTCATAAGCTGCCAGGAGCTGGGGACTCTGCTTTTGTGTTTGCCTGAGTGAACCCACACAGCAGGGGAGGGAGAGAGTTCCTTTGTCAGTGTGGCTGGGGGGTGGGGGAAGCTGTCACCCCCAAGTTCCCTTAGCATGTTGTCTTAGCCCCCATCTCCTGAGAGCATCCCCACCCTGACTATCCTCTCCCAGTACCTCCAAACGCCCCTTTTCCTACCCCATGTGCCCTCCCCATCCCAGGACCCCAGTCCCACTTCTCCCAGCATCTAGTGTCTCCCAGTCTCTAATGTCCTCTCAATACCTCCAAGCTCCGAGAACTCATCACACTTCTACCAGCACCCAAAATTCCCACTCCCATCCATCCTTCACAAGACTTCTAGCTTCACAAGATTTCTACCCTTCTAGCCCCAAAGCTCCCACTCTCTCCAAGCCCAAACCCCTCGCCATCTTCCTATCTTTAAGTTCTTCCATTCCCTCCCACACTCCCAATGCCTTGGTTCCTTCCCGCCACCACCTCATCCCTTTGTTCCCTCCAATCCCATGGGACTGTTCATAAAAAAATTACACTCAAGGCAGCATGGTGAGAGGCAACAAGTTGCGAGCATTTGTCACAAGCAGGAAGAGGCTATTGGCCATATGTCAGTCATTAATTTTTTTACTCATTTTTCAATTAAATGTCTATGTTTGGAAATTAAGATGATATTTCTTATCTATAATAAATGAGGTTCTACATTAGTGGTATTACAAGTGTGTGCAGGGGGAATGATGTGTGACATTTTTGGAGGGGGTTTGTAGTAGCATGACAACTGCCGAAAGGGCAAAAAGCATGACATAGGGTGTCTTTAGACATAACATCAGCGGGTGTCTGAATGTGTATTTTGACCTTGCTCTGAACACCGGTTTGACCCTGTGTTCACCATGTGGCTCTGCTTAGACACACAGCCCATCTTGGGGTAAATCGGTGTCTTGCTTGCCACCTGATCTCAGCCCACAAGCACTGCTGCCTCGTTCCCTGTACTGTACCTGCTAACATGCCACACATCATTAGACGCAATGCTGGCCATGTGTTCAGTTGAAACATGCAAACTGTCCTTGTGATGTAATGGTGTCCACGTCGCATATTCAACAGGTGGCCAAATTGGTGTTGGGATTATTGTGATGCTTACATACAACAGCCAAACACGTGCTTGGGGGTTTTGACACCCGATCTTTGTTATGTCTAAAGATATCCATACTTCATCCTCCCCCACCCCGATTTCACTGCAACAGTTCCTAACTTCTCACCTTATTGGCAGGGTTAGGGGTTAACTTTTCCTCTCTTACATTACTTGCGTGTAGCTGGGGTGTTGCAGAGGCTGACATCTGATGGTGTCACCCTCCTGACAGTGCCCTTGGTTCTCCCAGACCAGCAGTCTCATTAGTAAAATGGCAAAGGGCGGGGTTGGCTTTAATAGTAGGTATGGTAGATTGACACACCTTGGGCAACAATTTTAAGAGAGCAGCAAAATAAACCAGGCATGCCGTCTCCCCCTCTGGGAGGAGGGAGTGTCCCTGAATCTTTTTAATGCTCATTTAAATTCAGCATTAGGGGATTGCCTTGCAGGAGCACAGGTGCTTCTTTGCTGGAGAGCTGATTAGTAGGGAACCAGGAAGACTTCTTCCTCCTGGCTGTAGTGCATGCCTCCATTTTGAAAGATGCTAAAACGAGAGGGGACATTTTTCTATTTTGTCTAGCAGATTGGTTGCCATGTTGAGCCCAACGTGCCAGGCATAGGTGACTCGGGGGGGGGGGGGGGGGGGCGACACACACACATGCCCCGCCAGATTTTTGGAAGCCCTATAGAACCCCATCCACCCATTGACAGTTACATCACCTATGGGCCCAGCAATCCCACCAGCCCTGGTACAGCTGTATTGTATCCCATTCTGCAGCTGGTTCTACCCCCTGGGCTGCTGATGGGGTATGGAATACTGAGAGGAGAATGGCTTCCAGCAGCCTCATGCCAAGTCTAAGTTCCTGCTTCTGGTGGAATTGCCCCCCCACACACACACACACACCAGCCACCACTCCTGAACCTGGATTTATTTATTTTTTTAAGTGGGTCCCAGATTTTATTTTATTTTGAAGGGGGGAACAAGATGGAGGAAGGAGCCAGGCCCTTTACTTTTTGTGTATTCTTTGCACATCCCTACAGTAAGAGACAGAGCCTGAGCTCCCAGGGAGGAAAGGGGAATTAGGATAAATCCACATCAGATCCCACAAATCGGAGTCCTTGGCTTTAAAGTATCAAGATCAAGGCAAAGGTCCATACATTTAATGGATAAGCTCCCACCTGCAGGCACTATTATTAGACGCTCTCCCCCCTTTATAATTCTGCAGCCTCTTCCTCATTAGGACATTCTTCCTCTCCCACAGAAAACAACTTGCCCATTGGGGACAGAGCTGCCATCCTCAGTGCTAAAGCAGGGTAAGCAGGCTCTGTGAGTTGAAGTTCACCCTCTGCCGATCAACAATCTGAGGCCCAAGCAAGCTATAACTGAGCCAAGTTATTCTGGAAAGAAACAGCTGCTGTTGTCCCAGGAGGGGGAGAGTAGGTGCAGCTTCCCATTGATTAGAGATTAGCTCCCTCACTGGATAGATGTAGTGTTGCCATATACACAACTTTGTAGAGACTAACTTTATTAGCCAGGCAGGACCAGGGAACATGATGGGAGCTTGGACAAACAACAGGGAATGGATTCCCCCATTGTCAGCTGTTGGGTGCTTCTCCCAAGCCACTGTGATTGGGCAGTGCACTGTCAGAGACAGGATGCTGGGCTAGATAGACCATTGGCCTGACCCAGTATCACACTTATGTTCTTATGACACTTATCAGAAATACAGGTTGCAGGGCTAGGGTGACCAGATTGCAAAAATGTGCATATCTGGCCACCCTAGCCATGGACTCCACCCTCCACCTTCCCAGTATTGTATTGAGGGAAGGACATGTGATATTAGGATGAGATAAAATAAATTTCAAGTTTATACCTAATCCTTCCCACTAAGGCTCAGGGCAGCTTATACCATAAAAATAGATACAAATCCCTGAAAAGTCCCACCCTCAACCCTAAAAGGAACCCCAACCCAGCCCCTATTCCTGTGGCAGAAGCTGCCAGGAGCAACCCTACCCTTTCCGGGTGACCTTCACTAACACTCTGGCTTCCAGGTTGACTAGGCCTGATTTCGTAACCGGCCGCATGGCAGGATTTTGCAATCCCTGGGGAAGGTGCCTACAGCCAGCATGGCTGGAGGTGTCATTCTCTGATTGGACTAGGTACAGCCAGGTAACCTCCCAAGGACCAATCACGATCGAGGGGTAGGAGGCTTTTAAAAAGAAAAGCCACACCTCTCAAGGGAGTCTTCCATCTTGTCTTCTGTTTGCTCTGAGACATTGACCTTGTGTTATGGAGCTAAGGGAATGGTTCCTGGCCTGTTTGGACTAAACTGAACCTAAGGACTGAACCCCTTTTCTGCAAGGCAAAGGCGCACCTGAAGCTGTTAGTAATCGAATGTTGCATCTGAGGGACCAGTTTAGGCTAGATGCTACTAAAAAGGCCATTGTACCTAAACTGTTCTGATCAATTGCTTTTGCTCAAGGATTCAATGTGCCTCACATGGTTGCAGCCGGTGATGCTGGGTTTATATTATCATTAAAGTAATATTCCTTTTTTTTTATCTAAAAGATCTGTGTGTGTTAGCAAATACGCCTCTGTACGCTCAGGTGGCAGAAACTGGGAACTGTTTTATTCTGGCTTGCGAGCTTGGCTGTTTAAAGCAAAGGATAGGGGTCTTATTCTCCCCAGAGGGATGGGACTTGCAGTCTAAGTAAATATTCTGGGTGGTGGCAGCAGGGAGAGACCAGCTAGTAAATGGGTAACGGGGTGCTGGGATGAACCCCCGTGGTCTCCATTATGCCACAATTCCTGCCTACCAAATGCTTTGCCAAAAAGGAAGGTTTTACACTGCCTAAATATGGGCTCTGGTGGACCTTTGGGGGGGGGGGGGGGGAGAGGAAGTTTCACAATGCTGGGGCAGCAACCAAACATCACCTTTGTGTGCCCGTGGCATATGAACAAGATACACATAAGAGACCGCTCGTGGCGGACTGCAGAGACTGTAGGGCAGCACAGTCTGTAGGGCAGCTGTAATGAGCTCATGGTGACCAAACCAGAGCCGGGCTGCTGCGTTATGTACCAGCTGCAGTTTCTGAACCGTCACAAGGGGCAGCCTCGGTAATCTAGCCATGAGGTTATGAAAGCATGGATGATGATGGCCAGATCTGAATCAGAAAGAAAGGGCCACAGCCGCCTCCTCAGTTGGTGAAAAGCGCTCCTCGCCACTACTGCAACCTGAAACTCGAGGTGCAGCAAGGGATCCAGCAGCACTCCAAGACTGCAAACCTGGGTAACCCAAGGAGTCTGCATACTATCAATGACAGGAGTCCCAATCTCCCCCAAGACATAGGCCCAGCTAGCCAACCTTCATCTGCTCAGGCTTGTCTGGATTCAGCTTCAGTCAGCTCACCCTCATCTCAACAGCTGCCACGTACTACTGAGTAAGCACTGAGACAGCAGGATTGGGGTCGGATGAAAAAGAGATAAGAGCTGGGTGTCATCAGGAAACCGAAGGGCCCTCACTCCCATCTCACACAGCGGCCTCAGCTACACCGTGAACAAGAGAGGAGACAAGACAGAACCTTGCAGGACCCACAGGGGAAGTCCCAAGGGAATGATGAGCAATCTCCCACCACCACCTGCTGGGACCTCCCTGACAGAATGAACAGAACCACTTAAGCTCGGTCCCATACACCCCTGCCAGATCCCAAAGCCGTGTCAGCAACACCTTGTGATTAACTGTATCAAAGGCCACTGAAAGAGCTAGCAAGATCAACAGGATGCAGGTTCCTCTGTCGCTCTCCAGGCAAAGATCACTGATCAAGGCCACAAGCAGTATATATCTGTGGGATCCCCTAATTCCCCATGCTCTGGATCGGCCCCTGTGGTTGACTGAGAGTGCCCTTCTTGAAAGTCCCTGGGTATCCCGGGGGGCGACTATGGGGAGGGCGTTCTCGGAGGCTGTGGAACTCTCTCTCGGCGGAGACCCAGGTGGCCCTTTCGACGTCAATGCAAGACCTGGCTATTCCGCCAGATCTCTGGTGAGGGAGGGTTTTCATTTTTACAGGGGTGGTAAGGCTGGGGTATTTATTTATTTATTTGGAATTTTGTATGTTTTTGACACCCCTTCTTCTCTCCTCTTTTTTCCTGTGGGGGATGTTTTCTCCCCTTCTCTTTTTCCCTGTTTAGATGTTTTATGTTTATTGAGTTTTTAATGTATATTTTAATTTTTTTATATATTGTAAGCCACCCCGAGCTGCCTTCAGCAGGATATCAAATATTTAAATAAATAAATAAGCATGGTCTCTGTACTATACCCAGGACAAAAGCCAGACTGAAATGGGTCTAGGAATCTGATAGCATCAAGATGAACCTGAAGATGTCAGGCAACCCATTCAAACACTTTCCTAAAAAGGGATGCTTAGATACAGGGTAATAACTGACTGGGGAGTCAACATCCAGAGATGTGTTTTGAGCAGGGGCCAGACAACTGCAGTTTTGTGGGTGTTTGACAAACTACCCTCCCAAAGGGAGGCACTGACAGCACCAAGCCAGCAATAGCCCCGTCTCCAAGCTGGCTTTCACCAGCCAGGGCAGGCAAGGATCCAATTCAGAACTGGTTGTCTGCATCACTCCAAGCCCATCCTCCGCATCAGTGGGTGATGCTAATTGAAAGGATTAAAACCAACAGGACAAGGCTGCGATTCCATAACCCTAAACTCTGGCTCTACACTCAAAGTAGCAGCACCCAAACTGTGGTGAATACAAGCGATTTTGTCTGCAAAGTAATTAATAAAATCACAGGGTTTTGTGGGCAATAGAGGGCAATCACAGTGAGCAATAGAGGGCTCTAGTTCACAAAAGAGACAAACTGGAATAGCCAAGGATGAGACTTTGTAGAGTCCTTCAAAAATGATCTATGCCACAATCTGTTTGTTTCAGCGCAAATCGAGAGCCATCTGCACTCTAACTGCCTAGCCTACCATTCCATTTCAACTGCCTCGGGTACCTATGCTGTTGCAGCAGTGGGAGCAGACACTTGGGTACAACTGTGTCAGTGGCCATGGTCAAGCTGTTATTCCACAAAGCAAACAGGCCATCAACAGAGTAGCCATCAAGGGCAGTGGAGAAACCCCCTGGAAACCAACTAGATCCATTAGTCTATGGGGATGGACCAACCTAGCTGGTCCACCACCCTGACAGGGGCATAGGAGATCAGGGATGTGGTCCTTCAGAAAGTAATGTTCAAACCATGACAATAGTGTTACCACCACCCTTAACAATCAGAACCTGTTTCCGGGCTGGTGCAAAACATCAAGTCCAATGGGGTGTTCCACCTCATGTGTTGGACCAGATATTATTTGGGATAGACCCATGGTTGTCACAGGTCATGAAGTCCTGCTCTGGCCCCGAAACAATAGTCTTGGAGTGTATATTGAAGTCATACAAGACTAATAAGTCTGGGTGACCTCAAAACCACCTCAGAGACCCTCTCAGCCAGTCTGGTCAGAGAGTCTGCTGTGCAGCGAGGTGGTTGGTACACAAGTAGAATCCCCAAACTATTCTTGGACTCAAACACAAGGTGGACACCCACTATATTGGACAAATTAGGCACTGGATACCTTTGGAAGACCAGGATGTCTTGACAGATCACTGCCACTCCACCTCCCAATCCTAGGGTGATGCTGCATTCAGTATCTGGCTGGCACTATCAGACTATATAGTCCCAGATGCCTCATCCAGAATAAAGTAAAACACGGTTTATGTTTTATTTGCCACTGATCTTGCACTGAGCAGCATCAGTGTCAGATCAGGGCTCCACTGGTCTCAAAGCCCAAATATCTTGAGATGGGGGTGGAGGGGTGGGACAGGGGAAAACAACATTAGTGCCTCCCCTGATATCCCCGGTGGTCTTTTTTCCCACCTTGTCATACCGCCACATTCCCAACATGACCCAAATTGGTTCAATAGCTGCTTCATTTCCTTCCTCCCCCAAACAGGCCTCCCCCACTGGCTCCTGAGTACCATTCTCTACCACCCCCAAAGAGACAACCCTCAAGGGGCTAGCAAGGCCTCAGGGAGATGGGTGGCCCGAGAGTAAACCCCGAGCTCAGCATCCCCAGGGGACAATTGGCAAAATAGGCAAGCGGAAAAAAACCCTCCTCCCTCCCGCAACTCATTCCCACTCTCCCCATGGAGTCTCTGCTCCTCCAATTCATCCCCTGCTCCTATGTTTTCCTCTCACAGGGGGCCCACCCCCGCCAACCCTGTGCTTGTACCCTGCCTCCTCACAAGCAGACACTGGCATGAAACCCACCCTCTTCCCGTGCCAGTACCCCCCTCATTGGGGGGGGGGGGAGAGACAGGATAAACCCAATTACCCCAAACCCACCATGTCCCCGTATTGCCTGTACCCCTCCCCCATTGCCCACACTCCCCTGGCAAATTCACCAACCCACCTTCCACCCCATGCCCATACCCCCTTCTCACAGAGGAGTTATGGCATTTCTTCCCATGTAACCCCATATTCAAGTCTCACCCTCCAACCCAAGCCCCATAACCCTATACGGATCATCTATCTTAAAATATTTATTTATTTATTTAAACATTTATAACCCGCCCATCCTGCCACAGGCAGCTCTGGGCGGCGCACAACATAAAACATTAACATTAGAACATTAAAATTAAAAGAACTTTAAAAATAAACAGAGAGGTATAAAATATCCCCACCCACCCACCACCCTAACTCATCCCCCCTCCATCCTCCTCCCCCCCCCAAGCCAGGCAAAACAGCCACGTCTTACAACAGCGTTGAAATGAGGGGAGATCCGGGGCCAGACGGGCTGCCATTGGCAGGGGGTTTCACAGCCGTGGGGCGGCCACCGAGAAGGCCCTCTCCATCGTGGCTCCCTGGCAGACTTGGGGGACCTCCAGGAGAGCACCCCCCCCCCGATGACTGCAGGGGCCGATCCAGAACCTGGGGGTGGGGTGAGGCAGTCCCACAAATAGGTTGGGCTGAGACTTTAGAGGTAAGCACCAACCCCTTGAATCGGGCCCAGAAGACTACAGGCAGCCAGTGCAGAGACCAAAGAACCGGTGTAATACGTTCCTGGCAGCCCAATCCCACCAGGAGACGGGCCGCCGCGTTCTGCACCAGCTGCAGAGCATCCAAGCGGAGTTGTGAGTCAAGGAGCACCCCCAGACTCGTACCTGGGGAAACCAGCAGAGGGCAGATCCCGTCGATGATGGGGGCTGTTACCCCCGCTGCCTTACCCACCAACATCACCTCTGTCTTGTCGGGATTCATCTCACCCCACTCTCAAATCCCCACTTCATCCCTAGAGGGAAGCTACCAATACTACTACAGCCTGCAGCTAATGTTATAAGGGCCCCTGTGGCCACCCAACAGCCAGTGCCTTTGGCAGCCACCTGCATAGACAGGAGGCCGCTTTTGTAGAAGCTGTCCCAGAGGCAGGTGCAGATGGTAAAAGTCCAATAGCAGCCAGCAACTACACCATGCATGCAAGGAAGAACAAGGTATTTCCTTGCATGAACAGAGCCTCACAAAGGTAGAAAGTTTCAAAAGCACCAAGGGCACAATCTACAAACTAGCTCAGGAGTAGCCCCATTGAAGCCCTGTGGATTCCCAAGTGGTTTGTGTATTGCAACCTGAGCTCTATTGAAAGCCTGGGCTTAAAACAGCCTGTCAGAAATTTATTGTGGGTCTCCATGTGGAAGGCAAATTAGTAAAAACTTCAAACAGCAGCAGCACCTAAAGCAGCTCTAGAGGAATCCCCAGGGAGGTAAATCACTCTATTAACATATACACACTAGGAGGCAGTGCTTTGAAAATCCAATTTATTTCTGAGATGTGACTTCATCACTGCAGCCGGCTTCCAGACACACAGCCATCAAAGGGCATACACGCTCTTGCCCAGTACCTGGACTAGCTCTGTGCCTCCTCCTTTCAGTGCTATCTGATTGCTCCAATCCTTCAAATACAGACACAAAACAGTTCAAAAGTTCAATTGAAACATGGAAAAAGGCCATGGGCAGGGACGGAGGTGTCCTTAGGAACTGTGTGCAAAGAGAAACCTAGAAGGGTCCTGTTGTAAGAGGTGCTCCATTCACTTGCTGGGTTGGTAGTCAAAGCTTGGGGCCCAATGCAACTGCATATTCCTATGGATGCCCCATGGCAGGGAACAGTCACAGAGGAACTAGGGCACTTGGGAAAGTTAATCTTCCAGTGCATGCTGCAGAGAAGCCACCAAACAGCAGAGAAGAACTTCCATCAGCTACTTGACAGCACGTGGGGCCATCATGTCTAGGCCAGAGTTTAGTGCAGCAGTATGAAAAGAGCTTTGCAAAAGGCTGCCTGATACTGTTCTCACCCTGCCATGGTCACTGGGCTGCAGCCAACCTGTGATATAAGCCACAGTAGCTGCTGGTACTGCTCAATCTTGGGGCAGGGCAGGAGATGACCACACATTACACCTTCACTAGTTCCTCCCCCAATAGATGCCCATGCCTTATGCAGCCATAGTCAGTGCTGCAAGAGTTAATTTGATGTAGTTGGACCTTACTTCTGTTTTACTCTTTAAGCGTTCACATGAACAGAATGCTAAACTGACATTCAGGAGTAGTACATACTCTCCTATGGTTTGTATTTCAAGGTAACTGTTTGTGAGAACAGTTGTCAGTGTGAGGGGGGTGACCATGGTTCAGTGATGGTTAAATCTCAATTAGGGAGGAAATTGATGTGGTACTACTACGGTTTACACTATTTGTGTGAATGCTACCAAAGGGGAGTAGTTACTTTGATTTGATTAGTTATTAATTTGATTTAAATTAATAGTTAATTCAATTTAATCATAACATTATCTAAGTAGTTACTTTGGTTTACCTCTGTTTGTTGGAGTGTGGCTTGTTTTAAAGCTAATCCTACTTCCATGGAAATCTTCCCATGGAGTTCAGTGAATGCAGGATCAGGTCCTTCCTCGTGCTTTCCAGCACTTTGGCAAACTAATGCTGAGCTCTCTGTAGAATGCTGCACTCCACTGTAGTGGCATGTGGCCCTTGAGGGAGGGCTCTCTCACTACAGCTCCTACTTCCTGAGGCTGCAATCCACAAACCACTTACCTTGGAAGTAAGTGGTTTACTTACCTACTTACCATGGAAGCCCTGCTCCAGAGTAAGCGGTTTGTGGATGCAGCCACTGCCTACAAGAGCAAGGCTCCTCCCAATTTCAGTGGGAGCAGGATTAGTCCCTAGGCACTGGAAGCCAGCTCCAATTCAATCCATCACACATACTCAGCACCTCTCAGGATCTGTGCATTTGAAACAAACCAGACATTTTATATTCACAAAGATAATTTGCATTTTGGTCCCATAAATTAATATCTTTGCTTATTTGGTTACTTCATGTTTAGTATTTAGTACTGCTAAATAGTAGCGCCGAAGTGAACCAAGCACCAAATACTGAACACAAACCAACCAAGTAGCCAGGATCACAGAAATACAGAACACAAGTATTTGGAACTGCAAACAAGCAGGAAGCAAATACTACTTACAGGACAATTCTCCGCCATCTACTACAATGGCAAACTCCGACTGACTATTGGTGGAGGATTGTCCTGTTAATATTCACTTAGTTGAAACAGATGCAAATACAAAGAACTTGGAATTTGCAGTAAATACCCATTTCAGCATGAGTTTGATGGACGGAGACTCCACAATTTGCTGTTTAGCTCAGTACACTAGACTTACCAATAGTAAGAGATTGCCCCCTCTCCCTCAGTCACGACATGATTAGAGTCATAACGAGGGGGTGACAACATGATTGCACAGAGAGGAAGGATCCAGTCTCAGAAAGGAAGCAGCCCTCAATGACAATTTGCTGAGATGGAATCCTTGCCTTGCCTGTAACGATTCATTCGACGAGTGTGTACCCCATCAGGTGTGTTTTAGTGCAAAATTTAATCTCCCATTGCTACTGAGGACAGGACAAGAAGCAATGGCTTTAAACTGCAGGAAGGTAGGCTTAGGTTACATATTATAGCAAAGCTTCCTTACTGTAACTAGGGATGGGAATTTTGGTTTCAGATAGAACCGAAATTGCCCCAAAATGGCCATTTCAGATAAATCTGAAACTTCTAAATTTTTTGGTTCTGGTGTTTTAGTTCTTTTACATTTTGTTTTGAGTTTTTGCACTGTGCTGGCTTTGGGTTTTTTTCCACTGGATGTTTTTACACACACATTTCTCCTGGATATTTGTTGTTACATCCTGAACTTTCTGTGTGTCTAAATCACTCACCCAGAGATTAAACATCCGGATCTTTGAACTTCTGCGTGAAACTTCTCCCAGAACTTTTGTGTGTAAAAGGATCTCCTGGTAAACCACTTTGCTTCAGGCAGCTTGTGGACACTTGGTTTCCATGGCAGCCTGTCACTTTTACAGCTGCGGCTACTTTAGGCTGCCTCAGGGCAGCGTTTGTGTGAAGAATGCATCCAGGAACTGCGTCAGGGCAGCGTGTGTGTGAAAAATGCATCCGGAACTTACTTGTGGGCTTGTAAACCCAGAAGACTGAAACATCCGGAACTTTAACGTGTGTGTAAAAATGCCCATTGTGGCTTGTTCCCACTGACTTCAATGGTAGAAAAAGATCCAAAACGAGATCTGAAATTCAAAAATCAGAAACTGAAAAATCAGAAACCAAAATTCCCCCTTGGAGCCCCATCCCTAGTTCAAACAGTTCAATGATGGAACAAGCTGCTTAGGAGGTTGTGGAATTTAGTTTCCTAGAGGTTTTCAAGAATAGACCAGACAGGCATTGGTCACGGGTGCTTTAGGTAGAGGGTATCCTGCCTCAGTGTAAGGGGGTTAGATAAGATGACCTGTGAGTACTAGGATTCAATAGTGTGACTCTGCATTGAGCAGCTAGACAGAATAGAAAGAGCAAACAAGTGAGGAAAAACCCATAAAAGTTTCTTACACACCTAAAACAGCCACTTCTACAGTCTCCTCTGTCCCATTCATTTCCACAGGCAGCTTAACCCAGTGCAGGACCAGGCAATACACACATTATATGGAGGACCTGGAAAACACTGGGCAGCTGCAGCTCGCCAAGGTGCTGGACGTCACTCTGGAGGGAGACAGCGAGCCTGAGGGAATCTGGCATTCTGACATTGACAACTAAGGTTTACCCACCTGCTGGGAGTGTCATGGAAGAGCAGTGGAGTGGCAGGGTGGCATTACAAGTCCACAGGTACCCTGAACACAGGCAGTCAGACCTACACTTGTCCTGCAGATGGACCCAAGCTGCATCCCAAATCAGATACAAGTGAGCATTTACCACCAATGGCTTGATATGCCAGTGCCCCCCCCTTTAGAACACACCAAACTAATGAGGCACAATGTACCCAACAGAAGAGATCCTGGGTGCCCCCTTCCAGAGCGCTCTCTCTGTCCAGCTGGATGCTGCCCATGGAAACTGCAAGCTCTTCAAAGCAGGGGCATTGCTCTAGGCCTGGTAAGATCAATGCCCGTTTTAAGCCATGTATAAAAGATGCCAGATTCATAGTTTCATCTGAACTAGCTTCCTTGGAGTCCAGAGCACAGCCCCCTACTCATGAGTAGAATGCAGATCTCAAATTCATTCCAGTGATCCTCTTCTGAATCAAGAAAATACAAGCTGTAATAATGGCTGCCCAATTAAATAGTCTTCTGTGGGTCGAGTCAAAAGTTCAGACAGACACCCCTACTGGGATTCCTAATGTGCTAGGGAGCACGGGATGAGGGTCACATTATCTCAGTGTGCTACAGGACTGGGAGACCAGCACAAGATTTCAACAACCATCAGAGCATGTGGGAAGGGGAGACAAAAACAGGCATCTTTTCCCTTTCTTTGAGCTTCCCTTGTGTTTTTGGTGGCCTAGCTAGCAGCATACGCAGGGCTCAGTGCAGAGCAGATGCTATTCAAGTCTGGCAGGTGCAGGCAGCCCACTGGAACAGATGGGCCCACAAAAACCTAAGGCTGAGATTGGAGTGGCCTGGCCCTACACATCTAACATCTGATGTCCCTTTTTACACACAGAAAATGCCTTTTTGGAACTTGCTCCCTCCTCAATTCACTCGGAGGTGCGCATGCATTGGGGAAGGGGAGCCCAACATAGAACAGTTGATGGGAATGTCATGCCATTCTGGTCTGGACCACGAGGGGACTCTACCTCATCACTGCAGCAAGCTAACCTAAAGAGAGCAGAGGTTTGCCCTTTGCAGACTCTGCTGCCCGATAGGGTTGCACACAGCCTTCAGTGCACCTCAGAGGCCTCTCTAGAGTGACGTGCCAAAAAGTCACAAGAACGTGCCTGTACAAGCTTTGTTCCTTGGGCTGAAACAGTGGGAAGCTAGCCCGACAGCCAAGATTGGGCAGGTTTCTTGCTTCTTCCAAGGATTTGGACGGTCCCTGAAGGATTTTTCTAGTGGCTATGCAAAGAATGGAGACCAGCTTCTAGTGCATGCTGGAGTGGATCAACCACTGGCCCCTGGTGCCATCTGCAGGGTTATGGGGGAGGGATTGATTAATGTCAGTAGTAACTTGTCTCCTGCCTAAAAAACTGCCCATGTCTGCGCTGCAGCCAGAGCCCTTCTCAGTCTGGAATGCATCACAATGCCGCGTTAAAACAGCACAACAAACATGATTTGTGAAAGAGCTTAAGACAACAGTAAACAGCTTTGCTGCTGCACCAGCTGGGAAAATGGACGGAAAGCTGGTCTGCCCCATGGTGCTCTGTCTCTTTCCATCTAGCTACGGATACTCCTAGAGGGCATTTCCCGGCAGATCCTTACCAAGTGATGTGTTGGTTCTAAGCTGACACTGTCCCTTTAAATCACAGCAAAACCACCTACGGAATACAATTCAGCACACGTGCAACAGCGAGTGGTCCCTGATGTGAGTGAAACTCTTTGTGAGTAATGGAGACAGGACATGTGCAAGATGTGGTGAGATGAAACTAGGGGACCCTCTGGAATGGTGTTGGTGGAATTCCTACGAGGCATGGCTACAATGCAAGACTGACTCTCATTCACACACTGGGCCTGATCACATTCCAGCCAAAGATGATGGACATGCTGCCTGCAATTCTGAGGGAAGCAGGGTCAGACACATCCTGCCCCATTCCTTATCAGATTATTCTCTTGTCGATGGGTGAAAGATGCCATTCCACGACACAGGAAGGGTTTCTTGCACACAGACACACATGAACTCACACCCCACAGGCACGTGCACGCTGCCACCCCCAGGACAGCTGCATGCAGAAATTGGTGAGACAGTCGCCCATCCAGAGGAAGCTCCATAACCCCCAAAGATCACTCTGCACTTTGTTGCTCCACCCCACTGAAGGATGGGGGGGGGGGAGGAGGAGTCTCAGAGCAGAGGGGCTCAATAAGCACCAGATCTCCCTTGCCGTCCATTTGGCACCTCCCTGTACTGTTGAGCACTGTAATCTTTGCTCCTTTGTTGGTTTAAAGGCGGGGTGGGGATAGTAAGAGTTAAGACTGCACTGGAAGGCAGCAGGTAGTGAGCACTTTGTTGTCATTTGTCGTGCCACACACACCCATGCACGTTTGCCTCTTGATCCCAGGATCCGGAGGGCGGACGTTTTCTCCGCTCTTCTGAAGAGAATTTTCTTGCATTTACCTACTGATCCAGACACACGCTGAGAATATAAATTATTGTCTCTATCTATACTATGTATAGGCAGCAGGTCAGTCCATGGAGGGGGATGGACAGGCTCTGGCGGCTCATTTCCCTCTGTCCTCTGTGTAGTGTTGGAAGCGGGTGAAACTCATGAAGACTTGCTCCAGGGAGATCTGACTGACGGAATAATCCTCTACACGGTACTTCTCTTTGGCTTTCTCCAGTGCCCCAAACACCTGAGAAGGAGGGCAGATAAACCTGGGTGAAGCAATTGCCTGTAGCATGACAAGATGCCATCAAAGGATATATGCGCCTTTGCTACTACTGGGACTGAAAACCACCATCTGATCAGCACGGGTGAAATTTCTCCCTGTGCGGGGAACGGAGCCTACACCCTCTACGCAAGGGTAAATGTCATGGTAAAGCAACTCAGAGCTCTGTAGTGCCCTCTGCTGGCCCAAAGGAGCTACATGGAACTAATTGAGAGGTTTGCTGGTTCCCAGAGAATGAGGGACACTAAAGCAGATGAGGAACCTAATAGATTTACCCAGTGTTCTTTAAATCATTCCTTTCCCCATGCTGGAATTGATTAGATACTGCAACCTGCAAACAGAAAACTACTGTCCCAGATGAAGGCAATTTGCTAGGTCAGGTTTTCTTCCCAGGGAAGCCACATCTCCCTGAGCCATCCCAAGGGCAGCAGCACTTAGCATGGAAACAAAGGGAGGGTGGGAAAGAGTGATTGAGCAAGCAGAGAGCAAGAGAGAGGAGGGACTGTGGGAGGCCATGGCAGTGTGGTGGGGAGAGACCTGAAGGTGGATCCATGTGGCAAGTAGCTGTGAGAGGACGCAAAGGGCTGAGTAAGAGACAAGTAGGAGGAGTGGCAGACAGACAAGGCCCAGCAGGCAGGAAGGAGGCTGGGCTTGATGGGCCATTGGTCTGACCCACTCTGGCACTTCTTATGTTCTTAAGCCACCAGGTCAACAGCAGCACTGTGCTAAGAACTCGCTACTCACAAACCTCCCGCTCTGCTAGTGGGGAAGTGGGAGAGCTACTCTGCCAGTGCCACAGCTTCCCTGGCACACGTTCCTGCACTAAAGCTCTGGACCAGCAGGGCCTGCGATTACACCAGGCCTTACAGAGGATTTCAGGCCGCTCACTGATGCTTTCCTTTCACTCAGCATCCCCTTCTCCTCTGTACATAATCTATGCACATGCGTCTGCAACTTCTTAACTTTGTGAGTGTATCCATGTCTCTTCCTAAGTTCCCCTCTCCCTTGTTTCCCCTTCCTTGTCTTTCCTAGATTGTAAGCCCCTCAGGGCTGAGACCCCATCTCTAATTGGGATTATACAGCACCAGGTGCATTGTTTTCACACTATAAATAGTGTCAGAAAAGAGGTGGGGCTAAGGCATCCTGCACTGCTTTCCAATATGGCCACACTCCTCACTGACCGCTGTGACATTACAGTGCTCCATAAGGAGTGGGGCTATGTCAGAAAAAGGACAGAGCTAAAGCATTTCCATTGTGGCCATGCCCCTACAGAACATCATGTTATCATGGCACTCCATGGCAGGGGAGGGAGGGGGACACTCCTGCAGCTGGGGAGCCCAGCCTAAGCCCAAAGGGATTGGGCAAACAAAGCACCTAACCTAACCCAGGACCAATGGATTCCCCCATCTTTGAATGGCTTGCTTTTCAGTGGTCAGACACCAGTGAAACTGCCTAACTAGAACGGATGTTGAATTCTTCCAGCAACAACAGCTGCAGTGCTCCATTCTCCTATTCAGCCCCACAGCCCTCTTCCAGTATCCCCAACAGCCTGTCTTTCTCCCAGCCTTACCTGTGCCCAGCTGAGGTTCTTGTTGGTCAGGTGATAGTGAACCATGCCCTGGTGCTCATGCTTCAAGATGCTCCCTGGAAGGAGACAAGCAGAGAAAACCATGCCCTAAGTTTGGTGGTGGCAGGGAGAGATGATGCCACGGGTTCCGTGGGAGCAGTGAGACATACAGAACAGGCCCCCCCATTGTAGGCCTCTGCTCAGAGAGATGCTTAGAGCCCTCGGCAGCAGCCTGGGAACACGGCATAAGGAAGAGGGCTCTTGCAGCTGCACACCTCACCTGGAAAAGTCTTTTCCACAAAGGCTTTGAATGCCTGCAGATCCTCCTCCTCGTCATTTTGGGTTTTTGCCAGCAGGGTGTAGCCACTGCCGAACTTGCTCTTCAGGTGCTGTGGGCTGCCAAGGCATTTGAACTGCCCATTAACCATGATGGCCAGCCTGGTGCATAAGGCCTCGCATTCCTCCATGCTGCAGAAAGGAGGCAACATGGTCAACAGAAGGAGAATATAGAGGGATCACAGCAGAGAAATGTCCTTGCAATGACAGACCTGCAAACGGCTCTGAAGGACAGAGGCCCTGGGACTGGGAGGTGAGGGAGCTTCAGGGTTGGACTGGTAGCAGAACTAGACACAGCAATCTTCTGTTCATTGACAATATATGAACTGCTCCCCACTGTAACAACCAGCAGTACTGGGTCCAGAGAAGCTGGGGCCCCATGCAAAATGGTGGCATGGGCCCACTCCTGAACTGCTACAGGCCCTTCACCAGTCAGGCTCCCTGTATTTGAGGTCCTGGGGACCCATATTTTACCCCAGTGTTTCTCACATTCATATTGTCATCATTTCAAGTTTATTCATAGGCTCCATGTATTGGGGGGCTCCTGTGGGGCCCTGTGCAGTCACACCATTTGCACTTACTTGGATCTGGCCATGGCAACCAGGAACACAGCTGCTGCAATTACTGTGAGACTAGACCAGTAAAGGCACTTGGGCACTGCTTCCCCAGCTGTTACAGACACCTGCCCATGCAGAATGGCAGGCCGTACCGCACTGACACATGGTACATGGAGAAAGTCCCAGCCCTCTACTTAGCAGGAACTGGTGGCTATTCCACAGAGGCGAACATAAAGCAGGTGAGCCTCCCAGGCAACCTGCTCCATTTGACACTATCTCCATCCTCCCCTTGCAACCCCTTCTCCTTCTGCACCTGTGTGAGGTGATGATGATGGACTTCCCACACTCCCGTGTTCTGGTCACAGCATCCCAGAGGAGGCGTCTGGCCACAGGGTCCATGCCAGTGGAGGGCTCATCCAGGAAGATGACAGGGGGGCCGCCAATCAGGGCGATTCCAGCACTAAGTTTCCGTTTATTGCCGCCGCTGAAGGAAGACAGGAGAAAGGCAGCCATGAGAGAGAGAAAGCAACTCCAGAGGTGGAGAGATCCTGGTAAAAGTGCCCTCTTCCTCCAGGCAATGGCCGTGTGCTGCTGGAGAGGGCGACATCTGCATTGGTTGCTGTACAAGGGACACACCTGGAGATGAAGGACCCTCCTTCACGTCTGCGGTCCCCAGCAAGGGATTCAATCACCTAACAGAATATCATCTCCCAGTTTTGCCTTGCTCTTATTATAGCCAGATCAGCCCTACTGGGTGTATCCATATGCAATGCCTGTTACCATTCCACCTGCCTAACATGGGGGCAAGCATTGCATTTGGTCACTCAAACCTGGGAAACCCACAGAAGAAAAATGGGTTTGCTGAGGTTTCTACCCTAGAACAAATCCATGGAATGCCTCAAGACAGACAGTCTTGTCTGTTTTGACAGCAGGACACCTGGAGTGGTAAGAAGTAAATTCAGTAAAGTTTTCATAAAGTAGTTTTGGACTATATCTAACTTATTGCTCAATGACATACTCCACCATACAAACATTCTGCACCATACAAACATTGAGATAAAACTTTGGCTTTAAAAACTTTCAAGGCAGGTGTGCTGTTAAGATTGGAATTAAGTTTGATCTCTTTATGCAATCTTGCTGCCTGATATAGATTAAAATACTGGCACTTTCTTCATTTGCAAACAGAAGAGCCTCTTCTTAGTGTTAGACGAAGAATACGCCTCTCTGGTTCTAACCTTTTTTATTTGGCTCTCACAAATCCTAAAGGGTATTTCAAAATTAGGTTTTAATGCAGATTACCTGAAATCCCTCTCTGTTTCTCAGTTTAAAAAGGTAGCGTGGCAGAGAATTTGGGACATCTCCGTACAAGAGGATCTCTCATTGATAAGGGTGTCGAGAATCTCTCCATATTAATCAGTCATAAAATCCAATTTTGAATTTCAATCCTATTTAGGTTTATCTCCTTTTTTGACAACTGCTTTCACTAACTTAAGGCTTTCCTTATTTTATTCACACATTTTAGTGGACAGATTCCATGGTGTCCCTTATGAAGACTGAGGCCGCTTGCCGATGAGCACAGGGGAACTTCCAGGAGCAGAGATCGTGTTAGGAGCGATACCAGGAAGCTCCATTCGTGTGTGGTGGGGTGGGGGGTGTATAGCCCATTTCTAGTGTGATTTCCATCACACATTTGCAGAGCTAAAAAAATCCAGCCCTGCAATGCGTGATGGAAATCATACCCCTCCCCCCTCACACGGGTGGAGCTTCCCGGGATCGCTCCCAACACGATCTCTGCTCCCACAGGTTCCGCCACACGCTCATCTGCAAGTGGCCCGACTATGTCCATGCAATAGGGATTTTTCCTAAATCTCAGATTTCAGTGTCAGTCCCATAATTTAATCAATTAATAATTCAATAGCTAACACAAAAGAATCGCCGTTGTAGCTGTTCTAGTTTTCATGAAAATGTACTTTAAAAGTTTGGCTGGAAACCAGAGACACTGAAAATCACCTCCTTGTAGCTGATGACATCATTAGTGTGTCCCTCCAGCCAGCTCACTGCTAAACTAACCATGTTCCTTTGCAGACCACAAAATCTTGACAAGACTGTAGACCCTTAAGATGACAAGGTTGCCGGGTGGAAGTTGTGGGGAGAGCAAAGAGAGACTCTCTTCCCCTCACACAGTCCTAGGAATGAGTAGGAAGGGGTGGATTGGTGGGGAGAGCGAGCAGGTGAGAGGGATTGCTGGATATGAGTGAAAGGAGAGTTCATGGAAAGTGTGTAGTCTGACCTGTGTGTTTGGGGTCTTGCTTCTCTCCCTTGTGCCAGAGAGATTCCCCCGGGGGGTTGGGTCAGCAGATGTGATCAGAGGGGTTGGCTCTGGACTGTGGAGAGAGGGAGGTGGTGGGTGGATTGTAGCTCCTTCCACTTGCTGGCTCACTCCTGGCAGAGATAAGGTGGCCAGAAGCCCAGATTTGTCCAGGCCTGCCCAGCATTTCTGACAGCTTATGCTGTCCAGGATGGAAGGGGAACCGGACAATTGAAGTGTCCAGAATTTTCCTTTCCATCCCGAGTCTCACTGCCGGCTGGCTGTAGCTGTGCTCTCTGCACTTCTGCCCGTGGACCCTGTGGGTGGAAGTGCAGAGAGTGCAGCTGCGGCCAGCTAGCGGGCTTTTTTGGCACGTGGCAGACGGCGGCAGTGCATGGACCATCCCGTCCCGACAACTCCATCTACCTCCTGGCTCAGTCTCCTCAGCTGCTAAGTCATCAGCCGCCCACAGTGTAGGCATTTTTGAATAATCCCTCATTAAAAAAACAAACTCCCAGCAAGTAGAAAACTGGTCCATCTGCAAGAGTGCTAGACTACAACCTTTTTGTCCTAAAGCACTAGTTTTCTCCAAGCAAGCATGTTTTTTGGATTGCTTTAAGGAAGCCACCTAAAAAAAACCTGCCCTGACAGGGCTCCTGTACCAGGAAATGCATAGAATGAAAAACATGTTCACTAACCTATTAACCTGATACTCCTACCGCTGCAGACAAGCAGTTTTATTCTAATTTGACTACTAAGGCTGCAGTCTTTGCTGGACACACAACAACTCCTGCCCATGATCGTGGAGCTGATAATACAAGGGGAAATATCTAGACACCTCCTACTAAATCTGCTTACCCCCCAGACACGCAAACCCTGGACTGAACAATGGCAGCCTGTCCCCACTCACCTAGTATTAGAGAGTTCTCTCCCAGGAGTGAGCCAGCAAGTGGAAGGCGCTACAATCCATCCACCACCTCCCTCTCTCCACAGACAGCCCCTCTGCTCTGATCACATCTGCTACTCTTCCCCCCCACACACTCCAAGAGGAATCTCTATGCCACAAGGCAGAGAAAGGGAAATTGGGCACTTACCTCCTGAATTTTCCTTCTACTGGGGGTTCTCCTGGACGGCCAGTCAGCACAGTAGGGTAGATCCCTGCTATCACCAGTAGGAGGCAGACATGACAATTTTGTACTCATTGTCCCAGGGATCTCCATTTTCTCCAGTATTTTCCAACCTTCTTGCGTACTGAGAACATTCTACTATAGAAAAAACTAATATTTAAACTTTGAACTCAGCATTCTGAATCTCTAACTGATCCTTTTTTTTTTTCTGGGTCTATGATCTCAGTCTAGACCTCCATCAATTCTTTCCTGGTTCATACCTTTGAGAGTAAATTAACCCATCAATACTCTCGGTCCCCCAGAATTCCTCTTCATTCCGGGAGGGTCTGGTCGTCCAGGAGGACCCCCAGTAGAAGGAAAATTCAGGAGGTAAGTGCCCAATTTTCCTTTCTCCCTGGGGGTCCCCCTGGACGGCCAGTCAGCACAGTAGGGACTTTCCCAAGCGGTGTCTCCATTTAAATCTATTTTAGCTGATGGGAGGGGAGAATAATAAATGAAGAGGGCATTCGGCGGATCCTGTGGATTCCTATACTACCGCCTGGAGCACCCATCTCCCAAATGCTGCTTTGGCCGATTCGTGCAAAGGAATTCTGTAATGCCTTGTGAACGAATGCACCGATGCCCATGTGGCTGCCCTACAAATTTCTCCGTAGGAGGCTGCGTTTCTGAAGGCCTGAGTGGTGGCCGCCCCTCTTAAAGAGTGGGCAAAGATCCCTTCCGGGGGAGCTCTTCCCCAAGCTCGATAGGCCTCTTTAATACATAACGTTATCCAACGAGCTATCACTGTTTTGGATGCCTTTTTCCCTTTATTGTGCAGACCGTAAGACACAAAAAGTGCCGATAACTTTCTAAAACGTGCTGTATGGTCTAAGTAGATTCGCAAAGCCCTGGTGACATCCAACTTGTGCCACACCCTCTCCTGCGGATGGGAAGGATTTGGGCAAAAGGATGGGAGAATAATCTCCTGCTCTCTATGAAAAGGAGAATTTACCTTGGGGAGAAAAAAAGGATCTAATCTGAGGATTACTGAAGACTCTCTGAAAGAGCACAGGTTCGGCTCTATGGAGAGGGCCCCCAACTCATATATCCTCCGGGCTGATGTTATGTCAATCAAAAAGGCCATTTTTAGGGACAGATAGTATAAGGACACTTCCTCCAATGGTTCGAAAGGGGTGTTAGTCAAAGCCCTGAGTAGTAAATTTAAATCCCAGGACGGAAACCGGGCGTCTAGACTGGAGCATAGTTTCCAGGACCTGTTGAGAATAGCCTAATTTTCTAAGGGCCTTCCTTTCAATCTCCAGGCCGTTAGCTTGAGGGTTAGCGGGTCCTTGTGGAGAATTGGGCCCTGCGACAGAATGTCCTGTCTGCATGAGAGTCTGAGAGGCAGGCTCAGTGCCATTTCTAGCACGTCTGTGAACCACGGGCACCGAGGCCAGTATGGGGTCACTAGTATCACTTCGACCCCTTCCCTCTTGACTTTCGCCACTGTCCTGTGGATCAGCGGGAATGGGGGGAAAGCATGTAGGAGTCCTTGTGGCCAAGCCAGGTTCAAGGCATCGAAATCTTCTGCTTGATGGTTTGGGAACCTGGATATGAATCTCTTTGTCTTTGCATTGGTTGGAGAGGCGAACAGATCTATTACCGGATTTCTGAAGGTGTCGACTATGGACTTGAACGTCGACCGGTGAAGTGACCACTCCCCCGGATCCAAGGTTTCCTGACTCAACCAGTCGGCTTGCGTGTTCTTGACCCCCGCTATGTGGACTGCTCTGATTGACTTTAGGTTGGCTTCTGACCATCTGATCAGGACTGAGGCCTGTTAACGTACTGCTTCTGACCGTGATCCCCCTTGGTGGTTGATATATGCCTTGCCACCGTGTTGTCCGTATAGATGACCACGTGTTTCCTTCGAACCCATGGTGCCAGTTCCCGAAGGGCTAGGTATGCTGCTCTCAGCTCCAGCCAATTGATGTGGTGTCTTCTTTCCCAGATGAGCCACTTGCCTTGTACGATCCTGCCCTGTGCGTACGCTCCCCATCCACGTAGGCTTGCATCTGCGGTTATTGGCATCCCGTCGGGGTCCATAAGGGAGATCCCGGCTTGGAGCCTCCCCCTCTGTGTCCACGAGTGAAAAGATCTTTTGAAGGATTCCGGTACTGCTATCCAGGGGTTCTCCCCCTGTGTCAGTCGGTCCTGCGAAGGTCTCATGAACCGTTGTAGCGGTCTGGTGTGAAATCTGGCCCATCTTATTATTCCCAGGCAGGATACCATGCTGCCCAGGAGGCTGGCGAGTCCTTTGAGTCTGGATCTGCGATTTTTGCTTACTTGGCTGATTAGTCAGAGTAGGCCTTGTCGTCTCTGTTGAGTCAGTGAGAGTTTGTAATGGAGGGTGTCCAGGATCACCCCCAGATGTTCGAGGGATTGATACAGGTTGAGCTGACTCTTTTTGAAGTTTATTATAAACCTGTGTTCCTGTAGATATTGTATGACCCTGGATGTGTCCCTCACCGCCCGGTCGCAGGTCGGGGACCGAATCAGGATATCTTCTAGGTACAGGTGGATCTTGATCCCCTCTCCCCGCAGGTTCGTGATAAGGGGGATCAGGACCTTGGTGAATGTCCTGGGTGCCTTGGCTAGGCCAAAAGGAAGAGCCATGTATTGCCAATGGTATTGGCCATACTTGAATCTGAGCCATTGTCTGTGGGCAGGAAGGATGGGCACTTGCAAGTAGGCCTCCTTGAGGTCTAGTGATGTTAGCCACTCTTCTCTGGATATTGCTACCCGTATGGATTGTAAGGTTTCCATCTTGAACTTCCTTGTTCTGATGGATTTGTTTAGTCGCTTTAGGTCGAGTACTGCCCTCCACTCGTCTGATTTTTTCGGTACCAGAAAAAGGATTGAATATAGTCCTAAGCCCTGCTCGTGCAGCGGTACCTTCTCGATAGCCCCGATGTTCAGGAGTCTTTCTATTTCTGTTGTCATTGCTAGGTGTTTTTGTGAGTTGTGAGACCTTGGTGAGACAGTGAAGAAGTGTCGTGGGTATCACTCGAACTCTATTGAGTATCCCCTCTGGACTGTCTGAATTACCCAAGAGTCTGATGTGGTCTCTATCCATCTTTCCCTGAATTCTTGGAGCCTGCCCCCTAGCTTGGGCTGGTCCCAGGGTTGCTGGTATTGATAGTCATGCTTCTGATTTGTTTCGGCCCGGTCCTTGGGGTTGCTTGGTTCTGGGGCCTGATACCTTTTGTTTGTTCCATCTGGGTCTATATCTATTTTGGTGACCTCTGTTCATGAAGAACGGGAGTCTAGAGTTTCCCGTTGTCTGGTGTGAACTGTAGGGACGAAAAGTCTTTTTTGTGATGCCTACGCTTTGCAGAGTCTGTTTTTTAAACTTCACAGCAGCATCCGTGAGCACCTTATCCAGGCATTCCCCAAACTGTTTTGCCCCTTGGAACAGGCCCCCCACCAGAGTGTTCTTTGCTGTGGGGTCCCCTTTCCATGACCGGAGCCAGAGGTGATGGCGTGCTGCTACATTGGAAGCCACCGCTCTTGCCACCCAGCGTAGCATGTCCGTGGATGAGTCTGCGATAAAAGCATTGGCTAGTTGGATTCTGGTTGACAAAATTCTGGTCATCTTCATTGATACCTTAGGGTCTTTGGACCTCTTTATCCAGATCATGAGCGTCCTGGAAAAATATGATGTTAGCATCGCCATTTTTATAATTGCTGCTACCTCCTCAAAGTTTCTTCTGAGGTTACACTCTATCCCTTTATCCGTGGGATCCCGGGGGTAGCACCTTCTTCCGTTGGGAATACCGAGTTTCTAGCCAATGATGCTGTCGCTGCATCTACCTTTGGAATGGCCAGAAGGGCCTCTTTGTTTTTTGACAGGGAATATAGGGAAATCTGTTTTTTTTAAATTTTGAACAGCTTATTAGGCTGCTGCCATTCCCTCTTTATAATCTTTTTGTATGCTCTGTCAAGCACCAGAGCACTGTCTCTGGCTCTTGCCCTGGGTATATATTCCCTTGCCTCTTCCTCCTCCTCTAAGGAATCCGAGGAGGCATGCTTCTCCTTTTGCTGTAGGTGAAGTGCTCTGATGACCTGTTCGAAAATCTGGTCCCTATATTTTATGGGGAATTGCCTATCCGGGTCAGTTGATGCCTCAATCTGTGGTTCTTCTAACTCTCCTTCCAGGGGAGAGGGTTCTCCCTCGTCCCCTGACTCCTGCTGACCATCCATAGCCTGTGCCTCTTGTCCGTTCTCCTCCTCCCGCTCCCCTTCCATATTTGTCGAGGGGGAGATATCTCTATTCCTTATTCGAGATTCCTTTCCCCTAGGGAGTCTCCCTTCATCCGAAGAGCAGACTGACATAACCTCTTCTGAATCCCCTTCATCAGAGGTGGGGGAATCCAGGGGTCTCACAGCTCGGCGTGGTCATTTGGGCCTGGGGCCTTTTCCCTTCCCCGCCCCTTTTGAACAGCCCTTGTATGCTGTTCCCTCCTGCCTCGGGGGAGATTGCTTGCACTGCAACTCCACCAGGATCTGCTTTAGGACCTCCATGTGCAGGTCCGGGGGGAGGGAGGGCGGCGAGTGGGGCTTACTGCTATTGCCTGCTCGCCTGTCTATGTCGCTGCCACCCTTTTTCTGGTGGACATGTCTGGCTACAAGGAAAGTCCCTGCTCAGCTCTATCGGAGGAGACAAGTCCCGGGGATGTAATGGCGCCCGTCTTTACCGCCGGCGGGAAGATGTGGGAGTGGCGAGCTTTCGCACGCTTGCTGCTGATTCCTCCCCCCACCAGCGCGCGTTGTTGCGCCCTATGCGGCTTGCGCCTGCGTGGTGTCGCAGCCGATCGGAGGGGGGGATATTGTGCGGTGTATCTGTTTGCGTCGCCGGCCTCTTGCCGCGACCGCAGGCCAGTGCCTGTGGGGAAAAAGCCCAGGCCTGGGCCCCACTGCCCTTAATACTCCTCCCTGCGAGCGGGGGTGGTAGGCGTACCTGACGGGAGGACCGGGCACCTGCTGCAGCTGCACAGCAGTGTCCAATCTATCCCAGTTCAGGAGGGGGGACGATATATCGCCCGGTCTGTAGCCAACCCCCTATCAAGGGGTGCTACCTCCCTATCTGGGGCCACCGGCTCCTCCACCTCTGGAGTCGCCCCCTTTGGTTAGACTCCCTTCTCCTCCCCTTTAGAGGAGGGGAAAAATGAGGAAGCCGTTAGGAATGGATGTCAGCGTTGCTGGGCTCCATGCCGCGGAAGCAGCTGTGTCATGGCGTGCTCCGGATGAAAGCGGGAGGGGGGAGATCCAGGGATCAGTAGACAACCCCTTATATGGGGTGCTACACCCGCTATTTGGGGCCCCCCCACCCGTAGGAAAGGGGCGGATGCCCGGCAAATCTCTCCTTACCCCCTTGCCCGGAGGGGGAGGTGAACAGAGGAGGAATCCTCCTCCGCTGGCACCTGGAGTCCTTTATTGAGAAATTATACGCTGCCAATATTCCCTCTGTCTAGCTACGGGGAGGCAGCTCGCCTGCTTCCTACTAGTTTGAAGGCAGACAAACAACTGGAGAAAATGGAGATCCCTGGGACAATGAGTACAAAATTGTCATGTCTGCCTCCTACTGGTGATAGCAAGGATCTACCCTACTGTGCTGACTGGCCGTCCACGAGGACCCCCAGGGAGAAGCAAGACCCCAAAGAGACACAGGTCAGGTTACACACTTTCCATGAACTCTCCTTTCACTCATATCCAGCAATCCCTCTCCCCTGTTTTCTCTCCTAGGGCTGTGTGAGGGTGGAAGACAGTCCTTCCCTGCACTCCCCACCAACTTCCACCCTGCAATCTTGTCGTCTTAAAAGGCCTGCAATCTTGTGTCAAGATTTTGTGGCCTGCAAAGAAACACAGTTAGCTTAGCAGTGAGCTGACCGGAGGAACGCACTAATGATAACAGCCACCAGGGGGTTATTTTCAGTCTCCCTAGTTTCCAGCCAAATTTTAAAGTACGTTTTCATGAAAACTAACTCCTAGACAAGTGATTCTTTTTGCTTTACCTTCTGACTAACTTACTGATGATTGACACTGAAATCTGAAAATTAGGAAAAATCCCTGTTCTGGTGCATTAGAACTGCTTCCTCACTATCTTTCGTTTTGCCCGTTATATTCAGATCTTTGAGCCCTTTGGATTATTCCCTTGCATCCAAGCCATGAGTTTGCTTATTGGCCTGAATCTGAACAAAAATTCTGTTCAGCAACCAGTCTAAATACGTTATTCATTCAGTTGCTATGTTTTCTTTCAATGCTAATAGAACTGGAATTGAATTTATTAAGTTACTTAGCTATATTATAGCTTTTAATTATTCTTTTAATATGATAATTGTGTTACAGAGAGTTTTATATGCATTATGTTTTACTGTTCACTGCTTTGTTCTTGAAAATTGTGACAGTTGTAAAACTTACAATAAAAGTTGATTGGATTGGACTGGAGGATCTGGCTTCTTTGCCCCACCAAAAGACTTAACTGATCAGAAGATTGAGGAGCAGAAGTCCTATCCAACTTCCCGATTCCAGCTCTTCTCTCAGTGACAGGAGGGCTGGGGTGTCACCAGCAGGAGGAAAAGCCTACTGAGTTTGCCAGTGAGAAGACTGACGTGGGGCTGTGACAGGTGGAGGCTTCCCAGGGAAGGAGAGCACGAGCCCTATGATTCCTCCCTAGTCATCCCTGCAGCAACAGGTGCTAATTCATAAGCCTGGGAACCAGGGCTGATATTCAGCCAGTTCTCACAGTTCCCAAGGACTGCTTATTAAAATTCAGCCAGTTTACAGGAACTGGTTGTCTCAGCCCCCACCGATGGGAGGGAGCCACTGGAGGCCAGCCCGGGAAGCAAGGGAAGTGCTGTGCTGCTGTAGGGTTCCATTCTTGGACCCAGTGGCAGTGCATGTCCTCCCCTGCTCCCCCACACGCTGGTTCCGTCCCATGATCACATGCTTGGGGAGAAGCTGCTACTGGTGAGGAAGCTGCCTGTGGCCCTGGCCCTGATGCTGTGCTTCTGGGCAGTGCAACTCCTCCCCAAACCTGGGAGCGGGAAACTGCTGCCACTGCTGTCAGGAAGGAGCCAGCCTGGAGAAGGAGCTATGCTGCTGCTACATCCAAGAACGGAACCCTATGGCAGTGCAGCTTCTCCCTTGCCCCTGTGCAGGCCCCTCATCTCTCAACTAGTTCTGCCTGAGGTCGTTGTGGGGCTTTCGTCTCACCTGTAGGTCCTCACGAGCTTGTCAGCATAGGGCTCCAAGAGCAAACCTCGCAGCATATTCTCCACACAGCTGCCAATGTAGCGCTCAGGAATCCCCCGCAGCCGGGCATACATGCTCAGTGTCTCCCGTCCAGTCATGTGATCCAACAGAGCATCAAACTGAGGGCAGTAGCCAATCCGCTGCTGGACCTTAAAGGGCAAAGGCAGGTCAAGAAAATTAGCTGATAATCAACTTACTAGGGAGCTCATGTCACTGCAAGGTCGATGGCAGGGAAACAGCTGTCCTCTTCAGACAGAATCATTTCCCATTAAATGCCCAGCCTCCAAACATGAAAACTGGGCAGGCCATGGACAGGCCCATTGAGAAAAATTTGGGGACTTGATACATTCTGGTAGCTGGGGCCCCTACCTTCCATTCCAGTCACAAGTTTTGAAATCAATTTCTGGACCGTATACAAGTACATTATTTACATGTTACCTGAAATTATTATTTTACTCATCATATTTTAATGTATATTAAGAAAGACAACTCTTGTTGTTTTTGCCCTCTTTCCGGCCTTGGACAGCTACATAGGCAGCCCTGCCATGGCAAAGTCCCAAGGTTTTTGCCTGGAGGTTCTCCGAGCCAGCTGAAGTGACAGGGCTGCTGTGGTTTGGATGAGCAGTGTGGTTGGAGAGATCTTGCTGATTCCCTCTCAAGCCACAAGATGAGCGAATGACATCACTCCAATTCACACACCTCATGGAGCTCTGTTCAGACAATTAAGTTATCAGGAACAGAACAGACATAATGTCAGCTACAGGAAACACCCATCTTATGCCAGCAATCCTGAGCAGGTAGCCATGTGAACACAAGCTGCTTGAACATGAAGTGGCTACCCAATAGCCGGGAAGGTATAAGGCAGAGGGTTTACCAGGAGTGGCAGTGGCAGCAGTGATCGCCCGCCCCTAGGGGATGTGATGCGGAGCAGCAGCTGTCTGTCACTGCTCTGCTGCCACTCCCAGTCCTTGGCTCCAGCTAAGTCCTGCCCCCCACCTCTGGTGACCTCCCCAGATGTAACAGCAGCTATAAGCTAGGAGCTGGGGCTCGGTTGCCCACAGCATTGGCAACAATACTTTTCATCCCATTCCTATCTAAAGCTTAATATGTTGCTGACCAGTTTACCACTCCTGCACATTCACTGGAGGTTTTTGCTGAGCTGTCATCAACAATGCCCCGTCTTTTTTCCAGAGCAGATACAATTAAATTAGAAGTTACCTTTATTTTAAAAAAATGATTCCTAAAAATTCCTCAGTAAATCATTTAAAAATTATTATGGGATTACTTGGTTCATCTTAAGCTTGGAGTGTAACACACTCTTCTCATTTGACAGTTCTTTTACCATACTTGTAAAAAGTGTGGTCTACAATGCTGGTAACTGATATCTAAAGCCCTGAGGGAAAACTACAAAGCTTGAAACTTGTTGGCTTTCATTAAGATATTTATATTACAGCATTGTGTTTGTTTCACCTAGGTTGAAACTTCTACTGTATTTCCTATTTACACTATTTCTTAACTACAGTGTTACACATGTTTTCTATATTTTGTATTAATAATGATCATGCTTTTATAAGTCTTTGGTAATATTCAGTATCTACAGTCTCTTGGTTTTTGTCATCTTGCAATTTCCAGACCTGTTCTCATTAGCAAGAGGTGGGCTCTCAAATATGCTGCTTTTGGCATTCTGAATTCTAGAGGAAGCAGTCAAAGTGATTAAAATTAGTCAAGTGAAATTGGCGTAAGTTTTAATCAGCATTTTAGTAAGTGACTGGAATGGCACCAGACTAAACTCAGAGATGCAGCCTGGTTGGGCAAGAAAGGAGAATTCTTTGGGGATGTCTTGTAGGTAACTGGAATGGCTTCTAACACTGCAGTATACAAGCACCTTACACTGACTTTGTGAGGGAGGGCAGTGCAGTTATTCCCATTTTACAGATGGGGAATCAGGTCACAGAGCAAATTATTTGCCCTCAGTCACAAGGTGAGTCGCTGGCAGAGATGGGAATCGGACCCAGATCTACCAAGTTCCAACCAGTGCCCAAACAACTGGATCATCCTTTCTCTTGGTACAGTGCCAGCAAGTCTTGCTTGGAGACAGTTATGACATCTTCAAAGTACCTTACAAATAGCAGTATAGAAACTGTGAATTGCAGAGACTGTGCTGAACCAACAATGCCTTACTTAACGCCTCTGCCCAGAGACAGCAGGAATCCCAGTGTCCCAGGCTGTCTGGCTGCAGCTGGAAGCTTTGCTCATTACCTTTTTGATATTGGCTAGAATGCTGTGGCCATCCACATAGGCGTCTCCCGACGTGATGGTCTCGTCACCTGTCAGCATTTTGAAGGTGGTGGTTTTGCCTGCCCCATTGAAGCCCAGCAGGCCAAAGCATTCCCCTTTGCTGACAGCGAGGGAAATTCTGTCCACAGACAGCAGGAACTCGCTACTGTTGTACACCTGGGGGAGTGGGAGGAGGCAAGGCACTTGGTTATAGGGAGCCTGCCGGCTCCTGAATCTCCCTCCCACGGGAACCCTGCTGCTAGTCCTGGATTGAGGGAGGGGCTCCCAAGAGCACACACAGGAGGGGGAAGGGTGAGCTTACAGGTTGACGTAAAGCTTGGAGAATCTAGCTGATATAATCCAACTAGCATGGCCTATGGAAATGTACACTCAGGCCGCTTTTAGACGAGCGGCGGTCCGTTTCGCGTCGGCGGCGTGCATATTTTGAAACTTCCGCCTGGTCTAATTAGACGAGACGGAAGTGGCTTAATATGCGCATATTACGGTGGAGGCGCATTTTTTAAGTGCGTGAATTAAATACCTCAATTATGAGGTATTTAATTCGCGTACTTAAAAAATGTGCCTCCGCCGTAATATGCGCATATTAAGCCACTTCCGTCTCGTCTAATTAGACCAGGCGGAAGTTTCAAAATATGTGCGCCGCCGACGCGAAACGGACCGCCGCTCGTCTAAAAGCGGCCTCAGACTCCTGTCTACAGGAGGTATCCCAACAAAGTTGGGGGATTTGGGGGAGGTTTGCATCCCATTCAACTGAACAATGCTCATCTATGCTTCCCTTTTTAATGTGTTATCCTTCAGGTTTGCCCTACTAACCCTTGCAACTAAGCTGAGCACGTGCACCAAATTTCTCAACTTCCTGATTTTATCCCTGGCTCTCCTTATGTCCCCTTCTGCCTTGTCCATCTTAGATTGCAAGCACCTCAAGGCAGGGACCTGTCTCTAAACGTGCCTGTGCAGCTCCAAGCACATTGCTGGCACTATATAAAGAATACTACTACTACAATATCTGGCTCAGACCTATGCCCCATGGCTGCCTGCACAAAACTCAAAGAAAGGCCACCATGTGAAGTGTTTGGTACTTCTACTGCACCAGAGGGCGAACCTTAGATGCTCTGGTGTCTGTGCTCTTTCCCAGACTCACTGGCAGTCAGCACTCCAAAACCTAAATGTGTTCTTCCACCCCCAGCATCCAAACACTCAGGGAATTACTTATCTCCTCTAGGTTCTGCAGGGTAGGGTCATCATTAACACCCCCTAGCAAGTGCCTCCAGCCCAGCACTACAAGGGTGACACATCTCAGTACTGGGGAAAGCAAGGGGCAGATAGTGCCACATGGAGTCACAGGAGTGCAACAGCTGAACGGATGTTCTCCTGCATGGCTTTGCCTCAAATCTGTTACAGCTGCAGCACGCTGAGCAGACATCTATTTTTTAACCTGGGACCCCAGGAGAGCTGCGAAATTCACTGGTTTCCACTCGCCTTGGTGAGCTCCTTGATGACTAGAGGGCTGCTCAGTGAGGACAGCACTTCTGGTGGAGACTCCAACACCTTCTTCCTTTCGTCAGCCACATCCCGATCTTCGGGCATCATGGGCGCCCTGTTAAGCAGCATCACCTCAAGAGGGAAAGGCAAGGGGGACAAGAATAAGCTTCCAGCAGCTACATTCTGCTGGCCTGGGATGGAGAGACAAGCCCTGGACTGAGCTAACAGTCTGGGGTTTAGAAACAAGGGCAGATGTCCATGGCCAGCACAAAGTATTCCACTGGGCTCCAATTCTGACCTCCTACATCATACTCCAGGTAGACTGCATCAGCCAGAGTCCAAATACCTTTGAACACTGAAGCTGAAGGAGGATAATTTCAAGCCTGCAAGCATAAAGGATTTTGAACCCAATGGACTTTTCACGGACCCCATTGTCTCTGTACTACACCAAGGGGAGCAAAAAGTCTCCAAATTCATAATTAACCTGTGCACCCATGAGACTACTGGGCCTATCAGCTTCACCCATTACATACTGGTCCATGCTCAATCAAATGCATATTCAAGTCATACATCAGCTAAGGACAAGAGGAGATTTAGTAGCTTGTCCCTTCCCCTGCCTGCTGAAAGGAAGGTTCAGAGAAAAGAGCACTGCAAGGCAAGGGTGCAGGGTGGAACAGGAAGCAGACCTTGTTTTCCTGCATTAGCACACAGCGCTTTCTGCTTGCCCTTAATGCCAGCTCACCCATTGCTGTCCCCCACACACATCGCAGATAAAGGTCCTTAGATTCCAGAGGAGGTTGGTTTCAATGAGGAAGAGGAGGAGGAGGAAGACTAGGCCCTGCACAGCCATGGAGGTCAGATACTGTCCGATTCCAGGAGTCTCCCATGCAAAGTACTCCGGCTGATAACTGATATCTACAGAGGGGAAAGCAGAGACAGTTCACTTTCACTGCGTATGTGGACTGGTGATGATTTGCCTTTAAGCAAAATTTAGTGCCCATTGTGGCGGAGAGAGAGACTTGGTAATGCAACTGAGCACAAAAGCCACTTGACAGAAGGCTTTGTAATCTGGCACTGTTTACTCAATTATTATTTCCTTATATACTGCTGACAATGTGCCTGGTGCTGAACAATTGTAATTAGAGAGACAGGTCCCGCTTACAATCTAGGTTAGACAAGGAAGGGAAGGAGAGAGGGACACAGGAATACATACATTCCTAGTTTGCAGATGGGGATTTGAGGCCGAGACACAGTGATTTGTCCAAGGCCACCCAGTGAGTTTATGGCTAAGCTGAGAATTGAACTCTGGTCTCCCAGGTCCAACTACAGTACCTTATCCACTAGGCTATCCTTTTCCTTATCCACTGCTCATTGCAAGTGCTCCCTGCCAACAATATTCTCCTGACCCACATCCTCCTCCCTAGCTGTCTTTCTTGGTCAGCTCACTAAGCAGCTTTACTACAAAGCACATGGGCACGATGAGCCAGGCAGTCTTCTACAGAGGGTTGGCAAGTCATGCAGGAAGCTATACGAGACTCACTGAATGCTTTGCAGATGATGGCAGCTTCAATGGAGGAGGTGCAGAACTGAATGAACTCATAGTTCTGGTAGAAGTCGCTGATGCTCTGCCCCAAACAGTAGTTTGGCAAGATGAGAAACACTTTATTCAGGGTTTTGGAGAGGTCCACCATGCCAAGCTCTGAAAGAGAAACAGGAAGCTCAGCTGTGTGGCCTGGTGCCTTTGCAGCAAAACAGCAAAAAAGCATCCTACAGAGTTCATAAAGCCCAGAGGATGACAGGTTCCACATATACAGCTTCGTGTCAGGAATAGACACCCAGACATTTCTCTGCTAGCACTGAACTGTGGGCAAGTTCTGGTGTAGAAAAGCTTAAGGAGGCCTCATATACCAAGGCCATGTTTTGATAGACAGAGATAAATTGACGTAACTATTCCACTTCATTTCTCCCCTATCCGAGATGTAATGATCACTGAACCAAAGTCACTACTCTGGTACTGATATGTGTTCACTCTAACAGTTACTTCAAATACAAACTTAAGGAGAATATGTACTCCTGATTTTTCAGGAGTACATACTTCTCTTCCTACTCTTGAATAAGGTCAGTTTAGCATTTTGTTTGTGTGAACACTTCAGGAGTAAAACAGAAATAGAATAAGCTCAAATACATTGAATTAACTATTTCTCAGAATGCCTAAAATTGGCAGCAAGCCCGGTGGGTGATGGGCTGGTCAGGAGCGCGGAGGGCAGTGGTGTTACCTGGAATGCTCATGATTGTGACTGCCAGGAAGGTGGCTGTGCCTGACAGGATGTTGAAGATGGTGAGGCGTGTGTAGGCCGTGGCTGCCACAGAGAAAAAAAAACTCAGCAAGTACATGAGAGGAATGATGGCCCAGCCATAGAGCAGAAAGATCAACATCACGTCAACAAGGTGGTTGTCCTGGGTGAAAGCTTTCACGTCGAAGGCCTGGAATATCACCTGGAGATGAGAACCGGTGAAAAGAGTGGGTTATTCTAGCGATCACAGCCAGGAGAGAGACATTGCTGATACAGCCCCAGCTGATAAGGGCTGGGTACCTAACAGGCTCACAGCAGCTAGAGCACCATTTAGGGTGGGAGGCCATTTGAAAACACCAGTTGTCATGCCAGGGCATGTCAAAGTTCTCTTCCTCATGCAGCCCCATGTCCAGGAAAACCCCTGCCAACTCTCACCAAGGGAGAGATGAAACGGTCTTTTGAAAAATGCTGTAGATTAAGACAGGGCTTGCCCCTAATTTCAGTTCGCCCACTGCTTGTATGTGTGGTGCCAAGTGCCATGAGATCTCTAGCTACTCCTACAGAACAGCAACACAACTGTGTTTCCATCTCCCATTCCCATCTGAATGAGTTTACAGATAAACACATAATTTACCTTTTCACCCATTAAGTTACTTGAGTCTGAGCCCAATTGGGATGATCCTGTTTTATCCAATGTTTTTACGACCCCTCTCGCTGGAGCAGTTAACAAGCATCACTAGATTTATCCTCACCCCTTGTGGATCACAGCAAGTATTCCCATTTTTGCAAACAAGGAGACTAGATAACTTGCCCAGAACCACACACAGGGAGACTTACCCACCCCTCTCCATACCCATTTCTCTTTGGGTGGGAGGAGTAGTTACCGGCTGGATTTGGCATGTTGATAACGTCCATTGCTCTTCCGGAACCTAATTGGTTGTTTTGGGAGCGACCTCCAAAAGGGGCAGTTATTGCATCAGGAAAGTCCCTGGTAGCGTATGAATGAAATGATCACTGGAGACTCACCAGCATGAGAGCACAAGGAACGAGGAAGTTGATGAGGTCCCAGAGAAGGGCAGAGAGCCAGAAGTTGGCAACGTAGACCCCACTGACAAACTGCACGTGCTTGGCCTTGATGGCTCTCTCACTGACCAGCAGGAGCGCAAAGGTGCTGGACAAGGAAGCCATTCCATAGAGCAAGTTGATGGCAATGGCAAACCCAGTCTGGCCTCTAAGGTGGGGACAATAAAGCAGCCAATTAGAAGGAAAGACCCCTATCACAACACCACCAAGACTAGAGACTTCCGACTTGGCATACAGGTTTGCCACTAAATTGGTGAAAACATGCAGGCCCATAAGCAAATGAAAATGCAGATTTGAGCTATTAGGGGAGCCATATGTTCTGTACCCCATGAATTCTGCACTGCTGCAGTTCACATGTGTCATGGAATCTTGCACTTGACCAAGTTGTCACAGAACTTGCCTCTGGCATCACAGAATGAGCACCCAAGTGGGAAGTACAGTGAACTAGTCAATGGATGCTGGGCAATATAACCCAACCAACAAGGGTACAGGCACTATCAGCTGCCAGCATATATTCTGGGGCAATGGGGTCACAAATCTCCGCTGGGGAGAAGAGACCCCTGAACAGATAGGTCTGTATACTATTTTGTGTTATTTAAGATGTGAGATGTCCAAAATTAATGTAATGGCATGCTGTTGGAACTCGCATTCAAAATATATGCAATTTGTAGGATTTGGTTAATTTGAATATTTTATTCTTCTCACATAAGAAGTGCCATACTGGGTCAGACCAATGGTCCATCAAGCCCAGCATCCTGTCTCCAAGAGTGGCCAATCATGGAGGCTTGGGAGAAGCACCCAACAGGTCACAATGGGGGATCCATTCCCTGTTGTTTCCCTCCAGCTCACATCATGTTCCCTGATCCTGTCTGACTAACAGCTGCTNAAAGTCCTGTTTTAGAAACCCAGTGAACAGTGGCACTGAGCATCCACAGTGGCACTGAAGTGAATGAGAGCTCGGCACCTCTGTAGCGCATCCCTTGGGTGTCTGATAATGGGCCCACAAAACTAGAGGTCATACTTAGTTCTTTCCACGCCTGTGCCTCAGTTTCCCCTACCATAGAACAAGAGCAACAGGTTACGTCATGATGGGATTGTTAAACTATGTTGCTGCTTGCTGTGTGCTCAGAGATCCAGGGGTTGCTGTATTGTTATTTGCCCTCTCTCTAGCATTCTCTGTGTTAGGAGAGTGAGATAAGGCCTTTCATGTGCCCAGTGCAGGTTGGGGCTGCTTAGATTTCCCTCAAAGCTACCTTGAAAGCCACATGCAGATGCCATGCATGGCTTACATGAAGCCACCCAACCTTTAGTCCTAGACTGCTCTCCAGAACCCAGCTTTCCAATGGTGCTGAACAGTGTGGGGTGGCTTGTAATGTGGACGGATATCTATCAGGGAGGTGGTTTGCTGGCTTAGGCCCAGAGGTGACACTAGACTGGTTAATCCTGGGGGAATGAAGGGAGTGGAAGTTATTGTCAGGGTACGCAAGAATCGTACTGCACATGGTGTGAACGATGCTACTTCTCTGGTTGGTGTGGTGGTGGAAGAAGTAGCAGGAAATATTTGTGGTGCACCGACTACCCCTTGCTATATCCCTGGTCATGTCCTGGGCATGCTGAGTTCTAGCGTAATGCTGATTATGGCACACAGAGATTCTTCTTTGCATGTCCACTGGCTGTCCCAGGCAGAACAGAGTTCTCCAGGCTTGAACTCAGGAAGAGAGAAGTGTGGTAGCTTCTGGAATAAAGTGGTGGAAAGTTCTCAAGGGGCCATTGAATCCTGCTTTTGGAGAAAGCAGAGCCTGGGATTGGTAGAATCTGCTGAAAGGGAAAGTTGACAATAAGCCATATGCAGGGCCCCTTATATTCTTGCATGTGGCTTTCAAGGTAGCTTTGAGGGAAATCTAAGCAGCCCCAACCTGCACTGGGCACATGAAAGGCCTTATCTCACTCTCCTAACACAGAGAATGCTAGAGAGAGGGCAAATAACAATACAGCAACCCCTGGATCTCTGAGCACACAGCAAGCAGCAACATAGTTTAACAATCCCATCATGACGTAACCTGTTGCTCTTGTTCTATGGTAGGGGAAACTGAGGCACAGGCGTGGAAAGAACTAAGTATGACCTCTAGTTTTGTGGGCCCATTATCAGACACCCAAGGGATGCGCTACAGAGGTGCCGAGCTCTCATTCACTTCAGTGCCACTGTGGATGCTCAGTGCCACTGTTCACTGGGTTTCTAAAACAGGACTTTTGGAAATTGGAATACCACAAGATAGAGGCTGCTATTGGCCATCTGCACTTGAGCTACTTGACCAAAGCTATTACTTATTTCTCTACTGTTTTCAGTGTTGAAACTGCTTTACAATCCTGATTATCCTGATCTACTACACCCTCTCAACATCTCTGCAGTAGGTCATTATTCACATTTTACAGATAGGGAACTGGAGCTGAGAGAAAGATTTGCCCAAGGCTAGTGAGTTCATGGCTAACACAGGATTTGAACCCTGGTCTCCCAGGCCTACATCCAACATCTTATTCACTAGGCTACACTGGCTCTCAAAGTATCCCAGTATGCCAACAGCAGAGTGGAGAAGAGTAATCCGATCGCTCAGCTTCCAGTCCCACGTTCTAACCATTAAACAAGGCTCCTTTCCTAGTACAAGCTTAACCCAATTCTTAGCACAAAGGTGTAAATAAAGAAGGCTGGAACGCACTCCATGAGCTGATCCTTTGCTGTCTCGGTGGTGTTGCGGGGCTGAGGATAGTTGGCGACAGTGATGGAAGCATTGGGTCCAGCTAATAACTTAAACAGCGCGTTGTCTGCCAGCATCAGAGCAGTGGCCGAGGCATGATATGCTTGGTTATTGAAAAGAGCTGTGATCAAGGTGCGGTTCTTGGCTTCTTCAAAGGAAGCTGCTGCAATGTAGTGCTCATTGAAGGCACCACCCTCTTCAGCTGCTCGAGAGATCAAGTACTCCTCCAGGTCACCTGCAACGACACCAGCTTCAAGCTAGCTCTCATAACAGGAAGGAATGGGGACCCCTCTCTCCCCAGGAACTATCGCCCCATCTGCTTCCTTAGCGTGGTGGGGAAACTTTATACCAAGTTCCTGTTGGGAAAAGTCTTGGCCTGGGTGGGGGAGACCAATTTCTTAGAACTGGAGCAAGTGGGCTTTCAGCCTGGAAAATCTACTTTGGACCAGATAATTGTTTTATACTTACTGGCTAGGAAATACCTAACCCGACAGGGCAGATTCTTTTTGGGTTTCATTGACTTGAGCATGGACTTTGACTCAGTCAATAGAGAGAGGCTATGGCTTAAATTGAGGGCTACCTCGATGGACCCACGATTAATATATCTTCTAATAAAGGTTCATGGGAATAATCAGATTAGAATTCATTCGGCCTCGGTCTATTCGATAACTAGGCCAGTTTTGGTGCATCAGGGGGTTAGGCAGGGATGCCTCCTGGCCCCGATCTTGTTTAATTTATTTCTAAATGATTTGATCCCTTTTATGAGGGCTATAGACACGCATGCCCCTCGGATTGGCGCCAGGGGGGTCCCGGCCCTCCTGTATGCCGACGATACAGTTTTGCTCTCCCAGACCTTGGTAGGACTTAGGAGAGCGCTGCAATGTTTTGGAGATTACTGTAAGAGGGAAGCCCTTCGAATCAATTTTAGTAAAACCAAGGTCATGGTAATGGGGCATTGGGGTACCAGTGTCATCTATGGAGGATTGGCCCTAACATTTTAGAACAGGTTAACGTATTTAAATACTTGGGAGTCCTCTTTGCCTCCTCCCTGAGCTGGGTACCCCATACGAAGGCGGTCAGATTGCAAGCTAAAAGATCTTCGGCCGCCATCCTTGGCTACTTCTTTAAACGGGGGGGGAAGACTGGTGCTGCTGGCTTTGCGGCTCTTTAGGGCTAAGGTTATCCCCCAATGTCTTTATGCCTTCCCTGCTTGGGGTGTAGCCTTCTTATCAAATTTGGAGTCTATTCAGAACCAAATCCTTCGCTCAATCTTGGGGCTCCCTAGGGGGACCCTTCAGGTGATTTTGCGGCTCGAAACGTTTAGCTCTACTTTGAGATTGAGGGCTATGCTATGACTTTTGAACTACTGGGTAAGGGTGCATCTTTATCCACCTCAGGATAACTCCCTCCTGGCCATGTCAGTGGCTGAGGGGTTGCACAGGCCTTGGGCAGGGCAGATAGAGGTGAAGCTCAACCATCTGGGTTTTTCTGCTGAATCCCTGGGGCAGGTAGGGCTTGCTGGCTCCCTGTCCCTTATCCAAAGACACCTGAGGGATCAGGAGTTACAGGAGAGAGCCCTCCTGGCTCTCCAGGAGGCAGCCCCCGAATATCCCCTGGCGGACCCCCCTTGCCCAAGCTCCAGCTATTTATTTTCCTGGCTAGATGCTGGCCGTAGAAGGGCGTTCACCTGTTTCAGGTGTAACTCCTTTCCCTCAGCTTTGCTGGACGGGTGCTATAATGGAGTACCAAGACAGGAGAGATTCTGCCAGCTCTGTGAAATGCAAGAGCTTGATTCTTGTGCCCATATTTGTTTTCGTTGTGCAGCTCTTAGTGGCCCTAGAAGGGAGCTATTAGGTCGGCATTGTGTTGGGCAGTGGGACCTCGAAGCTTTGCTTAAGGGTCTCCTCAATTATAATGACACAGAGATTTCTAGATCAGTCGCCAAGTTTTGTCAGACTTATTTACGGATTAGAGCAGCCCGTTTAGGACCTATTGCAAATTGATGTATTCTGTTTGGAGGCTTGATACTGTTTGTTTGTATATTGAATCCTGTGTTTTTTTTTTCTGTAATGTTGGCTTCACAATAAACTATTGACTGATTGATTGATAACAGGAAGGAATAAAAAGCTAAGGGTCTAATCTGGGTGGGAGTCTATGGAAGCTGGGGATGGGGGATGAGCACCTCAGAATCTTTCTTGTTCTACAGTTGAGTAAGACTGATGCAATCTCAGCTAGAAAACAGGCTTTGTCCTTTAAAGGGAATGTTCTAGTGTGAGGTTTTATTTTAAACCTGATTATTTTAGTTAAAAATCAGATGTTAGTGGTCCCCCAGAACCTCTTGGCTTGGAAAAGGTACACACATACAGTACAGGAAATAAATTGAAAATGGAATTGCTTAATAGACAACTGAAATGCCCTTCCAAAGCGAGCTCAGATGCCACCCCTAATAAAGACAAGGCTGTGTCTAAGGAGGATAACTAGTACAGTTCCAAACAATGGATGAAGGTTGCAATTCTTCTGTATATGGCATGTAAATGCAATGTACAGTGGAATCTACTTATCTCAAATTTGCATAACCTGAATTTCTGGTTAAGTTGAAGAAATTTTTTTTCCCCCAGACCCTGGTCTAAAACATATTGCTTCTTTAACTGAATAAGTCAACTTCTGCACCCTGATAACTCAAAATTCTCAGGGAGCATAACGGGTAACCCATCTAGCTAAAATACCAGCACCTTTGAGGGAATTCATGATTTCTTGGCAGGATGTGGTTAATGTACTGTACTCAACACACCCTGAGCTTGCAGTGCAATGCAGCGATGTGTCCACCCCCCACCTGCATTGCAAATTCTTATGCTCAAGTGAATGACAGGTAAACATACACAGCCTCATTTATTTAACTCAGCATAAGTTAAATAGCAGCCCCCCAAAATCTGACTTAACAGGACATGACTATCTTCAGCCTAGCACTGCTGCCCCAAGTCTTGCCCTTACCTAGCACCTCCAAGGGTCCTTGACGCTGAGCATCCAACAGCTCTGCATACTGTTCTGCAAGCCTCTGGGACAATCTGGATCCCTCGGAGACAGAAAAAGGCACAGTGGTCTGACCATAGGGGTCCAAGGTCAGTCTCAGCAGGGAGGAGTCTCTAGGCCCTGGGAAAGTCTTGGCAACGACCAAGGCAAAGGCAGTGAAAATCAGAGGCACCAAGAACTGTGCTGCCACCATCTTCCAGTTGCGCCAGCTGTACACTGCCCTCTTCATGAACATGGCATAGAACTGCTGGCAGCAGAGGTAGAACTAAAAAAAGAGTGTAAAGGGTTTATTTTAATTCAGCACCACATTGGCAACACATCACTCCAGCAGTTCAATTATACTAGTGTCTGTTCCAGCAGGAACCTCCCTTTGCAACTTCCCGATGGAAACAACCCCCCAAATCTGCCAAGGGCCCAGGTATGGATTAATACTTTAGTTTACAGTGGCAAGCAAAGCCCATAAGAAGATTACTGCAGGATAACAGCCTGACTTCTGATCACGAGGTCAACAGTCAAAATTCTGCTACTGAACGTGCCACAGTCAACCTGAAATCTGTGCTCTAACATTGGAACTGACAATAGTTCCATATTCTTCCTCCGCTCCAAAATCTCCCTGGGAATTTTTTAGGCTTCTCATCCCTCAAGCAAAACCCCACAAAAATCAACATAAAAAGCTAATAGGAGTGACACAATGCAACAGGCACTACACAAAACACTGAAACAGACCAACTGAATAGAGAGAAGCTCCTGTTCTCTCATCTCCTTCAGTGCTAGGAATCTTCAGTGTTACTGAGAATGGCGACAGACTACACAAAGTGGAACTGGGAGTCCTTTAAATTGAAGGTGTCTCTTTAAACACACACAGAGTTAAGGAGGCTACAGGGACTCTCTCCATTTAGTGCACTGAATGCTTTGAATAGTGCAGAGAATTCTTTCTACTGGAAATGAGACTTTGTACAGGAAAAATACTAAAAATATTCAATTGTGAAATCTGACCTCAGTGCATCTTGGAAGATGTTCTTGCATTTACAGCATGAAACTTTCTATCCCACATCATCTAGGGATTTTCACGCAAGGAAATTACTCTTTTTTGCTGTCTAATGTTAGAGTTCATCATGCTTTACAGCTAGTATCTGTATGTGCAATCACCGCTTTTTAAAAATCCACCACCAACAAACAATTGTCCAGACAAGTGAATGAGCAAGACAAGGCACCTGTTGCCATTCTGGGCACTGAAAGTAAGAGGCAGTGAAAACCTTGCTTCAGATTAGAAAACTGAAGATCAGGATGCCTCGACTTCATTCTTTGTTTCAGCCGGGTACTTCGTCCAGCACCAGCCACAGTTGGAGGATGTAGCCATTATTTTTAAGGAGACATGGTCTGTGAGAAGATTTCCTATGCCATCTATCATAGGAATGGAGGGCCTACACCTGGTGTTTGATTTGGCTGGAGACAGAATGGGCTTGCTGCTAGTATACTGTGCACCTACCTGCTCAGCAGCTTTCCTGTCTGCTCTAACTGAGCTGGTGTCGGAGGTAGTGTTGCGGTCCCCCAGGACTGTGGTCCTAGGGGACTTCAATATCCACGCCGATGTCAGTCTTGGAGGGGCAGAGCTGGAGTTCATGGTCGCCATGGCAACCACGGGCCTGTCTCAGACAGTTGTCAGCCCCACCCATGTTGGTGGGCATACCCTGGACATGATATTTTGCACAGGCCTTAAGACGGGGGATCCGTTAGCAGGGGAGATGTCAGCTGTGCCCTTGTTGTCATGGATGGATCATTATCTTATCCATGTCAGTATCCTGGTGCATGTCAGCCCCCGGAGACTTATGGAACCTGAGAGGTTCCAGAATGCACTGGGGGATGTATCCTCTGGATTTGATGGTTGTTCCCTCAATGACCTTGTGGCCTTATGAAATCTTGTGCTGACCGAGGCCATCTTCAGCTCCTAGGCGTCCGCTCCCAAACTGTCGATGCCGCAGGTCCCTGTGATATATGCAGAATCTGCGGCGGATGGAGCAGGAAGGGTGGTGGTTAGAGTGACAGTGGCGTCGTTCTCATACTGAAGTCGACCGCTTGCGACAGTCTGTTTACGTACCTATGCCGTGGCTGTGCGGGCAGCAAAAAAGGGGGATTTTGCTGCCCTCATTGCGTCTGTTGAGTCACGTCCAGCTGAGCTTTTCCAGGTAGTGAGGGAACTGGTCAGTCCAGCCTCCCTTCGCCTGGACCTAGAGTCATCTAATGCTCGCTGAGACTTGTTTGTTGACTTCTTTGCAGACAAAAATCGCTCAAATTCATCATGGGTTCGACGCTGCACTTTTGGCATAAGTGAACCAGAGGCAGTCGAAGCCTCAGCTTGTCCAGTTTTATGACATCAATTTCAGTACATGTCGTCCTCTGACGCAGGGGATGCTCTTGGGACTGTTTGAGCCACCCATTGTGAACTGGACCCATTCCTGTCCTAGGTGGTTAAGGCCAGCCGGGAGACGTTGGGACCACTGCTGGCTGGGATTGTCAATGCTATTCTGTCCCCCCTCTTGTTTAACATCTATATGCAGCCGTTAGGGGAGATCGTGGAGGGTTTCAGGGCATGCAGTGTCATCAATATGCTGACGACACTCAGCTCTACCTCTCTTTTTCCATCGACCCAGGTCATGCAGTCTCCCTATTTTCCCAGTGCCTGTCAGCTGTGGGGGCTTGGATGAGGTTGAGCCATCTGCAGCTGAATTCTAACAAGACAGAGGTGATGTTGGTGGGCGAGAGCTTGGGGGACCTGGGGGCGGTTGAATCTCCTCTTGTTGGGGGGGGTTGCCCTCCCATCGTCTCTCAAGTGCGGAGTCTGGCTGTGCTCCTCGATTCGCGGCTAAGCCTGGAATCTCAGGTTGTGGCCATGGCGGGGACTGCGTTCCAGCAGTTACATCTTGTCCGGCGACTTTGGCCATATCTCTCAGACTACGACCTCGCCACTGTCATCCCATGCCTTCATCACCTCGAGGCTGGATTACTGCAATGCGCTCTACGTGGGGCTGCCCGAGAAGCTGGTTCTGAGGCTGCAGCTGGTGCAGAATGCTGCAGCCCATCTCCTTACGGGGGTGGGTCGCAGGGAGCACATGACACCAGTGCTCCGGACTCTGCACTGGCTGCCTATAAAGCACCGGGCCAGGTTCAAGGTGCTGGTTTTAACCTTTAAAGCCCTTCATGGCCTGGGCCCTGCTTATCTGCGGGACCACCTCACTCCCCATGTGCCCGTGCGGCCCTCGAGATCGTCCGTGGGAGCCTTTTTGGAGGTTCCCCGGGCGAGGTGGGTGGCCACCGATGTTAGATCTTTTTCGGTGGCCGCCCCTGTGCTGTGGAATTCACTCCCGGAGGAGGCTCGGTTGGCCCCCACTCTCCTGTCATTTTGACGTTTATGTAAGAACTGGCTGCTCTGCCAGGCCTTTGGTGAGGGGGAAGGTTTTTTTGGTTTGTTCCCCCCCCTGCATTTTATGAATTTTTAACAGTTTTAAATTGTTTTTATATTGTTGTTCGCTGCCCCGGGCTGCCCTGAAAGGGCAGGAGGGCCGGGATAAAAATGTTATATTAAAAAATAAATAAAAATGTCTCCCTTAGGGAGGGCAGGATGCCGGGCTGCCTCAAAGAGGTGCGGCCTCGGCTCAAAAACCCATCACTTGACGTTGACGCCCTGACCAGTTATCGGCTGGTCTCTAACCTTCCCTTTTTAGGGAAGGTTATTGAGCGGGTGGTGGCTCACCAGCTTCAGAAGCATCTGGACTGGATCGGTTTCCTTGATCTCTCGCAGTCTGGCTTTTGTCTGGGTTATAGCACCGAGACTGCACTTGTGGCATTTGGTCGATGACCTCTCCTCCTGTGAGTTGGGATCAGTTTGACCCTATTAATCCTATCAGATCTCTCGGCTGCATTTGATACAGTTGATCATGAGTTGTTGGTGACTCGGTTGCGGGACCGAGGCGGAGTGGGTTGTATCTTTTTTAAATGATTGCACTCCTTCCTGGCTGAGAGAACTTAACGTGTGGTGCTGAGTGATTGTTCATCTTTTCCTCGGGATCTCACATAGTGGAGTCCCGCAAGATTCCATCTTATCCCCTCTCTTGTTCAACGTGTACATGCAGCCTTTGGGGGCGGTTGTCAGAGGGTTTTGGGCGAAGTATCATCGATATGCTGATGACACCCAACTGTACCTCACTTTTACATCTGACCCAGGCCCTGCAGTCTCGGTGCTTATCCGGTGTCTGTCAGTTGTTGGGGACTGGATGAGGGCGAGTCATCTGAAGCTGAATCCTGACAAGACGGAGGTGATGGTGGTGGGCAAAGCCGGGGATGTGATGGCCCCCATCATTGATGGGGTCCGTCCCCCCAGTGTCTCAGGTTTGTAGTCTGGGGGTGTTCCTGGACTCTCAGCTCCGCCTGGATGTCCAGGTGGCAGCTGTGGCGAAAGGTTCCTTTTGCCAATTACATCTGGTGTGACAGCTTAAGCCATATGTCTCAGACATGGACCTTGCCACCATCACACATGCTTTTGTTATCTCAAGATTGGATTACTGTAACATGTTCTACGTGGGGCTACCCTTGGTGAGGATCCAGAGACTGCAGCTGGTGCAGAATGTGGTGGCTTGCCTCCTTAGGGGAGTGAGTTGTTGCAAGCACATTACACCAGTGCTCCGTTCTTTGCACTGGTTGCCAGTAGACTACCAAGCCCAATTCAAGGTGTTGGTTTTGACCTTTAAAGCCCTAAATGGCCTGGGGCCCACCTATCTGCAGGATTGCAGATCAACTGGATCAACCTCTGCGGTTGGTGGGGAGCGCACTCCTTGAGGTCCCTCGGGTTTCCCAGGTGTCAACTACGAGGAGGGCCTTCTCGGTGGCTGCACCGCGGCTGTGGAATGCCCTCCCACTGCAGGTCCACCTGTCCATAGACCTCCCCTCTTTTCGTAGACAGCGTAAGACCTGGCTGTTCTGCTGGGCCTTTGGTGAGGGAGATGTGGAGGGTGGGTTCTTTGTCTCTGCCAGGTTTTAATATTGTTTTATATTGAATTTTACATTACTTGTTATTTTTATTGTTGTAAGCCGCCCCGAGCTGCGGAAGCAGGAGGGGGCAGCATAAAAACGTAATAAACTAAACTAACTAAGTTAAGCATGTGCACCTGCAACTACACAAATCTATCCTTTGTTGCATGATGTGCCCTTCCCACAGTCCTTTATCCATCTTGGACTGCAAACCCCTCGGGGCAGGGACCTGCGTCTAGCCATGACTGTTTAACACCAGGTACTATATAAATCATTCCCAGTGCAGCTACTGACTCATAGTATCACTTTAGAAAGTCACTTCCACAAACAGTAAAAGTCACCATAATGATGATCTAGTTCAAGGACAGTTTAATTTTTGTATAGCGCATTAAACGTGGATGCTTGTAAAGTGCTTTAAGAGCTGTTCGTGAAAGAGAGCGAAGAATAAATAACTGCATTTGTATAACAGCAAAACGTAGCCGGATATGGTCCAAAACTCCTAGTACCAAATCCAGAGGAGGAATCTAAAAGAATTTAACAGACTGGGTGTATACATTATACCTTCCTGGTCCCTCTCAACATGTAAAAGTCACACAGGGACAAACTCCCTTGAATTCACTAAGATTCACCTATACATTTTGTTGATTTCCCTCAGAAGCTCACCAATCCATGTGAAACACAGCCTGTGAGAATTCCCTCACTGAACCCTTCCCCTAGTCAAGTCTGGCAGAACTCACTTCTGTGTTCAGTTTGATGTTGGAGCAGTCCTCAGTGATCAGAGCCCCACTGTCATCTGTCATGTCAGTCATTCCACTCAAGCTGCTGGAGTCATCCATGGCCCAGTCGTTGGACCGTCGCTCATGCTGGTACTGCAGGGCAGGGAGCTGGATGGCCTGGATGTCCATGCTGGAATCCACTAACTTTCCAACCCTGCAACAAGGCGGAGTGTTACACCAAGCCTTTGCAGGTGACTGAATTTCATGCTGCTGCATTTACTAAAAAAACTCCATGTGTTAGTGTGTACTCATGACTTGAAACAGCCGGAACTCTCATGAAGATGGATGGAAGCTCTGAACTTGGAACACAATTATGCCTGAGCACTCTGGAGGACATTCAGATTTGCTGTCGATTAGCTCACCCATTGGGTAATTTAGGGTTAAATGTCGTGGGGAATGCCTCTAAGCCTCAGAGAATGCACCGCCATCCATTAAACGCAATGGCAGTTGGGCCAATGGGTGGACGATTGGGCCTGTAGCATCCTGTTGTTAAAATGACAAACTTTCCCTCAGTGTCTTAGCAGCGAGACAGAAAGGTCTGCCCTGAGGGTATATCTCCCTTCATTCCTTCCTGAAGTCCCAGTAGGTCAGCTTTTCCTCACCCCAACGCCTTTTGTCCTGTGAATTAAATCATTCATGTAGCCTATTGAAGAACTGACTTTTCCCAGATACCTTTCCCCCTATACAACCCAAGTTACTGCAGTGAATTCTGGAAGCTCATTATCTGGGGCTCAAAAATTGTGGAGGATGAGGGCATTTCATATTCTCCCTTCCGTACTGCTCTCAAAGTTGAAGGGGATACATCTGCTCTGTCTCCCCGCCTCTCCCCATAATTACACCAATGGGCTCACCCAACCCCAGCTTCCCCATTTTGTCACCCACAGGAATGATTTCTGCCGTAGGCAGGCCCTTGCTGTTGGATTCAGGAAACAGAAAGACTGTCTAACACTGCCACCCCCACTGCAGCTTTGATTCATTACTCTAAAGGAGGTTTGGTTTTTCCCAATCTCACACAGCAATTTAAACCCGGAGTCTCTCTCAAATTCACTTCCGCAAATGCCTCAGTGACAGCTAGTTGACCATGGTGAGTACAGAGAAGGAAAACCAGTGCCAACGGGAAGAGAGAGGCCGAGGGAGGTGTGCACTCAAACAGCACGCATCCCAGCAACACGGGTGCCAGCTCTTCCCTCCAGCCATGCCAGCTAGTACAGGGCTCTGTCTCTACACACTCTTCCCACAAGCTACAAGGCTCTTAGAGCCTGCCCCTGGATTTCCATTTCCTGGGGAAGTAAGGGTGAAAACAGATATGACGCTAACTCCACTTTAACACCGCTTTAACATTTCTTATGCATGTTGCAGAGCTGCATAGGGCATTAATACAGCCCTGCAACATGCATAAGAAATGTTAAAACAGTATTAAAGTGGAGTTAGTGTCATGTCTGTTTTCACCCTAATAGGATTTCTTGTTACACTCACTGAATATGAATTCCTATAGCATCTATTTCTCACAAGCAAATCCTCCCTCCCCAGCCTGGTTATCCCATGGCAGCCAGCCCACCTGCTACCTTTCTGGTTAGCCTAAGACAATCTGAGTCCCATAACCTACCTGAGGAAGACTTCCTCCATGGTGGTGACAGAGGCCCCATAGCTAGCGATCCCCAGTTCTTCCCGCCTCAATTCCAGCTCAGTGAATAGGGCCTCAAACCTGAAAAGGATGGGGGTGAGGGAGAGAAGGCAAAACATTATGGTCAGAGGGTGGGGTAGGTTTTTAACCCTCTTGTTGGTGATATTAAACCTCTATTCTCTGGATTTGCTGTGCAGAGGGAGGACAGGAGCTGAACACACTTGTTTGTTAGAATGTCAGACAAAAACTGCCTTCAGGATGGCTCAACATCAGGGATGCTTACTCTGTAATGGGTCCAAGGGGACAAGACTTAATCTCTGGGGCAGATTCAGTCTTCAAAGGATCTGCCTGCTTTGAACCAGGTCTGTCGAGAAAGAGACCGGTCATTTTGGCAGAGATCCGGATCAGCCTCTAACTGTGCCCACTGCCAATTTGCGCATGCACAGTAATTAGATTTTTTTGGTGTGCTGCTATTACTATTTACTGCACATGTGCAAAATGGTGCTGTACACAGTTACAGGCCACATTGGATCAGCATGCAGAGATCCAGCACAGCAGAAAATTTGCATTGTAACACCAATCTGTATCTCTACAGAGGTTCTCCACAGAAAGCAATTCACCTGCAGGTGGCACCCTGATACCAGAGACTTGGAATTTCAGGCACATATAATAGATGTGTGGACAGAAATGAAGGCAGCCAAAAGCAGACGCTGCACACAAGCTCTGAATGCCAAGAGCATGGGAGTCGGCAAGTGCCACAGAGTCATGACTACAATCATTTTTGGCAGATTGCTCAGTAAAGATGTTTTGGCTACAGGCTGAATTTTTACTCATTATTTAGTCGGGTAGTGGCAGTTGCAGGCACCTTGACAAATCTAGGTCTCACAGATGCGTCTGCAGAAACTAATGCTTAGCAGTTTCTGAAAGCAACAATCATCACTAAACACAGCATTTAGGTTGCTGCAGTGCCCCAAAGGCTGAGTCAGACTTAGAGCTCCACTGGGCAGTGGACAAAAACACAGCCCTGCCTGGGGAAGCTGACAGCGGAAGCAGCGCTCAGTGACTCCAACCAGCTATGCTGTACAGCTGAAATGGGAACCTGGCTTTGTATGTGGGTACCCAGGGCCCTGCTGCTGTTACCCACAAGGTATCCACGCACCTGGGTGGGTGCCCTCACTTAGGCCAGCCGTCTCAGGTGCCTGTGTGTATCTGTACAGGTACCAGGAAGTGGGTGTATGCACTGGACGGGGGTGGCTTCCTGGTGCCTGCATACATGCACGCAAGCACCCAGAAGCTAACAAATGCACCCAGGGTAGCTGGCCAAAAAGCCAGGCTGAATCCCGTGATACAGCCACCCACCTGCCAGATACAGCTGATAGGATCACTGCCCACCTCTCTCTGCCAACAAGTCAAAATGGGTACCCAGTCAGGTACTATTTGGGGGTGGGAGGTGGTTAAACTGCGAGAGGCAGTTCAGGTGCTGTAAATCCGATGGGTGTACTCATTTCAGCACTAGTATGCCGGCCATTCTTACAGGGAGACCTCACCTAGAGTGAGGGATGTTTTTTCTTTGGTGCTAACTGTGCACACCAAGGTCTTAGAGCTCAGTTATACTAGATTGCTCTGAAAGGGGGTCCCAAACCAGGGGTTGGGAATCCAAGTGGGGGTCATGCCATCTGTCAATGGGGATCACAAGCTCAGTGGCATTTCATACACTTTACAGGTCTTTGTTGCAGGGGTGGTGGGCCCCCTAGGAAGGCAGGGGCAGTGCCCCTCCTGGCTGACGAGCTTTTTTTTTTTTTTTTTTTT
>QEPC01000421.1:132595-167893 GCA_003113815.1 Sphenodon punctatus | reverse complement strand
AAGAGACACATTGAAGGAGCGGTCAGAGAGGTAGGAGGAGAACCAGTCGAGGATGGAGTCACGGAAGCCAAGGGAGTGAAGTGAGTCCAGCAAGAGTGAGTGGTCAACAGTATCAAAGGTAGGCAGCAGAGAGGTCAAGGAGAACAAGAACGGAGTAAAGGCGATTAGATTTAGCCACTAGAAGATCGTTGGTGATCTTAGTGAGAGCAGTTTCAGTAGAGTGAAGCGGGTGGAAGCCAGATTGGAGGGGGTCAAGGGAGGAGTTGGCAGAGAGGAAGTCGAGGCAGCGGGAGTAGACAAAACATTCAAGAAGCTTGGAAGCAAAAGGAAGGAGTGAGACAGGATGGTAGCTATAAGGGTCAGAAGGATCAAGAATGGACTTTTTGAGGATAGGAGAGCCAGTGACGTGCTTGAAGGCGGAGGGGAAGGAGCCAGTAGAGAGGGAGAGGTTGATGATGTGCAGGAGGGAAGGGGCGACAGTAGAAACAATGGATGTCAGGAGGCGGGAGGGATGGGATCAAGGGGGCAAGTGGAAGGGTTGGAGGAGAGCAGGGAGGAGATTTCCTCAAGGGAGGTGGGAGGGAAGGAGGACAAGAAAATTGGGACACTTACCGGTGAATTTTCTTTCTACAAAGCTCCCTGCTTGGCACTCCTTAGTTTGGGAAGTGTCCCGATTCTGGTGACTCGGAAGGCAGACCTCGAATATTCAAATTTGTGGTCAGCTTCAGTGTGGGACACTCCCCTCATCCCCAGTTTGAGTTCTTCCGAAGGTTCTGGAAGATAAGAGGTGTGATCTGGGCCTGATAAGGGACCTAATTGCTACGTCCGGTTCTTTGCTCCCTGCCGGCAGGCCCAGGGTGGGCCGGAGTGCCAAGCAGGGAGCTTCGTAGAAAGAAAATTCACCGGTAAGTGCCCTAATTTTCTTTTCTCCCTCAGCTCCCTGCTTGGCACTCCTTAGTTTGGGATGTACCAAAGCTGAGCCAGCAATAGGGTGGGAGAAAAGAAAACCGGATCCCCGGCTAGAGGTTCGTAGCGACAGCCTGGAGGACTCTATGCCTGAAGGCGGCCTCTGCCGAAGCCATTGTGTTGATGTTATAGTGTTTGGTGAATGTGTGGACTGAGGACCACGAGGCTGCCCTGCAGATCTCCTCACAGGATGCCCTGGCCAGCATGTCCCATGATATAGCTGTCGAGCGCAGCAAATGTACCATCACTACCGTAGGTGGGGGCCTCTTCACTGCTCTGTAAGCCTCTGTGATACAGTCCCGGACCCAGCGCACAATCATGTCCTTTGACGCCGGTCGCCCCAGATCCGCACCTCTGTATCTGACGAAAAGGCTGGATGATCTGGCTCTCACTGTCGTTCTCCGGATACATGCCTTTAGTGCCCTTCGCACGTCCAGCTTATGCCAGACCTTCTCCCGCCGGTGCTGTGGGCTGGGGCAGAAGGTCGGCAGAACTATCTCCTGAGCTCTGTGGAAAGGTGAGTTGATCTTAGGGATGAAGGTTGGGTTTGGGCGCAGGATCACTCTGTCCTCGTGGAACTCACATAAGTTTGGTTCTATGGAGAGCTCTTCTAGCTCGGAGATCCGTCTGGCGGATGTGAGTGCCACCAGAAAAACCACCTTGATAGTCAGGAAGTAAAGCGATATTCCACTCAGTGGTTCGAATGGCGGCTGGGTGATAGCCGTGAGGACTGTATTCAAGTTCCATGAGGGGAAATGGTGCTCAGGCGGCGGCGCTATTGCATGTGCTGTCCTGAGGAATCTTCTCACCTGCTTGCTCTTGGCGAAGCAGACCCTGGCGCCGGCTCCTAGGACTGCGTCCAGCGCCGAGACCTGCCTAGCTAGAGTGAACGGTCGCAGGCCCTGCTCTAGGCCATCCTGTAGGAACTCTAATACCTCTGGCGTGGCTGGGGGCCGGCTATTTCCACCTCTCTACATTCTCCAGTGGAAAAAGCGTCGCCAGGTTGCCGCGTATACTCTGTTAGTTGACGCCTTCCTTGATGCCAAGAGTGTTTTGATGACTCTGTCGGAGAACCCTTTTGCCCTCAGGGCTTCCGTTTCAGTAGCCAAGATGTCAGCTGAAAGTACCCGGGGTCTTCGTGTAGCAGTGACCCCTGGCTGAGTAGGTCCGCTCAATCCGGGAGTCTGGCTGGGAGTCGTGCCTGAAGTTCCCTTAGGTCCGAGAACCACGGGCGTCGTGGCCAGTATGGAGCGAACAGTATGACCACCGTTTCGTGCCTCCTGATCTTCTTTATTATGCGACCCAACACCGGGATCGGGGTAAACGCGTATGCTAGGCCCCGCGGCCATGGTTGCTGCAGAGCATCGATCGCCAGGGCCCCTGTGTCCCTGCGCCTTGTGAAGTAATCCGGTACCTTGTGGTTTTTGCGTGAGGCGAACAGGTCGATGGTGTCCCCCATTGGTGGGTGATCCATCTGAACACATTCTGATGCAGCTCCCACTCCCCCGGGTCCAGGAACGCTCGACTGAGTTGGTACACTTCTACATTGTCCACACCTCTTTGATGTGGACTGCCCTGATTGAACAGAGCCTGGGTTCCACCCACCGGAACAGTCGCTGCACCTCCATCTGCAGTGTTCTTGACTTTGAGCCCCCCTGGTGGTTGATGTATGCCATGGCTGTGGTGTTGTCCGTCTGCACTAGGACATTCCGGTTCGTCACCTCTTGCTCAAATTCCTTGAGTGTCAGGCGAATCGCTCGCAGCTCCAGAACGTTGATGCTGTGAGAGGTTTCTTCCGCTGATCAACGCCCCTGCGCCTTTCTTGTGCCTGTCGGCGCTCCCCAGCCTCTGAGGCTGGCGTCCGTTGTCACTGTTGTCTCCTGTGGCCTGGCCAGTGGGACCCCCTGGCGGAAACAGGTTGCTGCCCCCCACCAGTTGAGCTCCCTGGTCAGTGGCCCCAGGATCCTGACAGTCTTTTGGCCCCAGGTCATGATCAGAGTCTGGTAAGACCAGAGGAAGTTCTGGAGTGGTCTGAGGCGTAGCCTGGCCCACTGTACCTGGTCGATGCAGGATACCATTGTGCCCAGGATTCCCGCCAGTTCCATGACTGAGGCCCGACGATCCCTCAATGCTCTTGACACCGCCCCCGTCAGACGGGTGGTATGTTCCTCTTCTATCGTCACCCGATTTTCCGCCGTGTTGATAACTACTCCCAGGTGAGTGAGGGCCCTCGTAGGGGTGAGGTGACTCTTGGAGATGTTGATTACAAAAACGAAGCATTGCAGAGTGCGCATGGCTAGTCGTAGATGTTTGTCCACCTCCTGGCGGCACGTCGCTCAGATCAGTATATCGTCCAGATAAGGGTATGCATGTACTCCCTTCTGGCGGAGCAATGCCACCAGCGGGGCCAGCACCTTTGTAAACGTTCATGGTGCTGAGGCCAGTCCGAAGGGTAAGGATGTATACTGCCAATGCGCACCCCTGTAAAAGAAGCGTAGTAGTGCCCTGTGCTGATGGGGATATGGAGGTATGCGTCCTTCAAGTCTATTGAGGAAAGCCAGTCCCCCAGCTCCAGCACCTGCAAAGTCGATTTGAGGGTCTCCATCTGGAACTTCCTGTACCTCGTGAACCTGTTCAAGAATTTCAGGTTCAGTACCGCCCTTGCCTCCCTGGACTTCTTGGGTACCAGGAGCAGCAGGGAGTATAGTCCTTGTCCCATTTCCTCCACTGGTACAGACTCTATTGCCCCCATACCTGCAAGTCTTGCTATGGCATCTCTCATGAGCCGTCTCTTTCCCGGGTCTTTGGAGGCTGGTGACACAACGAATCTGCTGGGTGGCCATGTCAGCAGCTCAATGCGGTAGCCGTCCATCATTACCCTTCTTACCCATTCGTCCTGAACATGCGTGTGCCACACTCTGGCGAAGTGGGTTAGGCGCCCCCCGAGTGGAAGGGAGGACTCGGGAGGGTATACCGGTACAGTCATTGGGAGGACTTTGGCCCCAGGCGCTTGTTATTCACTAGGGGTTTATTGTTGCCGTTGTTGTTTCTACAGAGAGGCTGCCAGTTGGTTCGGCGCTGCTTGTATTTTGAAAAGGAATGCTGTCCTGCTTCCCACAAATATCCCTGTCTATATCGATGGTCCCGAAAGGAGTCCAGTCTGTCCCTTCCCGTCTGTGCTGGGGGTGAGGGCCTTCTTTTTCTTGTCTTCCGCCATCTCCTCCAGCATCTTGTCGAAGGCAGAGCCGAACAACTTGTTCCCCATGAACTGGTCTAAGGTCAGTGTGGTCTTAGACGCAGGATCCCCTTTCCACGTGCAGAGCCACAGTCGCCTCCTAGCCGCCAAGTTGGCGGCTGCTCCCTGTGAGTTAGCCCTCATCGCGTCGATGGCGACATCCGCGATGTAAGCCGCCGCCGCGGCCACTCTGTCCAGCCTGGATGCTCGATCCCACTGTCTCATCTTCGGGTTCCTTGCTTCCTCCACCCATGCCAGGATGGCTCTGGCAAAGAAGCCAATGGCTGTGTTGGTCCGGATGGCGTTTGACGTAGCCTCGAACCGCCTCCGCAGTGCGGCCTCCACTACTCTATTCGTCTGGTCCTTGGGGAAGGGGTCCCCCCTCGGGGGTGCTGCCGAGTCCCTAGCGAGTGCTGCTGCAGCCCGGTCGACCCATGACAGGGCAAACAGGATTGTTTTATCTTCCTGGAATGGGTATAGGTTGGCCGGCCATCTCCGGGCCCCCCCCTTTTTCAGTGGTTGCTGCCAGGCCAACTTGAAGATGGCCTCGAACATGGGGGGCAGCGGTAAGCAGGTTGGCGGCTTTTTTTGTTTTAGCAGAAGATCCCCCCCCCAGTGCCTTACTCTCTTCCTTGGATGCCTCAGTTGTTGGGGTCAGTCCGAGGAAGTCCGTGACTTTGGCTATGATTTTTCTGTGCAATGTTGGGTTAAACAGTCTCTGATCCTCTACTGTGGACTTTTCGCTATCGGACCATTCCCCTTCCTCGTCTGAGGACTCAGATGGATCCGTGCTGGGGTGTCTGACTGGGCGGTGCTTGCTTCTCTTAGCTCCTTTATCGGTTGTCCCCGTTCGCTTGGTCTTCAAGCCCTGGCATTCCAGCAGCCTGATCAGGTCCATATCTGATGCCTCATCACTGCTTGGTTCTGATTCCGAGCCTGACAGCGAGAACAAGCCTTCTTGCCGCGGGGCTTGTTTCGTCGCTGGCTGCTTGCCCTTGTGAGCGCCCCTGGATGCACCCTTGAATCGCCCAGACGGTGCTGGAGCCTCGTTGCACGTCATCTGGGCTCTTAGCTGCTTGATGGCCGCTGTCAGAGAGCTAAGGAGGTCCGCTGGGTTTTCTCTTCCGCTCGCTGTGTCCTCTCCAAGGGCACGCTGGGGGACAGGCGCGGTGGGCTCCGCTCGGGAAACATGCTCTCCTCCTGTACTGCGGGTTGGTGCGCGTCCTCTCCTTGCTTGGGTGGTTCCTGCTGTCTGGCCTTCTGCGACCTCGTTGACGCCATCGCTTAGGATAGCATAGCCACAGGTTAATTAATTTATTTTTTTATTTTTTTAAATGGCGGCGCCCACGTGGTCCAAAATGGCGGCGCCCACACGGCCCAAAATGGTGGCGCCCACGTGGCCGACAAGGCCATGCCCATGCGCTGCAAGATGGCGGCGCCCATACTGCCCAAGCAGCGATCATGCCCCACCCCCCACCCCCATGGCGCATTCATGCGGCGCTGGCTGGGCCCCGTTTGCTGGTGCCTCCTAGGCCTGCCTTTTACGGCGCAGCGTACTGCCCGTGCAGCAACCGGGTGCATCGGGGGGGAGGAGAGAGACGGATACCTTTAGCGCTCCCCGCCCGCCGGTCTCGGGCGGGTGGGGGGGGAAGGGCAGAGCCATTTGCTCGCGCTCCCTGGCGGCTGGTCTCGGGCAGGGGGAAGCAGCCCCTGCCGTTCGTCCCCTGCTGCTTCGTCCCCACTGCCAATCCCGGGCTGGAGAAAAGCACGGAAACGCTTGGACTAACTGCCGGTGCACCCCCCCCTCGTGCTCGGAGGATCCGCCACACGGGACCCCACTGGCGGGGGTGGGTATAGGGGGTGGGTAGGGCGGCACGGAGCTTGTGCTGCTCCCCTCTTCCCAAGCTGCCTGGGCAGGCTGGCCCCTTCTCCCTCTGGCCTTAGCGTTAAGGGGAAAAACGGAGCACTTACCCTCTCCTTGGGGGTTTCAGCTGTCCAACACCAACTGCTGTAGTTGGTAGGCAGCTGTGGAGCCCACTCGCAGTGCGAAGCAATGCAGTCTCCTGGTTCCCTTCGTGGGAGAGGAGGGGGCTAGCAGGCTCCTTTGCCCCGCTCAGCTCAACCCAGGTCCGTCGGTGGAAGGGGAGCGAGCGCTTGTCGGCCGGCTCGACCCAGCTCCCTTGCATAGGGAAGGGGAATGGCAGATAGCCCCAGTAGTGTAAAAAAAAAAAACGGAAATAAAAAAGATTCAGCTCCCAACTTCTCCAGAGAGCAGTGTCTGCTTCTGGTCACTCCGAAGGCAGAACTCAAACTGGGGATGAGGGGAGTGTCCCACACCGAAGCTGCCCACAAATTTGAATATTCGAGGTCTGCCTTCCGAGTCACCAGAATCCGGACACTTCCCAAACTAAGGAGTGCCAAGCAGGGAGCTGAGGGAGAAAGGAGAGGAGGGGGAGGAGGGAGAGGGGAGGGAGTAGGAAGAGGAGAGGAGTGGGAAGCGATGTCAAGGCAGATTTTGTCTATCTTGGAGGTGAAGAAGGAAACAAGATCCTGAGCAGAAAGGGAAGTGGAGGACAGGGGGGCTTGAGGAGGGAGTCAAGAGGAGGAGAACAGGCAACGAGGGTCCTGAGAACAGGACTCAATGCAGGAGACGTAGTAATTCTGTCTAGCGAGGGAGATAGCAGAAGTAAGGGAGGAGACACAGAATTTGAAGTGAAGGTAGTCAGCATGAGAGTGGGACAATAACCTTCCACTGGTGACAGGGTTAAGTGCAGCCAGGTTACAGTGCCCCTTCCTTTCCCGGCCCACAGGAGAATCCCATACCTCTTAGCTGTTGAAGAGGAGAAGTCCATGACCCCTCAGGGGAAAGAGCCTACCTCCCTTCTCCCCTCCCCACCAATAGGCCCTTGTGCATTTTGTGCAATTTTCTAAGGTAGACAATGGCCAAAACTGATGGAATGGCATGCTGGGAAATTCATTTGCAGTCAAAATTTGCATAACTTATTATGCTTGCACAAGTAGGCTTGTCTGGTTGCAGAAATTTTAAAAAATTACATGAGGCTCTGACAATCAATACAAACGGTTGTGTGATTGGTTAGATATCAACAGAAGATGAGGACTAATCACCTGGTTGTTGCCACATACATTCCAAATCCATGTTCCCTCCAAAAGGGCAACATCACCCCTCTGCTGGCAACAAGAATACTGCAGGTATCAAGAGCTCTTCAAAACTCCTGGACTAGCTGCGAGAATCCCACCTCACCTGTGAGCATAGACAGGGTGGTCGTCTTCCCAGCACCATTGTGTCCTAGGAGGACTGTGATCTGTCCTTCATACATGTTCAGTGTCAGGTCCCTTACTGCCTCCTTGGTCTTGCTCCCAACCTTGAACACCTGCAAACAACAAGAAAGAAGCTTAAAGGAAACAAACATTTTCTTTAGCACCTTCATTCAGAAGGAGCCAGAGCATTTATGCCAATCTACAACTTGCAATGAAACCTATAAAAGACCACCCTTATAATGCAGGGACCCATGTCCACTGTGTTTTCCCCATTGCCACCAATGGAGAAAATGCAGCGAACACTGGTCCTTGTTAATAAGACCAATATGAAGTATAGTAGCTCATCAAGCAGAGCAATTTCAATTCTGCTTCCACTTCATTAGGTGACCACCACAATTTAAAGTCAATGTGTGGAAATCCCTGGTCTTAAATAATGGTTTCACCATAGGCTTTTCTCTCTCCTCATCATCTAGCACCTGCAGGTGCCTCAGGTGTACACTAGTTTCCACTATTTATTCTGCTCAGGCTTCTGAACGTCATGTTGATGGATTTGTGACACGCCTCCCCCCTATTTTTTGAGTAATGCCCTCTCTCTCTTTCCAGGTACTACCCATGTTATCGCTTGACACGGAATTTGTGTTGGTGGCATCTTCAAATACATCCAGTCATCTTCTTTCCATGTTCATTGCTTTCGGCTGGGTTGCTCTGCTCAGAAAGTCTGATGTTGCAACAAATTATTTCCAGTGGAATCTGAAGATTTTTCTGCAGGCATGTACTTTGAAATGAGTTGATCTGCTCATCAATTTCTGTGGTGGGGTACCATGCTTCTTATTCATAGGACAGAAGACACAAATAGTGCTAACATAAAACTTTTCTAAAATCTTTGCAAGTGTATGAAAATGGTTGCTTATCAAACGCATTGCTTGACATCTAATCTCATGTCGCCATCACTACACTTCTGGCTCCCCAGATAGAAAAACACTAGAAGTCATTTAATCTCTCTAGGGCTTTTCTTCTATTGAATAATGCTCTGAACTATGCAGGGTGTTTATCAACAAAATCAAGTTCCTCTGAATACGTGTTATTATTTGCTCATAAAATACCTGTTGGCTTCTGCAGTTCATTTCCTCATGATCAAATCAATGACTGGGGAGAACTATCAAGGGGTAGAAGGTGCTTTTGTTTTACTCCAGTATTTATTGCAAACCAGTGGCTGGCATCAGGGCCGGCCCCAGGCATGTGCCACATGTGCGGCACGCACTTGCCTGCCTGGCTGGGCAGCAGACTGCAGCCAGCTTCCCCCCCCAATAAGTTCCCCCAATAAGTTCTTCTGCCTCCCCTCCCTGGCTCCAGACCCCAACCCTCACCTGCCTCTCCCTCCTAGCAGCAGCAGCAGCAGCAGCAGCAGCAGATCGGACTGGGAGATAACGCTGTTTGTAAACAAACAGCTCCTCCCCATGTGCTGATCAGAAGGTTGCTACCTTGTAAAGAAGGTTCTTCGAGATGGCTCCGAACACTCTCACAACTGGGTTGTGCATGCATTGCTCACCCTATTCAAATAATAGACCACGTGATGGTCTCGAGCTCCTCTAGTATAAAAAGCACTGACTCCCCCCCTCAGAATGACAGTTCCTTCCAACCCTTTCTAGAAATATAAGAAAAGAATTCCATGCGGGGCTGGAAGGATGGGTGTTGTGAGAATGTTGGGAGCCATCTCAAAGAACCTTGTTTACAAGGTAGAAACCTTCTGTTGTTCTTCGAGTGGCTCCTCACATGATGTTTTTACATGGCTCCGCTGGTTGGGGAGTCTGTGGGCGCGCACCGGAGAGGGCATGCACACGCATCCCCACTCACCCACACCCACATAGTAACCACCATTTCCCCTGGTTGCTCCTTGCGTGGGGACAAGTGAGGGTGGTGGTGGTGAATGGGGATGCGTGTTAGGCGGGCGCGTACGTACCCCCACTCACCATGGGCGTGTGCACTGTGTCATTCACACGGGGCTCCCCCACCCATGAACACACAGAAATCTGCGTGTTCATGGCTGGGAGAGGCCCGTGTAACAGGGGTCACGTTCTCACAACTGTCTTATTTATACACTATCTTAAGTAGGAATTTTGGATGTAAAGCAAAATCTATTCTGTCTTGGAAAATAAATCTGCAAATATGGTTCTGAGATTATTATGGCTGCTATTTCACTAACTCTTCTTAATGAAGTTATTGCTAACAGGAATACTTTCTTTAAACAAGCACCCCATAACCAGTTCATTTGCGCCCCCATATAATCAATTCACGCTGCCCCAGGGGCACAAATTAAATGGTTATGGGTGGGGGCAGTGTGAAGTGATTATATGGGGGCGGGGGCACAAATGAACTGGTTATGGGGTGGGAGCAGCATGAACTGATTATGGGGCACAACTGAACTGGTTATATGTCTCTTTTCATGGCATAATGCGCTTAATCAGCTAGCTGCATTTTGGGCGTCTGGTGTGTGTGATAGCAGCACCTCTGGACTGGTCGCACCGCATGCGTGCACAAGGCACAGGTGGCATCGGCAGCAAGAAGCAACAGGCCCTGGAGGCCAGATTGGCTAAGCTCACCCCTCCTCCAGTAAGGCAGTGGACGCAGTCAGTCTCTCTGTGCCTGCCTCACTGCCCACCCGGCTGCCCCTGCAGTAGAACCATTCCTGGGGAGTGGTAGTAGATGCTCGGCTGGGGAGGTGGGGAGGGGAAGCATTGGGAGGCCGTGCTTCTCCATGGTTGCTCTGAGAGGTGGAGAATGGGAATCCTTCCTGTCCAGAGGGAGTAAGTTTTATGCAAATGTATATATTTGCATAATTAGGTGGGGCCTAATGATGCAAATTAGGCCCCGCACCAAGACTTTGCACATGGCCTCACAAACCCTGTGGCCGGCCCTGGCTGGCATCACACTACCTCTGACTGCACATTCAGCACTATCATATAGGTCTGACAATTGTGATTATTTTTGTGGATATCCCATAAAATATGATAATTTCCAAATAAATTTGGAGGGAGGGGGGGAGGAGGGAGGTAAGAAAATTTGTGCACACTAAAAAGCCTTCAGGAAAAGCCTTCCCAACAAGGCTCAGAGCGGCTTACAATAAATAAAGACATGTAAAAGTTCCCTACCCCTCAACCCTTACCCAAACCCACCCAACCTTATTGCTGCCTGCCAAACACCTGGCCAAATAAAAAGGTCTTACATTTCTAGAAAGTGAGCAGGCTCGGGCTTAACCGAATCTCCAAGGGGAGGGAGTTCCATAATGGTGGGGCAGCCACCAAGAATGTCTCTCTGCGTGCCCTGGCTGTAGAAACTTCACAGGCAGATGGTACCTGCATGAGGGTGCTCCTGCCTGAGACCTGAGGCCATTTTTCACAAGAGATGCTTATCACTCCCTTACGTGGCTTAATAATATGTTTGACAGCAACAACTTCGCCTGCGTGTTACCTAAAATCTGCTTAATGATCAGAATGTCAGATCTGTTTCTTAGTATGTTCCAGGATGATGTTTCACATTATTTTCCCAAGCTCTGACAATAAAGGGGATTACTCTCCAGTTATTACAGTAGGTAAAGTGATCCTGTCTTGTACAATTTTGATGTAAGATCTCTCTTGCACTAGATTGGATTACTTTCTTCATTTCATATTACAGTTACTAGAAAGATCTGGAGGGCTGTTTTGTCATTTGCTTAATACAACGTTATCCTCTCCAGCTGTTTTTAATTTTTAATTAAGACTGTGGATAGTTTTTCTTCTGTTAGTTAAATATCTCCTAAATCAATATAGAACTTTGGCAATTGGTCTTCTCTCTATAATTTGCCCTGCGTGAACCAAAAGCTTGCATCAATAGAAGATGGTTCAATAAAAGAAGTGATCTGAACTACTTTGTCCCCATCCCAATATTCTTAGCAATTTGTTTGAGCTGGTTTTGTTTAAAAGGTCCTGCCCATTGTTTCCTTTGTTCTTTATTCCCCCACAGAGTTTTCCCATCTGCATGTCTGACAGAGCCACCGGCATGACTGAAGTTTCCTTCCCATTTGATTATCTTAGAAAAAGGGTAAAAACACTCATGGAGGCAACCCAGCCCGGTCAGGTCAAGAAGCCAAAGAGGATACGGTCCACGCTGGGTCAGACTGCAGAACAAAAATGACAGTGGCCTGTGAAGGCGGGGAGACAATGAATGTGTGGCCGGCCAGCCCTGTCCCTGCACTGTGCCCAGTGCCCCACCCTCCGCCATGATGGCCAATGACAGCCAGCTGTGGCGGTCCCCGACCTGGGCTGTGTCTGCTGGCCCGAACAGATGCAATAGCCCGTTGTGGCCCAGTCAGTCGGACTTCAGCAGTTTTCTGAGGTCAGAGTCCAGGCTAGCCGCCGTCATGACCCGGAGCAATCCTGGGCCAACATCTGGTGGCACCTGCACAGACATGCAGGCGAGGTCTGGGCCAGAGCAAGCCACTGTCATGTGTTTTTTTACCCAAAGTTGACTCTTTGCCTAGTATCTTCAGTCTCATGACATTTTTGCCACATACATCCTTTTATCCATTCTAGTGCTGCTTTTTATAGCTCTGGCTATGGATCTAGAATTGTCTATAGTGTAGAATGCAGTAATAGGTCTTGAATGACAGCTGCAAATGCACCCTTGTTTGGACTGGGTTCCTCAGCAATGCAGAGTTGTATGGAATCCTGTGCTCTGGCCCCATTGTTTCAGGTGTATATGGGTTGGGCTGGAGAAGGATCTGAAATGGCAGGAACTCAGCTGACCTCTTCCCCGGACTGTGCTGCCTGCAGGATTGTAACAAATCATTCTTGGGATTTATAGGAAGCCTACAAGGTTGGGGAGTCAGCAAGACCACCTTGTTACGAGACTGTAGTTGAGGAAGGGACATATACCATGCATCCTCTTTAGCAATTGCTACGAATTACTAGTTGCTGAGACAGTTTGGCTGATATGCCAGCACTGACATGCATTAAAGCCCCAAGAGCGAGTCTTGCCAACCTCTCCATGCAGCCACAGAGTGTGGCATTGTCCCCTTCCTGGAGAGGGCTGCCCTACAGGACCCTACCTTGGAGAGGTGTTTGATTTTGACCCCCGACACCAGATCTGCAGGCTCCTCCTCTATGTACTGGCTTTTCAGGGCTTTCTCTGGGTCCTCCTCTTCCTCCTTCTCCTTCCCCAAGACAGTCTGGGGACTCCCACACCAGTACGAGGGCTAGAGAGATAAACAGAGAAGTCAACAGGGCAGGGGTCTACCCTGACCTGCATGCTGCACAGATGGGACTTAGTCTCCTGCCATTCCCGTAAGAATATAAACAGTGTCCGACTGGGTCAGACCAATGGAGCATCTAGCCCAGCATCCTGTCCCTGACAGTTTCGGTTTCTTCAGAAAAGTGCACAAAGGTCACAATGGAGTGGTCCATTCCCTGCTATATACCCCTAGCCCTCAACAGAGGTCTCCATTCCTCAACCATCACCAGTTCAGCATCCCAGTGTGTTGGTGTTTAAAGCCATTTATTTATTTATTTGAATTTATATGCTGTCCTTCGCATAAGGCTCAGGGTGGCTCACATTCAATAAAAAACAATAAAATTCAACAATAAAAACACACATCTCTCCCCTCAAACTGCCCTCCTACCCTACAACCCTACCAAAAAACCCACCCAAACCTTATTTATCCCTGACTGCCAAATGCTCTTTCAAATAAAAAAGTCTTGCACCACCTCCAGAAGATGCTCAGGCTCAAACGAACCTCCTGGGGAAGGGAGTTCCACAAAATGGAGGCAGCAACCGATAACGCCCTCCTACGCACCCCTGCTCCAATGACAAGGGTAACAGGCTGAACCCACAGACAGCGCCCCTGGCTGACCGTAGGGGCCACAAAGGAGCATGGTAGGATAGGCGGTCTTTCAGATATGTCAGACCCAGACCATTTAGGGCTTTAAAGCTCAAAAATAGCACCTTGAATTGTGTCCAGAAAGCTATAGGAAACCAGAGCAGACTTTGGAGCACCGGTGTGATCTGCTCCTGGTGACTCGTCCCCGAAAGGAGCCAAGCCACCACATTCTGCATCAGCTGCGGCTTCCAGTCATGAGGGGCAGCCCCATGTAGCGCGCACTGCAGTACTCTAGCCTTGAGGTGACAAAAGCATGGATGACAGTAGCCAAATTTGAATCAGAAATAAAAGGCTGCAGACTCCTCACCAGATGGCGTTGGTGGAAGGTGCTTCTGGCCACTGCTGCCACCTGACAATCCAGGCGTAGCAAGGGATCCAAAAGAATTCAAAGGCTGCGAACCTGAGTGACCAGAGAGGGCCAGACCCCATCAGTGACAGGTGTCCCAATCCCCTCCAAGTCACAGGACCGGCCAACCGTCATCACTTCAGTCTCATCGGGATTCAGCTTCAATCAGCTCACCTCATCCAGTCCCCAACAGCAGCCAGGCATCGGGTAAGTACCGAGACTATGGGACCTGGGTTGGATGAAAAAGAGAGGTAGAGTTGAGTGTCATCAGCATATTGATGACACCTCACCCCAAACCTCCAAATGACTTTGCCCAGTGGGCTCAGATACACATTGAACAAAAGGGGAGACAGAATAGACCCCTGCGGGACACTACAGGGAAGGTCCTGAGGAGATGACAAGCAATCACACACCACCACCTGCTGGGACCTCTCGACAGGAAAGAGTAGAACCATTCAAGAGCGGTCCTGTGCACCCCCACCGGGTCCTGCAGTCGTGTCAACACCACCTCGTGATCAACTTTATCAAAAGGCCACAGAATGATCTAACAAGATCAACAAGGTAGAATTCCCCATGTCCATTCTCCAGGCTCAGGTCATTGACCAAAGCCACAAGCACAGTCTCTGCGCCACACCTAGGATGAAAACTTTACTGAAAAGGGTCCAGAATCCGACAGGATTGAAATACAACTAGAGCTGTTGGGCAACCACCCGTTCAACAACCCTCCCGAAAAAGGGAAGGTTAGAGATAGGCCTATGGCTGGCTGGGACATCAGCATCCAGAAATGGCTTCTTAAGCAGGGGCCTGACAACCATGGTTTTAAGGGCGTCCAACTCCTTCCCCTCCCGAAGGGAGGTATCGAAAACCCCAGCCAACAACGGCCCCACCCTCTCCTGGCTGGCTTTCACCAGTCAGGACTGGCAAGAATCCAATTCACAACTAGTTGCCTTCATCACCCCAAGCATCTCCCTAGCATCGGTGGGCGATACCAACTGAAACTGATCCAAGTAAACAGGACAAGACAGCTTCCATAAACCCAAACTCAGACTCTGTAGATGAAATGGCAGTGAACATGAGTAATTTTGTCTGCAAAGTAGTTAATAAAAATATCATAGTGAGCTATGGATGACTCCATTTCCTGGTGAAGACAGGCTGGATTAATCAGGTCTCTCACCACGCAGAACAGTTCTACTGGATGAGACTTTGCCACCAAAGCTTTCTTTGCCACCATCACTCCACGGTATAGTAATTAAAAAATGATCTATGCTGCAATCGGTCAGCTTCTGCATGAGTTGAGCACCATCTGCGCTCTAACCGCCTACCCTCCCACTTCAACCGCCTCAGGTCCTCCATATACCAGGGAGACCTGTGCTAATGAAGTGGTGGGAGCAGACACCTGGGTGCAACCATGTCGATGGCCATGGTCAAAATGTCATTCTATGAAGTGACCAGGTCATCAACAGAGCAGCCATCAAGGTCAATGGGTAAATCCCCAGAGAGTTCTGGAAACCAATCGGATTCATCAGTCTCTGGGGGTGGACCAACCTAACTGGTTCAGCACCCTGTCAACTCTGAGGGCATAGGAGGGCCAGGATCTGGGCCCTCACAAGGTAATGATCCAACCACAACAATGGTGTTCTAACACACACACACGATAATCAGAACCCCTGTTTCCAGGCTGGTGCAGAACATATGTTCCAATATGTGTCCAGCCTCATGTGTTGGGCCAGATATTATTTGGGACAGGCCCATGGTTGTCATGGCGGCCATGAACTCCTGCTCCACCCCTAAAAGACTGGCCTCAGTGTATGTTGAAATCACCAAGAACAATAAGCCTAGGTGATCTCAACACCACCACCGAGACCAGAACAGCTAGAGCAGACAGGGAAATCAACCCTGGAGCGGGGTGGTTGGTACACTAAGAGGATCCCCAATCTATCCCCAACCAACTCCAGGACAAGGTGGACATACTCCATATCAGATGAATTAGACACCAGATATCTCCAAAAGGCCAAGGTATCTTTACAGTCCATGGCCACTCTGCACCCACATCCCCCAAGTCTCAGCTGATGCTGCACTGGCTACCCATCTGGCACAATACTGGATGAGGAATGACTCATCCTGCCAGGTCTCTGTAATGCATATGAGGTCGGCGGCCTCATCGTGAATCAAATCACAGACAGGAGATGTTTTATTTGCTATTGACCTCGCATTTAGTACGGCATCAGCATTGGATCAGGGGCCCCACTGGCTTTAACTCCCAAATATCCCAAACCCGGAAACAAAACCAAGTGTCTCTCCCAAACGCTAGATAGCAACATGCTGCAAACAGGGGGAAGGATTATGATAGGTGGAGCCCAGAGCAGGGAGTTGGGACAGAACTGAGGTCTGGGGGTCAGCACCGTTACCAAAGCAGTGGAGGAGGAGTGAGCAGCAAGTACTGCAGGAAGTGCCTGACTATGCTGTTCCTGAGAGGGCTCCACTGCTCCTGAGAAGGCTCCTGCCACCAGCACCAGAAGTCTCAGGAGCAGCAGCAGCAGCAACGGTGGTAAGCATTCCTAGGATCTTCTCGGTAGTAGTGGGAGGGGCCCCAGTAGTCCCTCAAGAGTATTGATAAGGGACATCCCGGGGCCGCCACAAAGGGTGAGGCCAGGAATAGCTGCCCTGCTCTTAAGGTGCACTGGCCACAAAAAAATGTGGGTTACTTACCAGTAACTCAGTTCTTTGAGAGAGCTCTGCGTATTCTCACTTATGGGATCCTCTTCCTGCTCCAAAGGCCACCGGAAACACATATTGTGTCAGCAGTTTCCAGGCAGAATGCCTGGAATTTTCTAGATATTCAACAGGGCTCCATCCTGGTTGTCGCTCTCTCCACCCCACTCTCTGTGCAGGTTTTTAGTCTTGCGGGAGGTGATAAGAGGGGGTTCCTTCTAACCCCTGGCAGAGTCAGAGGGAAACTCCGAGCCAGAGAGGAAGGATGAGCAGGTTGTGAGAATGTGCAGAGCTCTCTCTCAGAACTGAGTTACTGGTAAGTAACCCTCATTACTTCAAGGATCTCTGTGATTCTCACTTATGGGAGAGTAATCAGCAGTGAGCACTTACCAGAGGAGGGAGGTTAGGAATGTAGTCAGGCAAAGAGAAATTGGAGTACAGCCCTTCCAACCTTGGTGTCTGCATGAACTGCCATATTGAGTGAATAGTGCTTTGGAAAGGTATGCAAGGATGACCACGTTCTGCTTTGCAAATGTCCAGAATAGGTACGTTACGGAAATTAGCAAAGGATTTGTACGTGGCTCTGGTTGAATGAGCTGTTATCCCTGCAGGTTTTTTTTTAAATTAGCAAATAAGTAGCACGGTCTGATACCTTGCAGGATCCATTTAAATATTCTTTGCAATGATACCCTGACACCAATTTGCTGTCCGCTTAAGGAGATGAATAGAGAGTCGGAGGCTTGAAAGTGCTTTGTATGCTCAATGTAAAAGGGGAGAGCTCTCTTGAGGTCCAAATGGGGAACTATGTGGCTTCAGAAAAAACACAGGTAGCAATATAATCTGAGGAGGAAGGGTGAAACTACTTTTGGTACGAAGAACAGGTTGAGCCTCAGGTCCACATTGTCCTTATGAAAAATTAGGTAAGGTGGAGAAGCTAAATGGGCAGCCAATTAATTTACCCTTCTGGCTGACGTCAGAGTCACCAATATGACTGACTTCAAAGCAAGGTTCTCAAGAGAGGATGTGGCCATAGGTTTGAATGGGGGTCTCATTAGACGTGTTAGAACCAAATTCATGTCCCATTTAGGAACTAACTGAGGTACTGTTGGGAAAGTTTTCTTGAAGCCTTTCTGGAAGGCTATCATTACTGGGTGAGAAAACAAAGGAGAGTCATCAATCAGTTGTATATAGGCCAAAATAGTGGCCAGGTATATACCTTTATAGAGGCAATGGACAATGAAGTTTTTAAGTGGAGAAGGTAAGAGAGAACATTATTTAAGGTAAGCTGAGTGGATGTGATCCCACTCTGGGTGCACCAAGTTTGAAAACATTTCCACTTAGCCCCAGAAGTTGTTCTGGTGGTACACTTGCAGGCATTCAAGATTATAGCTGAGACCTCTGGGGACAGAAGCCATTCACTGTCTGGTCAACCATGCACAGAGGTGCAGTGAAAGAAGATCATGGTGCAGGACCATCCCATTGTCCATCATGAGGAGATCCAAATGGAGCGACAAAGCAAGGCAGTCCCTTGTTATGCTCTGCAGCATGTGAAACCATGGCTGTCTGGGCCAATAGAGTGTAACTAGAATCAGATAAGCTTTGTCTCTCCTCACATGGTAGATCACCTTCTAGAGAAGTGGTATGGGTGGGACATGAACACATCGGTCCAGGGTATTGCAAAGGTGTTTGATATGGACCCGGGGTCCCGGCCTGCTCTGCTGCAAAACATGGAAAGTTTTGTTTTGTTCAATGTAGTGAACAGGTCTATCTTGGGGAGGCCCCATGTCTTGAATATGTGAGAGACAATGTCATCGCGGAGGCTCCATTTGTGTTTTTCTTCTGAATGGTGACTTAGGTTGCCTGCAATTGTATTGTTCCTGACCTGCCAGGTGAATGGCAATCATGAATCTTTGGTGATGAAGGCACCATATCCATAGACCCTCCACCTCCTTTCATAGCGGGGTGGAGCCTGCTCCCCCTTGTTTGAGGATGTACCACATCACAGTGGAGCTGGCTGAGACAATTTGAACCACTGTGCCTTTTCCAAGGGGGAGAAACGTCTTCAGAGCTAGCCCGACCACCCTTAGCTCCAACCGGCTGATATGCATCTCCACCTCCTCTCTTGACCACAGGCCATGGGCTATGAGATTCTTTGAATGGGCACCAACCCAGCGAGAGATGCGGTCTCATTTCCTAGCCAGTTGGAGATCGCCTCACCTGAAGCGAGCACATTTGGTGCTCTTCGGGGCTCTGTGGCCTCAAGACACTTTCCATGGTCCTGAATTCTGCCACCACGTTTCTTCCCTCCAAGAAGTCAGGCTCTAAAAGGTGTGGCATTCTGTCAGGCTACACTGTCCATCTTGGATCAGCACATGAAATGTGTCAACTGTTTGGGGACCGTGCATGACATGAGGGCCTGCAAGGCTTGCGCTGCCCTGACCACAAGGGCCAGGAGGGATAAGCTTCTTTGTCTGAAAGACATTCGGACAAGACAAACCCTACAAGGGGCGATAACTGAAGAAAGAAGAAAAACGCTGACACTTCAAAATGAAGAGTGTTCCCAATCGCCAGAGCAATTGGAAGGAACTGAGGCAGGCAGGCAGGCTCCATCCCCTCGCTTATCACCTCCTGCCTCTTGCGAGACTAGAAGCCTGTGCAGAGAGTGGAAGGGGGGAAGGGGCTACCAGGACAGAGTCCTTTTGAAGAGGATCCCATAACTGAGAATCGTGGAGATTCTCAAAGAACTTTCCATTAAATGGAAGGTGAGAGTGCCCCAGCGGTGGCTGGTGGGTTCTGAGGCTGGTGGAGCAGTGGGTGGGGCCAAACCAATGGCAGGCAGGGCTAACCCCAAAAATTGCAGACTTACATGATCATGATCAATGGAATAGAGGGACCTGTCTCCAATAACCTGAATGTGTTTAATGGCAGGAGTACAATAGCAGAGAAAACAGACGTACCATAACAGCTAGCCCAGATTACAGAAATGTCCAATACCTTACTTAAGGTGCAATTCAAGCAACATTACAATATCCGAAATGCACAGGCAGCAGAGGCCACAACTAAAATGCATAGAAAATGCTGCAAAACCCAACAGGATTTTGTGAAATCCTAAATGGCACACCATTAATGCTGCATAAAGTTTTACAGAGGGCAAGGAGGCATGCACAGTTCAAGAGAGGCTAGGAAGCACTCACCATATGGCATTGAAAGAAAGACACACCAAAATGCAAGGAAAATGCAGGAAAACAGGATTATGTGGAATCCTAACATGCACACGACAAAAGCTGCAATTGGTCCTCCCTACAAACGGAAAGCTCCCAGATCAGTACAAGAGAAAAAAATACATGGAAAAATTCTTAAGATCCCAAATTTGAAGTAGAGTGGGGGGCAAAATTCAAAGTGGCTAATGCGGCTGCCCTATTTCCTCCTTCAAAAACACTAACGCCACACAAGGCTGCGTGCAGCAAATATTTTTGAAGTGTCCTTAGTCATCAAACTTTGTCACCAAATAAATTCTTTGGAAAAGCTTCTATATTTTGTCTGTTTATCTTTGCTGCAGCTATGTTATATGGCTTTTAACACAATTTTTTGGCTGCTTCAACCTTCTTACATCCTTAATGTGTCATTCTTAACTTTAATAATGTGTCAAAATCTACCTCTGCTGAGAAAACCAAAACTAGTCACTCTAAGAATTTGGATTTTACATGACATTATGCTAAATCATAAGTCTGTCGAATCCTATAAACACAAAGCAGAAGTTAGACATTATTTAGACATTTGCACCTTTCATAGCAGTTTCAGACAATGCCTTTATTGCTTACCTAGCATCAGCATCTTTATTACTCCCCCCCCCCCTTTATGATATAAAAGTACCCTTGCCAAAACAGAGTCACACTCTTGGCTAGTATAGCACATTGCAGTATGCTGAAAGGAATTGAATTTTCATGGTTACTTCTCCCACCACACACATACACCCCTTGCTCCTTCTATCCCACTCCTTATTCCTCTCTCTCGCTCGCTCCCTTTTCACTTTGGAAATCCTCCCTAGTTCAGTCAGAGTGGAACTAGGCATTTGCTAGATATGCTTCTTCCTGCACTGTCCCAGAATGCTTTCTGTACCTGGAACCTGCCCGTCCGTTTGAGAACCACTGTGGGGAACGTCTACATCTAACATATTTAGTGACTTTTGGATGGGACACCCAATCAGCAAAGCAACAAGAAGACTGGACAAAACAATCTACACTAGCCTGTATTCAAAATACAACACAACACATCTTTCCTAAAGATTACAATTAATTAGCTTTCATATTTATAAGCCTCCTGACACACCCTAATTCCTGATGGGAGTGAGAGGGCTGAATTTTCTACTATGATTTTTTTTCCATTATGACCCTACCGAAATATCCCAAACAATTTAAGTATTCAAAGATCAACTTTCTCAAACATCAAATCACACAGAAAACAAAAAATGCAAAGTATCCAGGTTTTACTTGTGTGGACACCACTGTACAGGAATAGGTAAATGTTGTTAGTATATCATACTCAATACAATTACTTTTAAACCAAGCAGAAAAGTGTTCATCAACGCTCTCTGACAACAAGCAATGCTTATTGTCACTAAACTGAGCATTGGCAATGCCCTGTTCATAGGATAGAGACTTCCCTTTCTCTCTGGCATGGGTCAAATCAGAAGCAGCAGAAAGCAAGGACAACTTTCACAATGACAAACCCACTCCATTCTTGTAAGGAAAGGTTAAAAAAAATGCAAGAAAAAAACCAACAATCCAATTTGGCTACTTTGCAGCACAGCATACTAGCAATGGTCCAGCTTACAAGATACCATGGAGGATGTCCCCTTTCCCTGAGGGTTTTCCGAGCTTTTTAAAAAAAAAATTAAATAACTTTGGGGCTTGTGAAAGTTTCTCTGGGAAAGGGGACATCCTCCATCTTGTAAGCTGGATCACTGCTGCTGCGGTGTACAAAGTAGCCACTGCCTGCTATCCCCACCCACCACTGGAGTTTCATACCTGGGTTTATACCTGCAAGCATATATGGCAAATGGAACCAGTGGTGATTTTGGGGTGGGGTGTTAAGGGCAGGGATGGGGGGCAGTGTTCCAGGCAAGGATAGGGGCAGAGTTAAAGGCAAGGATGGGAGGCATAAGGGGCAGAAATAAAAGGGTTAGGGGTACAGATGAGAGGCAGTAATAGGCAGAAATGAAGGGGGCTAGGGCCATAGATAGGGCAGTATTAGGGGCAGGTGGGAGGTAGGGTTACAGATGGAAGCAGTGTTAGGGGCAGAAATGGGGGTTAGGAGTACAGATGAAGGCAGTGATAGGGAGTTACGAGCAGAGAGGGGGCAGGCCCGCTGCACAATTATTCACCCCACAGAGACATACTAGCCCAATATCCCCCCTCCTTGCCACCCTGGATCAGACACACAGCCTGGTCCCCCAGGCCAGGAATCCCACCCTGTGACCCATCAAAGATTAGATTTGGTTCCTTAATTCCACCTCCAAACCCAATCCCAGCCCCTTCCATTCTACCCAAACCAACCCCAGCTGTCCCCAGTGCCAGTCCACCAACCCAATCCCAGCCACCACCAGTGCCAGACCCCCCCATTCTATTCACCCCCAGAACTAGTCCCCCCATTCTACCCACCCCCAAACCAATCCCAGCCACCCCGAGAGGAAGCCAGACCCCCATTCTACCCACCACCACCTCAACCAGAGCCAGACCCCAACATCCTACCCCCCACCCAATTCCACAAATATTTAAATTTAAGAGGCGCCCAAAAGGGGCCCTCAAACTTACAAACTGCCAGGCCAGCAGCAGCACATTCCCTGTTTCCACACTGCGCTGTTCTGCACACAGCATGCTCAACAGCCTTGTGCTTCACTTCTGCCTACTAGCCCTTCACTTCTCTTTACAGTACCTAGGAGGGCGCTTTCAAAAGCGCCCTCCCAGGCAATAAAATTGCCGAGGTGAGAGTTCCAATTGAACCCTACGGCTCTGCGCTGGCCACACCCCCAGGCCGTGATGCTTTTGTGGGTTGCTCTACAGAGTGACCTCACCACTTTATTGTATCTGTGTAGCCCATGGGCAGGCCACTAGCAGCTTCTAGCTCCCCTTCCCTCTCTCCAGCACAAGGAAGGCTCTCTGACACAGAGGCTGCAGCAGTGAGCGTGGGGGCTGGGGGAAAGTGCGGGGTCAGGACGGAGCAGGCTTGGGGGAAACAGGGTTTGCTTGAGGATGCATATGGGTGGCTATAGGACTAGGGGGAGGGGGGCCAATGCCCCCAGTGTCCCTGGGGGCGGGCCGCCAACCGAGTGCCCTACACTTCACTGGCTCATGCTGGGCAATCAATCAGTCTTCCCAGCCCCAAGCAGAGCTTCCACATTTTCTCAGCTCTCCCATAGAGACTCTTACACCATTAACAACTTTTCCATCAGAACAGGCACCTGTTCTGCAAATCCATTCCTTTACCCTGCAACTATTTGGATTGGCATGATGCAATCTCTATGTAATGAGAAGTCAATTCCCGTACCTTTGACTTGACCTCTGTCTAGGCCAAGGTAGAGTATTAATAATACAAGCCCATGTCTGAAAGCTGCTGCTGCCAGTTTATGCATCTAGCCAGTAATCCCTTACAGCCATTAATGTATATTATTACACAGGCAGTGATTTCTGCAGAGTTCAGCATCATGGGAGTTTTAAAAGTGCCCTACTGGATCAGACTAATGGTCAATCGAGCCCAGCATTCTGTCTCTGAAAGTGGCCTCCTTCAGTCGCTTCAAAGTACCACCCAACAGGACATGGAGCAATCAACTCCCTGCTATTTACTCCCAGTTCCCAACAGTCAGAGCTTATGCTCCCCCACCAACCTAACAGCCATTTATGGACCTATTTTTAAAGAACTTATCCAGTGCTTGTTTACACCCAGCTATGTTACTGGACTTAGCTCTAGAGAGCTAAGCAGCAGGACTCACCATCAAGAAGAAGTACCAGGGCTGTGGGACACCATACTCTCCTGGGAAGACAGCCTCCACATACCAAGCCACCAAGCCATACAGCACAGAGTCTAGCAGCAACATCCCCAGCACCTGTGCCAAGGTGAAGTTATCATCCACGCTGACTGGCTTCATAAGGTCCCGCCACTGAACACCAGTCACTGGAATATACAAGAAAAAGTTTTGCACTTGATAGTGGGCTTTCTGCTGTAACTCGACATTGCAACCGCTGCAAGACAATGTATATAATAATAGTGCATATTCTCTGGGACTGATAAAAATGTGCATTGCAGTACAAATTGACTGCTAATTTTGATGCTGTGGCAGGAAGCAGCCTGCTGGGGCTGAGGCTGTTATTGTTGAGACACTTATACTATTGTTGCTGTGGGACTTGTATGAACTAAGTCTGGGACTATGATACCTGTGAACTGAATGAAACTGAGCTAATTTCCAAGCAGGCTAGCTTTTGAGGGGGCTGATCTTCAAAAGGATTTGTCCCAGGCCTGCCCTGTTACATTTGGTGGAGAATGCGGGCACCCCTAATGTTGGTCATCAAGCCGTCGCTGTGAATGGGGGTTGAGCCTGCATTGAGACCAAGTGCGGTGGAGTATTGCGCCTGACAAGAGAGACTACTGATATAAGAAAGTTGCCAGATGACTGCACCTGAAGCAGACACTCGATGACAGAGTACTTCCAGACCAGCGAGCGTGGTGGACAATCCTTGCAGTAGAGAGACCTAGAACAAGCATGCAGCAACAGCAAGAGTGTTGTGAGGAGTTTGACTGAAGAGGATTCGAGCTTGGGCTGAAGCCAGGTGGCTTGCCCACACCAAAAGAGATGTGAATCCAGAGTGGTGCCATGGCTACTGGGAGATGCCCATAGCAGAATACCAACCTCTGAAACTATGCGGAGCTGGCATTGAGGCAACGTGACCAGTGGCCACTGACAATACAGTGCAGGTACTGGGGAGGGACCCAAGGGGGTGGACTTGCAAACCTGCCGTAACTGCGGCTGGTACGGACATTATCAGAGGGCCTACTGGAAACAGTGGCAAGGTCAGAGAATTGCTCGGACTTTGGGGTGCCAAAGCCAGAACCAAGAGACTACGATGGTACAGGTTAAATGTTGGCATTGGGGTCATAGGCAAAGAGACTGTCCCAATAATGGGGAAATGGACTCGCCCCAATGGACTAACCGAGAGGTTTACGTGAGCAGAAATAACTTGATAGACTGCTGGAACTGTGGGGTACTAGGACATACAGAAAGGCAGTGTCCTTAGGAACCTAACCCTATGAGAAGCAATAGGGAAATTCCAAAAAGGAAAGAAAGAGAAAATCCCAGAGAGAGCGGTCACCATGCATGGAAAATGGATGATCAGCCAACCCAAGGTAGGGTGAAGGCAGAAAAGCTGGCCCTAGGAAAGCCTTGTTGGGGTTTTAAGAAGGAAGAGTACCTACAAAGGGTGTGCCCATATAAGAACCCTCCAAAGAACAATAAGGGGAAGAAAAGGTGCTGGAAGTGCCAGGAGGAAGGTCACTATAAAATGGACTGTCCAGCTGCGAAAATCCAGATACAAGAAGAACCACTACAAGGATTGACTGCTAACGAAAGGGAAAAGGCACAAAAGTAAAGACACAGGCAGGGAGGCGATAGAGCCAGCCTGGAGTCCAAAATAGAAGTAAAGGAACAGGTAGAGACCAATAAGGACTGTCCTGAAGATCTGAGGGCACCCGGCACTTAAGGTTATAGCAAAGGAGATAGTGGTCCAGAACGCCTTCCTTTTGCAGGTCCAGAACGCCTTCCTTTTGCAGGTTCAGATAGACCCAGCAGAAATCCTCAAGCTTAAAAAAGATGATAAAGGAGAATGTAGCATTTCACCAGGAAGTGAGGGAATTGCGAGCAGCTCTCAGAGACCCATGAAAGCAAACAGAAAGCCAGTGTGAGAATGAGAGAGAACGGGGACTAGAGACCCGAGGAGTACAGACAGAGAGCCAGTATCTGTGCCCTAGGAAACAGGGAAGTGAAGGACCAAGAAGCTCAGACAAATGATAGAGGGTAAACACTGGTAGAGAGTACTACAGTGTAAAGAGAACCTAAAGAAAGACTGTATGCAGTTATGAAAGGAGGTTGAGGCCCTCCACCTCCAACTGGCTGTGCTCAGGCCAGAACCTATCATGAAGATATTCAATAGCAGGAAGGCTGAGATGCCGTGGAGAGAAAAAGGGCAAGATTGTCGAGACTGAGTGTCCTGGGTAGGAATCAGTAACTTGAAAACAGTCCCAAATTAATGGGCAATGACCCACTTGTAAGGGGCCCAGGACTGGGAGTTGGAAATGGCTGGGTGGGCCGGACTCCCATCCCTTCGCAAGGGAAATAATGGATCTCACAATTGCTTAAAAAGGTGTACGAAGTGAGAGACAGATAAGCCGGTACCCTAATGTTATTACTGGTGGTAGGGAGGCGACTGAGCTGACTACCAGACATAAACAGGAACTCTCAGTACATGTTGCATACTGGGCTACGGGGAAGGCAATAGAGCCGGCCAGGAAAAGAGAACTGAAGTGGCTTACAAGGCTAAACCCCTGGTAAAGAACTGAACCATATTTAGGCTTTCAATATAGACAGTGGCGAGGTCAAGTAGGGTCCCGGGGTGGGGGAGTGTGACTGGAAAGTATGGGTGGGCCAGCCTCCTAACCCTCCAAAGGGATAGCCATTATACAGCCTGGCAGGGGGGCTGAGCTGGCTGGGACTATGAAAAAATGTGTACAACCCGGCAGGGAGGCAACTGAGCCAGCTGGGGCCATGAACTGTGTATCTCTGGCAGGGTGGGTGATTGAGTTGGCCAGGATAAGGCTTGTATAATATATGGGATATACTTGTATATGTGTAAAACTAGAGAGAACTGGACTGGTGGACCAGGCTGGCTGTGAAGAGTGGAGGAGGCCAGAGTTAGGGGTCAGAAACCCCAGAGTGGCTATAGGATGGTAGGCGACAGAGCTGGTAGTCTGTATGACTGTTATATAAAAGACGGAGATGTAAATTGAGATGGCTGAGGCTGCACCCTGCTTTGGAAGGATAGAGAAGTCCTATCTGGGATAGGCCTGTTTCCCTGACAGAGGGGGCGCTAAGGACCCTTTAAGAGTGCCAAGGTTCCAGCTGGAATTGGACTAGCTGGAGGGCACCAACCAATCGGCAGGACACAGGTTTGGTGAGCCCCACCCAGAATTAGGAGGAAAACCCAGTTAAAGACAATAGCGAGCATGGCAGGGTACAGGCCCTTTAAGGGCTGGAGGCCTTGGGCTGTATACAGAGACAGAAGCCTGAGGAGGCTTTAGTCTAGGTCTGGAAGCAGACGTAAGAGGAACTCTCTGCCCCTCTAGAATTCTCAAACCCAGCTGTGTTGTTAAGATAGCCTGGATACCTAGGCTGGCTGGAACAGAGCTTGTACCCTGGTCAAGGTACTGAATACAGCCCTGTTGGTTAGTGCTGTGCACTGCCTGGAGAGGCCTAGAACCTGGGATAGGGCTGAGACCTGCTTGCAGCCTGGAACGGCTCTATCTAGGCTAACGGGGCCTGGTGCCAGAGGGACTGTCTGGCCCAGAGACCCATGGACATAGAGTTTGACAGCCCAAGAAGATTCCCCTGCAGGATCCCTGAGGAGCTATTGAAAGCTCGAGAAATGGAGCCTGGCTGGATTTGGCGATAGAGCCAGTATTGACAGAGGGATTGCATTCTTGGCATTAGTGAAGTTGCTGTTATTGTTGAGACATTTGTACTATTGTTGCTGTGGGACTTGTATGAACTATGAAAGGCTGAAGCCTGGGATTAAGATACCTGTGAATTGAATTAAACTGAGCTAATTCCTAAATGGGCTGCCTTTTGAGGGCCTGATTCTTCAAGGACTCAACCCAGGCCAGACTTGCCATGTTACAGATGCCTATAAATCCATGGTTCCCAGTCTCCCTGCCTCCGTGACCTCACTTTGAGATTTAAATATAATCCTACAACACCAGACAGCAAAGTATACCAGGTGTCAGTCAGGATCAGGATCACCCCCAACTTGGAGCCAGAAACAATAGTTTGGGTGCATCTACTATAAACCTTCTACACACTACATACGTGGTCAGGGACCCATGTTTACTATGGCAAATCTGCAAGCAGGAAAGACAAGTTCTGCAAGTTCTCCCTTTGAGCAGATATTTTGTATAATTTGTCATATTTGCAGAGTTATGCAAATTTGCATAATGTGCAAATATACTAGGCAGCATACACAGCATACACTTGCAACACAACACTAGACCACACACATTAGATTGATAAAATGATCTGTACTTTCTATTGACAGTATTTGCATTTTACTTATAAGACATGCAAATAAACAAATAGAAAAACTAAAATCATGCCTAGTGGGGAAAAAATATGCAGCAAGAAGTTTTTAAAAATAAAATTACAAAAAAGGAAAAACACAAACATTTTCATATACATGTTTTTTAATTTAAAAATAAAATAAAAACTACCACTACCTGTCAGCTCCCCTCAGAACATCAGCAACCCAGGCCTCATCAGTGTTAAAAAGCCCAGAGGCCTCCCTGCCCAAACTCAGAACCCGGAAACTCCTCCCTTCCAATTCCCAGCTGGAAGAGACGCCCACGCCCAATTCTTAGCCCCCAGGGTTGTCCCCATGACACACTTGATTTACAGAGCCCCCAACCCATCAGAATCTCAGTCTCAGGACCCGGCTGATTCCCATCTTACAGCAAAGCAAACATCCCTCCCTGCCCTCCCACCAAACATCAGCCTCCAGGGGTTCCATTCAGCAGGGTCAGTTCATTCAAGGGTTCTGGGCAGGGCTTCTTGGACTCACTCACAGATGGTAGCAGGCCTAGGACAACAAGGTAGAGCCTGCCCTTGGGTTTAAAGGGCCTGTGTACAGCTCTCACTGCAGCTTCATTGGGATTGGCTGATAGTGCAGGGAACATAAAAATCGTGACAACACCGTAAACATGGGTCCCTGCATATGCTTATGTGAACACTCAAGACTGACACTGGGGAATACTCAACATCTCAGAATATTAGATCCATTAACCTATCCTCAACCTTCTACTATTGTCTCATCAACTTGAAAAAGAAGCAGCACTTCCAAGATGAGATTCTACTCATTAACTTGGAAATCTATAACAAACATGTGAAGGAAATTATCTTATACTAAATCCTTCAAAGTAGTCTATGGGTGTCTTTAGTCATAATGTCAACGGGTGTCTGAATGTGTGTTTTGACCTTGATACGAACACTGGTTTGGCCCTGTGTTCACCATGTGGCGCTGCTTAGACACACAGTCCATCTTGGGGCAAATCTGTGTTTTGCTTGCCACCCGATCTCAGCACACAAGCGCTCTCACCTCATTACCGTGTTGTACCTGCTAACGTGCCACACAATAGCATTAGACACAACACTGGCCACGTGTTCAGCCAGAACACGCAAATTGTCCTTGTGATGCAATGGTGTTCACATCGTGTGTTCAATGGGTGGTCAAATTGGTGTTGGGATTGTTATGGTGCTTACACACAATGGCCAAACACATGCTTAGGGGTTTTGACACCTTTTGTTATGTCTAAAGACACCCTTAGTGTTGCAATTAACAAGATAAAGGCAAAAAAAATCTTACTTTCTAACCCAAATCCAATTTGGAGATGTAGCATTTATAAAACAGAGGACAATTACTATACAGGGAGCGGGTTGTGTTATACAAGCCTTTGATATGATAAGCATGTGCAGCAACATATCTCCCAAGGGGCAGCTCCCTTGATTAGCACTTCAAAACAATCTCTCCACTCCCTCTGAGGCCAATGAGAAAAACTAATTTCAGCAAAAAAAATTGTTTTCAGCAGCTACACATTTTGTGGTTTCAACAAGCAAGAACTACAAATTAAGCTGAAAAAGTCTGACAAATGAGGGTGAGGGAGAGAAGTGGGGGCTTTTTTGTAGGGGGGGGTAGAATACAAAAACTTCATCAAAACCAAATGTTTCAGAATGAAAAAAATATTTAGAAACAAAATGCTATTTTTTAGATTGTTTGAAAAGTTTTAGGCAGCTCTGCTCCTCTTAGAATTGGACTTCACATTATAGTGAAACAAACATTTAAAGTGTACTAAAGGCAGTCTTATAATAATGGTTATATGATTAATCTTTCCTCATTAGTAATCACCAGCCTTATAGACACACACCATTAAGATCCTTTTAAGAAATTTCCTATGTAATTATCCCAGGATCATGGCCTTTTGCTAAGAGTTGCCATTTTAGAACACCCCACAAGGAGCCACTATTACATAAATGAAGCAATGCTAAAAGAAACTGGTCTCTCCACTGGAAAGCAGTACCAATTAAACAACTCATGAGTTATTGCAAAACAACTTCTCCTCAACTGTTTGTCACATTAGCTGCTAGGTTAGCCACTGTTCAGCTTTTCAAAAGGAGATCCATTTCAGAATGTGCAGTTCCAAAACGTATCAGTTTTTCCTAGGGAAGCAAATTTTTCCATTCCTTCCCCGAGTTGGGATGTTAACATGGTTATTATCTGGTTAATCACTTCATTAGGTTTATTAAAGGTCACTGTCAGCTAAAATATGTTTCTCTCTGAAAATGTTTTGCTCTCTGTCAAACGTAGTAACCCCCCAAAAGGGCTACAGAAATGAATGATGGAAGAAAATTCTCTTTTTTTCCATGTCATCTATTTAAACAGCATTTTGCACCATTTCTTTGTGTATAATCAGTTCATTTTTGTTTACCTAATACAAAAGACCATCCGTTAAATACAAAATACACAGAGGAAAACCGGTCTTTGAAAAATCACAAAAATTAACAGAGGAACTCATTGTAGCAACAGAACCAGAGATTTAATTTTATTTATTTTACTTAAAACTAACAAAGACTGGAAACTAAAGAGACTAGAGTCCACTGCAGTCCAGGTTTGGTCTGTGCAGCCCCCATTCACAGGTTTAGCGTGTCCAACCTTATAAACGGGCAGTCCCATGTGTGTATTTCATGTGCTTATAGTCAGCCTCCACTTGCGGTGCCAGTGAGAAAGAGTCGAGAGAGGGGCTGGAAGCAGTCGCTCATCTGATGCATGAGGATTTCTGCCTGTGACTCTATGGTGCTGGCAAGCCTATATGCGCAGAGGTGCTGCACGCAACCTAGCTGACAGGATGCAGACATATGGGCACACATTAGTCCACATGGTGGGCTCCACATTCTTTTAAAGAAATCTCCTATGTAATCCCAGGATCACGGTGGGCTCCACATTCTTCGAGATCCCACCATGAGTGGGGGCTACAAGTCCAGTGGGTGGAGGCCACATTGTCGTTAGGGGCGAACACCTAATAAATGGGTCGGTGGACACCCAGCTGGGGGGCTAGTATGGGTTAATGTCTTGTTTGTTAACACCCACTATTTTAAGCCTCTCCTCCTCCCCCATAGGGGACACATTTTCAAAAGAGTATAGTGTGTTGGGAAGATTGTGTTATTCTTGTTTCTAATAATTAGATGTAGCAATTAGAATTTCATATTACCCTGGGAGGGGGGGGGGGGAATTCTTAAGAAATTAACTATCCTGGTCTTTTTTAAGGCTAGGAATTTAACCCTAGCAAGTTGCAACATTCCACTGTATTAATCTGGTGATGGGGTCAAACAGACCCCAATTAAGCCATAATTATAAAAAACAACAACAGGGAGGTTAACTGAAAATGACGCCAGCATTCTAGAAATAAATTCACCGTTTTTTTATTATTGGGGTGGGGGTGGGGAAGAGGACAGGAAAAGGAACACCACAAAAAGAACAGGGTCAATAATACCCCACAATGTTAATATACCAACTACACAGTAATGGCAGCAAGGGTCTAATTTACCCCACCATTTTTATAACATGAAATATAGATATATTGCAAAACTAACATTTTCAACTAAATTGAACAGTACAATAATTACGTAACAAAACTTGCAGACAAAGTACATGCTACACAAGCAGCCTACACACAATTACTGCATTTTACAACTGCATGCTTTATGCAGACAAAGCATGCACATGTAGCACATTGTTGATATAATTTCCTGTCATCTGCACAATCACAGAGATGACACCTCCCCTTTTCCCTCTTGTCAGGGACAACCCCGAATCACAGCTGAAGCTGCCTGTCTGGAAGGCACTGGCAAGCTGGATATGTTCCTAGCCTGAATGCAGGGTGTGATCAATTCTAGAGCCAGGTCTAGTAGGAACAGACGTTTCAGAGCAAGAGCATTCATTCTATTTTGGATTGTTCAGTTTCCAATCAGTGAAGGCATTTAGACAGGCAATGGGTATTTTCAGACGTGACAGGGCAGCATTCGCCCCGTCACGGAAACAACCCTTAGATTCCCCACCGGGATCACTCAGGCACGGCCAACAGACGTGCCGGGGGATCCCGGCGGGGAATTGGGGAGGGGTCGGGGCCGCGCGGCGCAACGTGCAGCCGCACGCCCCCGCCCCCCTCCCCCACACTCCCCCACCGCTCGCCCTCTGGGGAGACGGGCGAGCGCCACGGCCAATGCGGCTGCAGCGCCCACCCGAAATGACCACGGCCCAGAATCCTGGCAGAGATTCTGGGCCATGATCGCCGTCCAGATGTCACGGGCCCCTTCATCCCCGCCGGGAATCTCATTCACCACGCGATCGGCGCCGGCCCCACCAGTCCAGCCGATCACGTGGTGAATGTGATTCCCAGTGGGGATTGAGCGTGGTTAACATCTGGGGGGGAACTTCCGGTTCCCCAACAGACGTTACGAGGGCATTCCTCACCACAGGGAATTGACTGGTTGAGCGTGATCTCGTAACGTCTGAAAATATCCAGTGTCCAGTAAATTAGCGACCACCAACATTGGCCACCGTTTGATCATTTGCTTGGTAGTGTACGTGGACACCATCTGATCGCAGGTGTCCAAACCACCTTTAGCTGAATTAAAATAAAGAACCATCTCTGGCTGCGAGTTATCATCAGATATTACAGCATCTGTATGGATTGAAAAAAGCAGAATGACTGCCTCTCTTTTCTTTGGCACTTAGCTTACAACTGTCAGATCCTCTTGAAACCCCAAAATGCTGCTGTTTAACACTCCTAGTTTTGTTTGGAAGGAACTTCTGAGGTATTTCTGGTTTGTTTTTTCTTGATGTGCCAACCAGAGTCAAGTTTTCCTTAAATAACTCCCTGGCTAGTGGCACACTACTAAAAGGTTATCTGTGGTTATATTTCTTCCAGAACCCCGTAAACATTGTGCCAGTTTTGAATACCACCCTGTGGCCCAGGTTGTGCACCACTGGGGCACCTTTTTCCCTCCCCCTATATATATCAGCATTTAAAACATATGAAGTAATGGAATAGCAGCACAGCCAAAACTTTATGCCATACTTGGCAGGTTTAGAGGGCATATACTGCTTTAATGTTAACCCCATATTGACAAAAGGGTCAATTGGCAAGTAAATGGAGGAGCTGAAACTAGCCCATATGGCTGATTTGTAAGTGCTGTCTCTGCAAGCAGCTATTATGAAAAAAAAAGTTTTGAGGGTTCATGCACATTTTAGCCCTCTGAGGTGGATCCAGTAAGTCTCCTGGTCTGCCTTTTAACAACCTTACTGCAAATTAATGTTAACTCCTACTGAAAGAAGGGTCACTTTGCAAGTAAATGGAGGAGCCAAAAGTATCCCATATGACTGATTGTTAAGTCTGGTTCAGTATTAACCCTGCAAACAAACCAGTTTTGAAGGTTCACACACTTTGTATTCCTCTGAGATGGCTTCAGGAAGTCTCCTGGTCTGCCTTTAGTAACAACCTTACTGCAAACAGGTTAATTAATGTTGACCCCTACTGACAAAAGGGTCATAAATGGAGTGGTCTAAATGACCCCATATGACTGATCGGTAAGTATTGAACTCTAAAAGCAACTATGATGAAAAAAGTGTTGAAGGTTCATATCAGTAAGGTTATATAAACTGCTAAAATATACAACTCAATTTATGTTTGTAAAGTGGTTGTTTAGCTTGGGGAATAATAGACCCCTAAATGCATATGTAGTAAGATATTTTTGTACACACGAAAACGTCATTTATGAAAATAGACACAATGTTATATTTCTTTCTGTTTCCATTTGTTGTGAGAAAAGAAGGAAAAAAACAGGTTCCTGTTTAAGCATTTAAAGAAATAATAAACATTTATTTATTTTTAACAGCATTTTGAGGGTCAATATTACCCCCAGCACCCTAGATGCATAGTACTTTCAGTTTCCCATGCACTTCAATTGAGGTCAAACTGACCCCCAGCAGCGTCAGAATGAAAACCTTAAATAAAAATTACATCGGGAGGCACGGCATGAAACACCACAGGGCAATTGAGCCCATTATGGTTGACAAAGTCATGGAGTGGTAGAATTTTGCTAAAAAAGTTTTATTAACTCTTTTGTACCCCTCTGGGGTACTCCAACAGCTTGCTAGGGTTAAAGTATAAGCATGCAGAATTTTGTTCTTGCAATCATCATCCTACCTGATTGCACTTGCATATTGGGTTGTTAGGCAGATAATTGACATTAATTACACCTGATAATTGCTAATGAAAAAATCAGTTCCGCAATTATACGTACAAAACTGCCAACCCCATAATAGGAGGCCTAGTTGAGGTTGGGCTGAAAGTCAGGATCTACAAGTCTAACTTGAAGACAGGAAATACATTAAGCCCACAGATTGACTCTGGGTCCCTTATCCTCTCTCTCCCCACCCCCCACCATGGAAAGAAATAAGGTCACTCACCTTTGCCCTCAAACATGCCTATTAACTGTGCCCCCATGGCCATGGCAACGTTGGAGATGAGACACGAAGACAGCTTCTGGCTGTGCGTCATCAGGTCATAGCGTGGAGAGATAAAGAAGTATGGAATGTAGGAAAAAAAGTACAGGAAGCCCCCCGCAGCAGCTGCCACATTTGCTGTAAATGAAAAGGAAACAATTGGGAAGAAACGTTCAGTAAGGTTGAAAATACACTGATAACAGATACATTTAGAGATTACACAAAGCCTTCTAGACAATCAAGGAGCCTTGAGCCTTGGCAAAGATGGAGCGCTCCAATGTTTATAACACTGGGATGAAATAGTATCTCATGTGACTGCACCCTCTATATAAAAATCCCCCCCACCCCAATTTTCTTTATTTCAGTACAAAAGCCTTTCCTTGATCCCTAATGGAAAGTTACCAGCAGGGCAGGCAGGATACATTTTTCTGTTTGTCCCACCACACACAAACATCCAGAGCAGCAGCTTCCCTAGTTTGGCTAGAGATCATGCTTCCCACTTGTACTGTCCTTTGTATAACAGCAATAAAAGTCAACAGAAGACCAAACACTGGAAGAAGAATGGGCACGTAAGACTGGCAGGCGTTTTCCCTGAAGTTACCTACAGGGAACAAACATGTATGCTCTGCTGGTTCTGCTACATACTGATCATACAGGGACCCGAGTTCACTGCACCAAAAAATCTTAAATTCTGCAACCAGTGAAACCAAATTCTGCAAATTCACCGCAAGCGTTAATATTTGCATTAACTTGATTTGCATAACTATGCATGCTGGGAAGCAAATTTGCAACAGGTTTGACACAGAATCACAACTTTGCTAATCAAACACAACTCAAATCCTCTGGAATTTCAGCACCCCAGAATTCCCACCTCATATTAAAACCCCAGACCTCCCTCACCCAAACATAGGGCCTTCAGACCCCACCCACCCACAATTCATCTCCCAGGGGCCTATTTACCCTCGGGTCATGGTCACAC
>QEPC01000421.1:108501-126431 GCA_003113815.1 Sphenodon punctatus | reverse complement strand
CTGCCCCCCATGCCTGGAACTCCCTCCCTCCCCACATCCGCCTTGCCCCCTCCCTCCGCTCCTTCAAATCCCTCCTCAAGACCTACCTTTTCCTCGCCACCTTTCCCAATGCCTGCTAGACGTTCCCACATACCTACTGTCTGCCCTCCTCTGCAGACTGCTGCAACCAACCTGATTGTAACCAAGCCAAGCATACGCACCTGAGTCTTCGCATCCGCTTGAACATTTGTCTGTCCTCTCCCCCGTCTCTCCCTCTGTCCCCTCTCCCTGTCTCCCCTTTCTTGTCATTTAGATTGTAAGCCACAGGCAGGGACCATGTCTATTTCTATGTTCTGTACAGCACCAGGTCTCACGACTGGCGCTATATAAATGTTTATAATCATCATCATCATCATCATAATCAGCAGCAGGGTGAGCAACTTTATTCTCTAAATGCTAATTTTCTAACTTTCCAGAATCCCCCTGCCTCTCCAGCCTACATTCAGGCAAAAGCAGGATTTTAGGTAACATTTCTTAGTTTAAAAGGAGGTTGCCTTACGGGGCATTTCTCCTGCATACGAAAGTGTCAAGCTGAGTGTAGCAGACACTGCAGATCAAAGATTTAGGAGCCCTTTAGAAAAAAAATAATTATTCCAATATATAAAGCAAAGCAATTCCCTTCTCACTGGCTGGTCTCCTTTTAGGACTATTTTTTTATATGTCCCATTTTCACTGGACCAACTTTCCCTCCCATTGGAGCTCATTTCATCTCTCAATACCCATCCCTTACAATAAGCCCATGGAAGTGCCCCACCTCGCTATATTCCAACATCACACCCAAAACACCCAAATGATCCTCCATTCCAAGAGATCAGGATCACACCCTCTCCCCCTGCATTCTTCTTTGAACACTACCTATCAGCTTTATGAGCAGGGCCCTGTGTATTCTGCAACTCCCCTCTCCCCCAGGATCTGCAACCAGGAAACTCAAATTCTGTGAGAAGAAAATCCGGATGGCACAAAAATAAAATAAACAAATTAACTAAATCCCACAAATTATACAAATTTTGAATGCAAATGAATTTCCCATCATGCCAACGCATCAATTGTGAACAGCTCATGTGTCTAAAATCATCACAAAATACCACACAGACCTATCAGTGGGATGGTGGCTCTTCATTCCCCTGAGTGGCCATGGATGGCTGCTCTTCAGCAGCTGTGACATAGGGCCCCATGGTCTCAGAATATATACCAGCACTCCAAGGCTGACTCACAGTGCTGATAATTCCTTGACTTGCTCATAGTGCTCCCCACTCAGGCTGAAGTTTTATGCTGCCAGAAGCAATTTCTGCAACAATTTGGCAAATGCAATTTTCCACAAAAGTGGCTGTGATCGCAGCAAGGCAGAATTCATGGGCCACTGCTATGAGACCAGAGAAAAGTCAGCTTCTTCCTTGATGGGTAGCAAGGTCAACTCTGAAAGTTGGCTTTGCCCAACCCTAATCATACACTCATCCTATATAGCAAAGCAGATAGCTATCAAAGCACCATCCTTATTTGAAAGTGAGGGTCCCAAATTCAACTCCCACAAGATTAGAGTTGCTCTGGCAGCAGTGCCTTGTGCTCCTACCCCAGAAGCAAGCAGGCCTGACAAAAGAGTCTGTTCCATTACCTTCAGCTTCTTCTCCTTCTCGTGTACAACTGCACGGACAATGTTGAGAGAGGTGTAGGTGAAGCTCAGCATGAGCAGGAGGGGGAGCTGGTTCTGGATTGCCAGGAGGAAGAGGTCATTAACATAGGGTGGGTAAGGGAAGCGCTGGACCTCTATAGTGACCTTATTGAGCAGGCTGGCTGTGGAGGCGTTGGAGTGGTACTGCATGATGGCTCTGTCCACAGCATGCTGCACTGCCAGGAACCCTTCCCGGAAGTAACCTGAGAGAGAAAGCACAGGTAGGACTGGTGAGTGGTGCAACTGGGACAGAGTGATTGGTCAATCCAAAAGAATGCTTTCTGCTGGGAAATGAGTGGGGAAACCCCAAGTATACTAAAAAAAAAAAAAGTGGGTCCAATAAAGAAATGGGTGGTTGAGAGAAGTGAGAGGACAGGGAAATGCAGCAGAATAAAGGAGAGCCCCAGAAGTGATGGCTATTACTTCATATGTGTGAACATGCAATACAGTGTATACAGTATCATACAGCAGGGCTTATTTGGGCAACTCCATGAAAACGATGCATAGGCTGCAGCTATTACAGTACATAGCAGCATGACCGACCAGGAAGAGCCTCGCATGCTGAACCGAACCCAACAGGGCCTGAGTGGTCCTATCACGCTTGGTTTGGGAGTTTTCCCAGCTTAAGTCCTTGGACTCAGGCCGAGTTCCTTGGGATGACGGGCCCCACCCCCAGAGGGTCATAGTGCTCTGCAGGAGTGCTACCATGTCAGAAAAAGGGTAGAGGGATGCCTTAACGCAACCCTATTCCAGATGTGACCTCTGCGCCCCACCCCAGAGCACCATGACATTACAGAGTTCCACAAGGGTGGGTAAAAAGCACGCCAGGAAAAGGGTAGAGGAATGTGCTTCTCCCCCTCCCTTTCTCTGACATCCCAGGCCCTGTCAGAGAGTGCTGTGATGTCGTGGCTCTCCAGAGGGGCAGTGTTAGGTCAGAAAAGGTTACAGTAATCCACTTTCCTGATGTGACCACACACACCATGGATTCAGGCTGAGGACTGCCCTGAGTTTTTGGCCTATACAGGGCTCTATGCCCAAGGCTATTTACTATCAGGAGCCAGTGACACCATTGCTTCAATCTGTGCTGGCTGCACTAAAGTTTGCCAAAAGTGAGAAAGGATAAGACGACACTGGGTTGAGACTCGGGAAACTTGGGTTTAGTTCTGGATTCTACTACAGGCTGCATGGTCCTTGATGTCACAAGAACATAAGATGTGCTGGGTCAGAACAGTGCTCCATCGAGCCCAGCATCCCTGTCTCCAACAGTGGCCACTCTTGGTTGCTTCAGAGAAGTACTTGGCAGGTCATAATGCGGGCCAACTGGGACAGGCGGACGCGAATACATTACACCAGCGCGCCACGCTCTGCACTGGCTGCCAATAGTTTTCCAGGCCCAATTCAAGGTGTTGGTGCTGACCTTTAAAGCCCCACCTACCTACAGGACTGCCTCACCCTCCGGGTCCTGGATTGGCCCCTGCGGTCGGCTGGGGGCACCCTCCTCAGGGTCCCCCAGGTTTCCACCATGAGGAGGGTATTCTCTGTGGCTGCGCCGCGGCTGTGGAACTCCCTCCCGTTGGAGGTCCACTTCTTTACTGACCTCCCCTCTTTCCATAGGCAGTGTAAGACCTGGTTGTTCCGCCAGGCCTTTCCCGAGGGAGGTGGGGTGGGTGGGTTTTATATTGTTTTAATTGTAGTTTATAATGGTTTGTTTTAATATGTTTTAAAATACTGTGAGCCACCCCGAGATGCCTGAGGCAGAGCAGACTGAAGCTGAATCCAGACAAGATGGAGGTGATGGTAGTGGGGAGGGCGAAGGAGGTGTCAGCTCCCCCTATTGAGGGTGGGGTCTGCCCTCCGGTTGCCCAGCAGGTTCGGAGTCTGGGGGTGATTTTGGATGCGGACCTCCGCCTGGATCGGCAGGGGCTAAAGCCGCCTTCCGCCAGCTGTATCTAGTGCGGAGGCTGCACCCGTACATCTCCAAACCCGACCTGGCCACTCTCATCCATGCCTTTGTTACCTCGAGGTTCGACTACTGCAACGTGCTCTATGTGGGGCTTCCCTTGATATTGTTCGGAGGCTGCAGCTGGTACAGAATGCAGCAGCCTGTCTCCTTACGGGGACGGGTCACCATGAGCACATTACATCAGTGCTCCGCTCTCTGCAATGACTGCCTATAACATACCGAGCCAAGTTCAAGGTGTTAGTATTGGTATACAAAGCCCTATACAGTCTCGGTCCCTCTTATCTCGGGGACCGCCTCGCCTTCCGTGACTCAGGACGAACCCTCCGATCCACTGGGGGCGCCCATCTAGAGGTCCCTCGTGTAAGGCGGCGGGCCACCATGGAGAGGGTGTTCTCAGTGATCAGGCCACGGTTGTGGAACTCTCTACCGAAGGAAGCCCGCCTGGCCTCAGGTCTGCTCGCCTTTCGGCGGGCATGCAAGACTTGACTGTTCGCCCAGGCCTTTGGGGGGGAGGGGATTTGGATGGTAGGGTTAGGGTTGGGTTTTTTAAAAATTATTTTAAAATTGATGTTGGTTTTAATGTATTTTATTGTTTTATTGTGTTGTTAGCCACCCCGAGATGCCGTGGGCATGAGGGGGCGGCATAGAAATGGTAAGAAATAAAATAAAATAAAATATAAATTTTAGAATAAATAAATAAAATGATCAGTGATCCATTCCCTGCTGTTCCCTCCCAGCTCCGGACAGTCAAAGATTGCATCACTTGGCCTACATAACTATTAGCCAAGACCTATCTTCCAAGAAATCTATCCAATCCTTTAAACCCAGCTATGCTAGTGATCTTCACAACATCCTCCGGTAATAAATTTCACAAGTTAATTATACACTGAGTGAAAAAGTACTTCCTTTTGTTTTAACTCTTCTGCCTGTTAGTTTTTCGGAGTGTTCCCTAGTTTTAGTAGTATTTGTTTGGGTAAATAACAGCTCCCTATTTACTTGTTCCATGCCACTCATGATTGTATAAACTTCTATCAAATCCCCTTCTCATTCGTCTCTTCTCCAATCTGAAGAGCCTGAACCTATTGAGCCTCTCCTTGTCCAGAAGCCGTTTCATATCCTAATACATATGCCTAATCTTTGGGCCTCAGTTTTTTACTTTATACATGGAGATAACAAAACCCCTTCCCTTTTGTCTGTCTTGTCTGCTTAGACTGTAAAACAAGGGTAGGAAGCCTCCAGCTGGCTTACATTTGGCTTCTTTCTGATTCCTGGATCTGGCCCATGTATCCAGTCCCTACCTTTATTCACTGAAAGAGTGAACGGAAGGGAAGGGAGCAGAGATGAGATCCTGCACTCAATGGTAAGGGATGGACCCTCCTCTCCTTTCTCCCATCCTGACAACACCCCTTAATCACTCCCCCTTCCCAACTTCTATCTGATCTGTGGAGCTTGTACTAATTTTCAAAGTGACCTGTGGGAAGGAAAAGTCCTCACAGCAGAGACTGTCCTTTACTACATGGCAATTTTTGTCACTATTGCCTATATTTGGGACCAACATGGCAGCCTTACTTCCTCTACTTTACTATGTGTACACAGAACATCTAGCACAATGGGCCCTGTATCACAGAGACCTCTAGGAACTCCTGCAATAAAAGTAAATTACAGTGATAACATGAAGAAAACGGAGGTAGAAGAGGAAAAGTGAACAGCTGAAGGTTGCTCAGAGAGTTACTGACAGACTTATGACTAGAACCCAGAGTCTTTAGTACCATTAGACAGTGCTCCTCTTTGTGCAGGGGACTGTCTAGACACGCAGTCGGGACTGGACAATATTAATGCACTGCACTTAGAAGCACTTCATGAAATACAGAATAAATTAGGCCTGGATTTATATTCTGCACGGTAGTTTCATCAAGCAGGTGCAAAATTCACAGCAGAACAAAATTATAGGACTATAACTGAATCTAAGAGTTCTGGAGAACTTTGCTTTCCTGGCTGGCATTTCCAATGGCATTCAATCCCTAGCATTCAAGGTTACCAGTTTAGCCTGTACATGACACAGCAGATTATTTGTCATAGCAGATTAGCACCATAGCCATAAGTCACAGCAGATCGACCCATCTTGTCCTGTGTCCCCTAACAAGAGCCCAAACCAAATAGTCCAAGGTAGTCTACGGCCTCGCATAAGACCACCATTAGCTTATTTGTAAAATGAAGCAGCGGCATAGTGTTCATTACCCTGTAGGGCAAGGCCCTGGTGGAAAGGAAAAGGGGCCAGGTGTACAGAAACATAGTTAACGTATGCGAGATTCATATATGTGATCTCCTGTGTCCCTGTTTGGACAATGCTTCTCAAGCCACAGGGATATGCAGCTGGAGCACATATGCATGCACTCATGACAGCCAGCAGCAGTGCATGGCCTCACAAGAGTGCATGCATGATTATGCAGCTGCATACACTAGTAGGAACAGTGGCCTTACTCACTAGATCACCCAGCCTCCAAATCAATCTGTTGCAGCAATGAGCGCCTCAGGTTACTTTACGTGTTATTGAAATAAGTGTTACCTTGCTCAGTTTTACATTTGCTGTCTTTTAATTTCTTTGGGTACGGGCAGTATCACCAAGTAGGATAACACTAACCATGGTCTCAGGACTGAATTTGCTCTAAAAAGGAATGAAAATTTTGCAGAAAGGTACAGCATAAACACCTTCACTGTTTATGGCATCCCCAATACCAAAGCAGCTGAATTTCTGCAGGAAGACCGAGGACAAAAGCAGCTCACCCACACTTTAAATGATTCTTGAGGTTCCTTCCATGCCTATGATCCTATAAGAACATAAGAAATACCCTACTGGGTCAGAAAAATGGCCCATCAAGCCCAGCATCCTGTTTGCAAAAGTGACCACCTTTGGTTGCTTCAGAGAAGTGCACAACAGGTCATAGTGGAGTGATCCATTCCCTACTGCTTCTGGTGAGTGCAACACTTGGGGTCTACAATCCTGTCCCCACCCTCTCCAGGACTTTAAAAGCTTCCAGTATCTGCAGGTGGCAGCCTGAGGCCAACACCAAAGGCATCAGCCATTTGTGGGCTTGTTTGGGGGCAGGGGGTGAGTGGGTGTTCGTTTTTTTAAGGCATTTTAAATCAGTGGAATGGTGGAGGGGCTATAGGCAGGAGTAGGGTTGGGAGGGGGTGCCCTGGCCTCCCTGTGAGGGAAGGTACAGGCATGGGGGGGGGGGGGGGAGAAAGCAGAGGTGTGGGAGTCCCCTGGGCCCCCTGTGAGGGGGTATGGGCATGGGGGAAAGAAAGTGCCCCCCCCCTCGGTGAGAACAGAGTATAGGCATGGAGGAGAAGGGGGAGTTTCCCTGCCTGCCACTTATGCCACTCGGGATGCTGGGCTCAGGAGACCCTCTTCAGCCCACCAGCCTCTCTGGGTCCTTGTGGGCCCTTTTGGGGGGCAGGGATTGAGAAGCAGATGCAGGAGGGGAGTGGACCCTCTTTGGAGTGGGTTGGGGAGCAGCTAATGGGGTCATGTGAGGCATGGGGAGGTATGGCAGGGAAGGACAGATCACTGGGGTTGTCGGAGAGACACCTGGTGTTTGTCCCTGTGTCCCTCTCCCCTCCATTTCAGGGTATTTGGGGGCTAAGACCAGTAGCGTCCCTGATCTGACACGGATGCTGCTTAATGCGAGGTCGGTGGTAAATAAAACTTATATTATCCACAATTGGGTTCAGGATGAGGCTGCTGACCTCACATGCATTACGAAGACCGTCCTGGATGAATCATCTGAGTCAGAATTGTCCCAGACGGCGATGACTGGGTACTCTGTGCAGCACCAGTCTCAGCTCGGGGGCCGGGCGGGTGGAGTAGTTGCGACAACAAATTGGCCTTTCAGAAGTATCTGGTGCCTAACTCGTCTGATACCGAGCGTGTCCACCTTGTGTTGGATTTAGCTGGGAATTAATTGAGAATTATTTTGGTCTAACAGCCACTCCGCTGCACAGCTGATTCCCTAACTGCTCTAGCCAAGCTGGTCTCAAAGGTGGTGTTGAAATCACCCAAACTTATTGTTTTGGGCGATTTCAACATACATGCTGAGGCTAGCCTTTCAAGGGTGGAGCAGGAGTTCATGGCCACCATGACAACCATGGGTCCAGCTCAAATAATATCTGGCCCAACACACGAGACGGGACATGTTGGATTTGATGTTTACAGGGGTTCTGGTTATCAGGTGTGCTGTTACAATACCATTGTCATGGTCAGACCATTACTTTCTGAAAGCCCAGATCCTGGCCCTCCTATGCCTTTGTTAGGGTGGTGGACCAGTTAGGTTGGTCCGCCCTCAGATGCCAATGGATCAGACTGGTTTCCAGAACTCTCTGGGGGATTTACCTACTGACCTTAGCGGCTACTCTGTCGATGTCCTGGTCGCCTTGTGGAATGACATCTTGACCATGGCCACTGACAGGGTTGCACCCTGGCGTCCACTCCCACCAGTGCAGTAGCACAGTTCCCCCTTGCATAGAGAGGACCCGAGGTAGCTGAATTGGGAGGGTAGGTGGTTAGAGCGCAGCTGCTGCTTGACTCACGCTGAAGCTGACCAATTGCGGCATAGATCATTTTTAAAGGACTATGCCATGGCTGTGCTGGTGACAAAGGAAGTTTTCTTCTCCACTCTCATAGCATCTGTAATGTCTCGTCCAATGAAGCTGTCTCGTCCAATGAAGCTGGTTAATCTGGTATGTCTCTGCCCAATCATCTAATGCCTGCTGTGACATTTTTATTAACTGCTTTGCAGACAAAATTGCTTGTATTCACCACGACTTGCATGCTGCTATTTTATCGGAAGACTCAGAGTTTGAGGTTATGGAAACCCAGTCTTGTCCTATTTATCTGGATCAGTTTCAATCAGTATCACTCACCAATGCGTGGGAGGTGCTTAGAGCAATGAGGGCAACCAGTTGTGAATTAGATGCTTGCACATCCTGACTGGTGAAAGCCTGCTAGGAGACATTGGGGCCACTGCTGCCTGAGTTTGTCAATACCTCCCTTTGGGAGGTAGGGTGTTGAATGTCCTTAAAACTGCAGTTGTCTGGCCCCTGCTTAAGAAGTCATCTTTGGACGCTGACTCTCCTGCCAGCTATGAGCCTGTCTCTAACCTTCCCTTTTTAGGAAAGGTTATTGAATGGGTGGTTGCTCGGCAGCTCCAAGCCCATCTCGATGTTATCGGATTCCTGGACCCATTTCAGTCGGGCTTTTTTCCTGGGTATGGCATGGAGACTGGACTTGTGGCCTTGGTTGAAGACCTGCTCCTGGAGATTGACAAGGGAAATTCTACCCTGTTGATCTGGTTAGATCTTTCAGCGGCCTTTGATACCATTGATCATGAGGTGTTGCTGACACGACTGCGGGACCTGGTGGGGGTGCACGGGATGGCTTTCGAGTGGTTCTGCTCCTTCCTCTCAGGGAGATCGCAGAGAGTTGTGATGGGCGATTGCTCATCGTCCTCCCAAGACCTTCCTTGTGGGATCCCGCAAGGTTCTATTCTGTCTCCCCTCTGGTTCAACATGTATATGAAGCTGCTGGGTGAGGTCATTCGGAGTTTGGGGTGAAGTAACATCGGTATGCTGACGATACCCAGTTCTACCTCTCTTTTTCATCTGACCCAGGCCCTGCAGTCTTGGTGCTTACCTGATGCCTTGCTGCTGTCAGGGACTGGATGAGGGCAAGCTGATTAAGCTGAATTCAGACGAGACTGAGGTAAGGGCAGTGACCCCTGCAATCGGCCTGGAGTGCCTCCTTGTGGGTACCACCTATTAGCCTTGGTCACAGAACAAGGACTCCCAGGGAGACATTCTTGGTTGTGTCCCAGTACTGTGGAATTCCCTTCCACTGGAGGTCTGCTTGAGCCCAGGCCTGAGCATCTTTCAGAGATGGTGCAAGTCTTTTCTGTTCAAAAATGCATTTGGCAGGAAGGAATCAGGGATTGGGGTGGTCTTGGCATAGGGGTGTGAGGGGGGCTGGGGTGGAGGGATTAGGAAGAGGTAGAGTGGAGTTTATAAAAATTGTTTTAATGTGGTTTTTATGTTTATTTTTGTAAGCCACCCTGAGTCTTTGAAGGAAGGGCAGGATAAAAACAACTGAATGAATGCTGTTCACTCCCAGATCCCAAAGGTTAAGAGGTTGCATCTCTCAACCTACTTGGCTAATAGTCATTAATGGACCAATCCTCCAAGAATTTATCTAATCTTTGTCTAAATCCAGCTACGTTGCTGGCCAGTCCTACCCAACAAAACCCAAAGGGTACCAATATGGAGCAGGGAAGTGCTCTGGGGAGCTTACAGATTCCTTTCTGAACCCTCTATCTCCCCCCATGGTGAGGGAGCATGGTCTCCAGCACTGGGGAAAGGCACAGGGCTGGTGGGTCCTTGGCCCTTTCTGCCAAGCATTACAGTAACACACAGCACATTTTTGCAAGATAAACTAGTTGTATAAAACTTGGAGAGAAGACAAGGAAAGCAGGCTGAAGTGAGCAAAGACATCCATCTGTGCCCTCCAAATAAGCAGCCCTGGCCATTTGTCAGACTGTTAATTAAATGAATGCCATTGCCTGCTTCTCTCATGAAACCAAGCCAAAGAGTAAATGAAAATGGTTTAACAGAGCACTCATCGAATGCCTTGGCTAACTACACAGCAAGGCAGACAAAAGGGGATAGTTTCTGCCCCAACACTATGAAAAGTGAAAACAAAATTACATGCTGGCAGTAAGGGCAAAATCCATCCACTGGAGTCAATTTGGCTATGCCAGGGCTGAGCTTGGCCCCTTTCTGCAGGTGAATCCCAGGCTGGAAACTGGGATTGCGTTTGGCATGAAAGAGATTCTTCCGCCACCATTAGAACGAGAGCCGCACCTACTAGAGCAAGAGGTACCACAAGCAACAACGCTCTGATATTCCCAACCATCATCATCATCATCTGGGGGTCATCTAGGATTGGGCTGGAGCAGCCAGCCAGTGCACTCGCCAGCACCCCCACACTGAACTCTCTGCCACTAAATGCACTGCTGAGCTCCGCTTTCCCACACAGCAGAAGAATGTATGGTTTTACAGCACAGTGGGAGTAAATGAATACACGTTACACTAGGATATACACTCAAGGGCTGCACATTCATAGATTCACGGCCCAGATATTGAAGCAGTCAGCAAGATGGAATTAGAACTGAGGCACAATGGGAAACTGTTCTTGCTCCATCAGGCATCATGCCACATCTTACCACGTTCTTCCCCAATCCTTGGAAGCCTGCTGTATCCAGTGCATATCAGAGACAGAAGATTGTCTAACCCAGGTGTGGGGAACCTTGGGCCTGCAGTTATTGTTTTATTTGGCCCCTTCCAATTCCTGAATTTGGCCTTACCCTCAAGAAATGAAAAGAACAAGCTCAGGGGAAGGAATGAAGATAAGGACATGCACTGAAAATTGGGGATGGATCTGTTGCATAGATTAGAGATGGGATTATGGCAGTTCACGAGCCACATGTGGCTCTTGGACATTGGCCTGAAGCTCTTGCCAAAAGTGGCTGCCTGGGGTCATGTCCATATGTCTCCCTTGGGAGCATGAGAAATCAAGCAGCAGTTTCTGCCATCAGAGCCTCCTACACACCATGGGAGCAGGGGGAGCATGCCCGGCAGCACTATTGCGGCTGCCCAAATCTGAGAGATCACCTGGGAGCCAGAGCTTTGATGTAGGGGTGGGGAGTTGGGGGAAGCTGTACTGCCCCGTCACCGTGATTTGAGGAGTGGCCATCAATGTAATATGTTTTTGGCTCACAGCAATATGAACATTTTGGATTGTGGCTCTTGAGCTTGTGAACTTTACTCATCCTTGGCATAGACATATGATCTGGACCCCCCCCTTCCTCCCTCCATCCTGAGCACAAACAGGAGATGGTGTAGTCATTGTTTTTAGGGAGATATGGGCCATGTCTCCTGGTGCAGGTCTACCCCTGGAAGGGTGTGGAACCTATTTGGTTGGTTTGCCCCTACAGACCTATGGAACCAGAGAGGTTCCGGAATGCTCTGGGGGAAATTACCCTTCGACCTTGACGACCATTCTCTTAATGACCTTGTGGCTTTTTGGAACACCTTGCTGACTGAGGTCAGAACTGCTCATTGACAGAACTGCTCCCAAGCATCCGCTTCCCAGGCATCGACAGTGCATGGCTTCGTGGGTCACGGAGGACCTGCACCAGCTGAAGCAGGAGGGGAGGCGGTTAGAGCAACGGTGGTGTCATACTCGTACTGAAGACAGATTGTGACATAGAGCTAGTTTAAGAGCACAAGCCATGGCTGTGTGGGCAGCAAAGAAGGGTTTCGTTGCTGCTGCCTTCACAGCATCTGCAAAGTCATGTCCAGCTGAGCTTTTCCAGGTGGTGAAGGGGCTGGTCGTTCCGGCCTGTCTCCACCTGGAACTGGATTCTTCCAGTGCTTGCTCTGACATGTTTATTGGATTATTTTGTGGAGAAATTGCTTGCATTCACCACTGCTTTGACACTGCACACCGTAATGGAACCAGAGGTTATGGATGCCTCGCCTTGTCCAGTTTCCTAGGATCGATTTCAGTCTGTATCGCCTGCTCATGCTGTTGATGCGCTTGGGGCAATTAGAGCTGCATCTTGTGAACTGGACCTATGTCCGTCTTGGCTGGTTAAGGCCAGCTGGGAAATGTTGGGGCTGCTGCTGGCGGGGTGGGCAATGCCTCCTTTCAGGAGGGCAGAGTTCTGGAGTACCTTAAGGAGACTGTGGTGCGGCCTCTGCTGAAAAAAAACATCCCTTGACGTTGACTCCTCGGCCAGCCTCTAACCTTCTCTTTTTAGTGAAATTTATTGAGCAGGTGATGGTTCAGCAGCTTCGGGTGCATTTGGACAGCATCAGTTTTCTGGATTCCTCACACTCTGGCTTTTGACCGGGTTATGGCACCGAGACTGCGCTGGTGGCCTTGGTCGACGACCTCTGTCTCAAGTTAGACCAGGGTCGGTCTACTCTGCTGATTTTGTAAGATCCATTGGCTGCTTTTGATACTGTTGACCACAAGGTGTTGGCGACGCTCTTGCAGGACCATGCTGGGATAAACAATATCATTCTTGAATGGTTCTGTTCGTTCCTCGCCAGAAGAACTCAGAGAATGGTGCTGGGGGACCACTCTTTGTCTCCCTGGGACTTCGTATGAGGAGTTCCGCAATGTTCCATTCTGTTCTTCCCTCCTGTTCAATGTGGCAGGAGGGGAGGGGGTAACAACATTTTAAAACAAATAAAAATAAATAAATAAATAAATAAATGTGTATATGCAGATGCTGGGAGAGGGTTTGGGGTCATCGTTATGCAGACGACATCCAGCTCTACCTCTTGTTTTCATCTGACCCAGACCCAGCCGTCTCGGTGCTTACTCGGTGTGGGAAACTGGATGAGAGTGAGCTGCCTGAAGTTGAATCCTGACAAGGTGGAGTTGATGTTGGTGGATGGGACTGGGGGGCTGAGTGTGGGAGAGATTCCCCCTCATTGATGGGGTTCACCCGTTCTTGGTCCCTCAGGTTTGGAGTCTGGGGATACTCACAGCTTCGCCTAGATGCTCAAGTGGTGGTGTCGGTGAGGAGCGCTTTTTGTCAGTTACATCTTGTGCGATGGCTTTGGCCATATATTTCAGGCTCCAACCTTGCCACCTTCATCCATGCCTTCATCACCTCGAGATTAGACTACTGCAACACAATCTATGTGGGGTTACCCCTGCTGATGGCCCAGAGACTTTAGCTGGTGCAGAATGCGGCGGCCCGCCTCCTTACAGGGACAGGTTGACGTGAGCACGTAACACTGGTGCTCCGTCTGTTGCACGGTCTGCCTATACTCTTCCGGGCTCAAATTCAAGGTGTTGGTATGAACCTTTAAAGCACTAAACGGCTTGGGCCCTACTTATCTGCTAGACCGCCTCCCCTGTCCCCCGGTTCTGGATAAGCCTTTGCAGTCATCGGAAGGCGTCCCTCTTGAAGTCCCCCACTGTCTGTAGGGCAGGGACGATGGAGATGGCGTTCTCGGTGGCCGCTCCAAAGCTGTGGAACTCCCTCTCGGTGGAGGTGCGCTTATCCCCTGATCTTTCCTCCTTTCAAAGACAATGCAAGACCTGTCTGTTTCATCAGGCATAGCAAGGGAGAAGGAGTGGGTGAGTGTGGGTAGGGTAACTGGGGGGAGGGAAATATTTCTTGTTTTACGAGTATTGGTTTTATTGATATTATTATTGGAGTATGTTTTATTGTATTTTATTAAAATTGTACGCTGCCCTGAGCTGCTGGGATATAAGATATAAGCATACAGCAGTGCTTAGTGTATTTATTTATTTTGTATATATTTTATTTAAATTTATTTATTTAAAACTTGTATCCCAGCCTCTCCGACCACAGGCGGCTCGGGGCGGCTTACAGCAAAAACAAAACAATAATAATAATTCAATTAAAACTCAATAATATAAAATCCCCGCATTGTCCCATCTCCCCCCCCCCTCACTCCCCTCATCCCATCCCTCCCTCACCCGTCCCTTCCACCAAATGCCTGGCGGAATAGCCAGGTTTTACAAGCCCGATGAAAAGTCAGCAGGTCTGGGGCCAGACGAGCCTCCTCCAGGAGAAAGTTCCACAGCTGAGGTGCGGCCACTGAGAATGCCCTTTCCATAGTGGCTCCCTGATTTACTTGGGAGACCTCCAAAAAGGCGCCCCCAGCAGACCACGGGGGCCAATCCAGGACGCGGGGGGTGAGGCAGTCCCGCAGATAGGTCGGGCCGAGGCTGTGTAGAGTTTTAAAAGGTGAGAACCAACACCTTGAATCGGGCCCAGAAGAAAATAGGCAGCCAGTGCAGAGAATGGAGCACTGATGTAATGTTCTCCCAGCGACCCGACCCCATAAGGAGCCGGGCTGCCGCATTCTGCACCAGCTGCAGCCTCTGGACCATCACCAAGGATAGCCCCATGCAGAGCGCGTTGCAGCAGTCCAGTCTCAAGGTAACAAAAGCATGAATGATGGTGGCCAGGTCAGAGTCTGAAACATAAGGCTGAAGCCGCTGAACTAGACGTAACTGGCGGAAAGCCCCCTTCGCCACCGTCTCCACCTGGATATCCAAGTCGAGCTGGGAATCCAGGAGCACCCCTAGACTCCGCACCTGGGAGACCAGCGGGGGACAAACCCCGTCAATGACGGGGGAAGTCACACCCACCACATTCCCCACCAACATTACCTCCGTTTTGTCAGGATTCAGCTTCAGTCAGCTCTGCCTCATCCAGTACCCCACAGCTGTCAAACACTGGGAAAGCACAGAGACTGCCGGGCCTGGGTCCGATGAAAATGAAAGGTACAGCTGAGTGTCATCAGTATATTGATGACAACTCACTCTGAACCACCTCACAACTTTGCCTAATGGCTGCATGTACACGTTGAACAAGAATGGGGACAGAATAGAACCTTACGGGACACCACACGAGAGGTCACGGGGGAAAGATGACTTATCCCCCAGCATCACCCACTGGGTTCTACTGGCTAGGTAGTAACGGAACCATTGTGGAATCATCCCACCAGCAAGCCACCAACAGCTCATGATCAACCGTGTCAAAAGCTGCTGAGAGAGCTAATAGGACCAGAAAGGTCGAACTCCCTATGTTCATCTCCCGGCGCAGGTCGTCGACCAAGGCCACCAGCACAGTCTCAGTGTCATACCCTGGGCAAAAGCCAGACCAGGAGGGATCTAGGAAGCTGAGGCTATCTAGATGCTCCCAGAGCTGCTGAGTCACCACCCATTCAATGACCTTCCCTAAAAAGGGAAGATTAGAGACTGGTCAATAACTGGCGAGTGAATCAACATCAAGCGAAGGTTTCTTGAGCAGAGGCCGGAGCACCACCTCCTTCAGACACTCTGATCTCCCAAAGGGAGGCGCTGATCACCCTCACCAGGAACAGCCCGAATGTTTCCCGGCAGGCCTTGACCAATCAGGACGGGTACAAATCGAATTAATAACAGGTGGCCCTATCCACCTCCAGAACATCCACAGCCCTTGCTGGCAGCACCTCCTGAAACACATCCCATGAAACCAGACCAGATGGGGCTTCTGCACCCTTCTGACTCCCCTCCTTCTGCAGAAACTATAGCACCGAAGTCATGGTGAATCAGAGTGATTTTATCTGCAAAGTAGTTGACAAACATGTCACAGCAGGCCTAGGTGGAGGGAAGCCGGACCAACCAGCCCCCTCACCACCTGGAACAGCTCTGCTGGACAAGACTTTGCAGCTGCTATGAGGGCAGCAAAGAATTCCTTCTTTGCTGCCCTCACGGCCACAGCATAGGCCAGTAAACTAGCTCTATGCCACAATCTGTCAGCTTCAGCCTGAGAACGTCACCACTGTCGCTCTAACCACAACCCTTCCTGCTTCAAGCACTGCAGCCCTAATAAAACACAATAAAACGTTATATATTAATATATCATGCAACATTAAGCATTGCTGTTCTCAATTCAATATTGGGGCTTGTTTTCAAAGCAGAACAGAGTCTAGGTCTTGATGACTGGCAACCTTATTCTATCATGAGATAAAAGCAGCTGAGGCCAGCGCTTTGCTCACCAGGTGTTCCCCCATCTGGGTACTTGGCTTCCCTGGGTCCTGGTAACTGGAACAGTGGGAAGAGGTAGCTGGTGTGCCAGTCTCTGTCAATATTGGGGTTCAGGCCTGTCTGCTCACTTCGGGGTGCATTCCTCGGGCTATATTTCAAGCGAAGCCGGTAACTAACCTGCAAGACAATGAAACAGAAATGGTAAGAGTCACAGAATAATGGAGGGATCAGTCAGGGAGAAACCAACCCAGGAGAAAATGGTGGAAAACCAGAACTAAAGAAAAAGTTGGGAAGAGCATCTCTTCCCACCACCGGACCACTAAGATGTTCAAGCTCCCACATCCATTGCCTGCCAGTACCCAGTGTCAGCCACAAAGGTCAGGATTTCGGGTCCAGACAGGAAAGATAGCACTAGTCACCTCCACACCCTCCCCTCCAATAGCATTAGGGGGTGTTTGTCATAAGGAGATACTGGACTACATGTAGAGTACAGGTCTAACAAATATGTAAAGGTAAAGGTTAAACATGTATGTAATGTGAAAGCTGAGAACTGGAAACTCACTTAATGCAATGGAGAAATGCAAAATCTTGCCCAATGTGTATTCAGAAAAAGCCTAAACACCTCTACAGACACTAGCCATAGACCACTGAGCTGCAAATAGATTTCTTCCTGTGGACGTGACTGAAAGCACAGAGTCCCCTGGCGGGAAAATCAAACAAAGGACCCAGGAAAGGTACTTAAGGGTGGGAGACAAGACAAAGAAGTGCTCTCTCTCTCAGCTGGCTGAGATCAGTTTGTTGAGCTTCATCTGCATCATCCTATTCTACCAGTCAGAGAAGGGCTGCACCAAAGGAACTATGAAGTAAGGCCTTTTGGAAACTAAGACTGATACCCGGCCAAGCTTTCCATCGCTGGCTGTGACATGAACTGAAATACCCTTGGACCTTGATTAGGGTAAGCCTAAGTCAGGAGAATCCAAGTACAGATAAGAATGTTATTGGTTATTTTATTTTGATTTCAGCACTCTCAAGTATAATCTTGTACTGCATGCTTATTCATGATTTATTCATTAAACTTCTTTTTACTGAACTTCGTATGTTCAGTGGAATTGCTAATCCTAACATTGGCAAGACACAGTTTGGGGTTAATTCTGTGTTTACAAACACAGACGAACCTAGAGAGAAAGAGTCTGCTGAGAAACTCTGTGGCTAAAAATTTGGCAAGAAGGTTCCCCTGTTGCAGGCTCAATCAGTTCTAGAGAGAGAGCTGATCCAGCGAGAACTGCAAGCCAGGGAAACTGAGTCATGACAGCCTAGAGGGAGGTAGTGAGCACTAGGGGCGGGAAACCGGTACAATCCGGTATCCGATAATGCCGGTATCGGGCGTACCGGCATTATCGGATTCGGCCCCGGTATTCCGGCCCGGTGCCGGATTTCGGTGTGCCGGTTTTTTTACATTGCAGCCATTTTTAAATGGCTGCAATGTAAAAAAAATTAAAGCCCCAGCCAAACAGTTTTTTTTAAAAAAAACCCTCCCCGAGTCCAGGCTGCGCGGGTGGAAGGGGGGACACCCCCCACCCACCCTGCCCAGCCTGGCTTTTTGTTGTAAAAGATAGATGCAA
>QEPC01000421.1:84656-96650 GCA_003113815.1 Sphenodon punctatus | reverse complement strand
GATACCATCTGAAACCGATCCCACAAAACAGGACAGGACGGGGCATCCATAGCCCCAAGATGATCCTCTGCAATAACGGTGGAACCAAAATCATGGGGGATGCGAGCGATCTTATCTACAAAGTGCTCGATAAACCGGTCACAGCGGTCACTGGATTGCTCCAGGTCCAGGCAGAGATAGGCAGGACCGACCAAACCTTTCACCACCCGGAAAACCTCAGCTGGACGCGACTTTGCAGATGCAATAAGGGCAGCAAAGAACTGCTTCTGCACCAACTGCAGCTTCCAAGCAGTCTTCAAGGGCAGCCCCACTTAGAGCGCATTGCAGTAGTCTAGCCTCAAGGCTACAAAAGCATGGACGACGGTGGCCAGATCAAAATCGGATAGAAAAGGTCGAGGCCTTCTCATCAGATGTAGTTTGTAAAAAGCACTCCTGGCCACTATTACAACCTGACAATTCAGGTGCAGCTGTGGATCCAGAAGCACCCGAAGGCTGCAAACCTGGGAGACCAAGGGATACAGAACCCCATCAATGACAGGGGTTCCTACTTCCACAGATCACAAGATCGGCCAACCATCACCACCTCAGTTTTGTCTGGATTCAGCTTCAATTGGCTCACCTGCATCCAGTCCCCAACGGCAGTCAAGCTCTGGGTAAGCACCAAGACTGCAGGACCTGGATCAGATGAAAAGGAGAAATCAAGCTGGGTTTCATGATGGTACCTCACTCCAAATGATCTCACCCAGGGGCCTCAGATACACATTGAACAGGAGTAGGGACAAGATGAAGCCCTGCAGGACCCCATAAAGGAGCTCCTGAGGGGCCGACAAGCCATCACCCATCACCACCCTCTGGTTCTCCCAGCCAGGAATGAGCAGAACCACTCAAGAGCAATTCCCAACACTCCAGTCAGGTCACGCAGTCATGTCAACACCATCCCATGATCAACAGTATCAAAGGCTGCCAAATGATCTAACAAAATCAGCAGGGTACAATTCCCCCTGTCGATTTCCAAACAGAGATTGTTGACCAAGGCCACAAACACAGTCTCAGTGCCATGCCCAGGATGAAAACCTGACTGACATGGGTCCCGGAAAGCAATAGCATCAAGATGTACCCAGAGCTGCAGGACAACCACCTGCTCAATAACCTTTTCTAAAAAGGGGAGGTTAGAGACAAGGTGATCGCTGTGGGGGAGTCAACATCAAGAGACTGTTTCTTGAGCAGGGGATGGAAGACTGCACACTCTTGAGGCGGTCAGCACCCTGCCCTCCCTAAGGGAGGCACTGACAACCCCAGCCAGCAATGCCCCCATCGTCTCACGGCTGGCTTTCACCAGCCATGACAAGCACAGATCTAATTCACAACTGGTCGCCCGCACCCCTCCAAGCACGTTCTCCACATTGGAAGGTGAGATTAATTGAAGCTGATCCAAGGAAACCGGACAAGACCAGGCCTTTGCAACCCCAAACTCTGAGTCTCTGCACTCAAACCAGCAGTGCCCAAGTCGAAACAAATACATGTGACTTTGTCTGCAAAGTAAGTGGCAAACTCATCACAGTGGGCAGTCAGCAGCTCTAACTTTGGGTGGAGACAGCCAGGATGCAATAAGCTATTCACAACCCGAAACAGCTCAGCTAGATGACACTTTGCAGATGTTATGGCAGTCGTGAAGAAAGCTTTCTTCACAGTCAAGTCATGTCCCTCAAAAAAAGTGTATACCGCAGTTGATTGACTTTCATACGAGTGGAGTGCTACCTTCACTCTATTCGTCTACCCTCTCATTTTAGCAGCTTCAGGTCCTTTGTATACCAGGGAGACCTGTGCTGCCACTATGGAGGAAGCGAATGCCTGGGTGCCATTGTGTCAATAGCCCGGGTCAAAGTGTTTTACCACAGATCAACCAAAGCATCGACAGGAAGGCCGTTGAGGTCAGCGGGTAAATCCCCCAGTGTGTCCTGGAATCCTATTGGATCCATTAGCCTCTGGGGGCAGACCATCTGGGCTGGTACACCACCTTGCTGGTGGCAAGGGAGGGCGGGGAGCGGGGCCTTCAGAAGATTCAGGGATTGAAAAGGGGCCAAATAAGAACAGCCAGGGGCTGGATTTGACCCATGGGCTGGAGGCTCCCCACCCCACTCTAGTCTCTAGACTGGGGGGGGGTCATCAAGCTGGAGATTGTGACTTAACTGGTTTCAGGCAGATAACAATCACCCTCTGGTTTGTTTGCTTTTCCCACCTTTTCACTGCAGAGATAACCTCCAAACCATAAACTGAATGCAAAGTGAAGAAATAACACCTGCCAAAAGACTAACCCCCAGATAGCCTAAAGCAGTATGTCTAAGAGGTATGCACGGTCCCCATTTATCTCAGTCAAGTCTCTGTGGCCTCTCCATGACCATGAAACCTGGCATTTTCCCACAATACAGGTTTTCAACCTTTACATCAGGGGTGGGGAACCTCAGGCCCGGGGGCCAAATGCAGCCCACGGCAAGTTTTGATGTGGCCCCTTTCTACTTCCTGGATCTGGCCCTTGGATCCAGTTCTTACCTCCAAGTCACTGAAAAACAGAGCTCAAGGGAAGAGAGCAGAGATGACCGAGGTCATGCAAACAAGAACAGAGGACAGTTCTATAGCACAGATCCATTATTTGGGCCCTCCTTTTCTTGAGTGCATCCATTAAGCACCCCTGTTCCAGCTTCTGTGTGGCCCTCAGAGCTTGTGCAAATTTGAAAGTGGCTCCCAGGCGGGAAAAGGTTCCCCACCCCTGTTGTACACCATGATGCTGCCAATGGTCACAATGTGTCAGTCACATATTACACAATAAGGGGTATCAGAACACAATGGCCCTAGTATGGAAAAATTGAGGGTTTGAGGTGGAAAAAGTTGAAACTAAAGACTTCCCATTAAGAGTTCAATTTAATGTCAAACTGAAGTCCCACTGACGTCAGTGTGCTTTGGATAAGGGAAATTACTGAGTTACTGTTTCAAGTCCGGAAAGCAAAGGGAAAGATGGTATAAACATATGAAGGATAACAGTGAGTAAGAAGCTTGACGAAAGGAGGGAAAATCTATGTAGACAGGGACAAACTTGAAGAGTTTTAAATGCAAGGACAAAATTTCTGAACTTGAAGGAAACTGGAAGTCAATGAAGAAATGAAGACAAAGGTGTGTGTAAAAGTGACATGGTCAGTGGGGTGCGATATCTGGCAGACCACGATCCTTGCAATTGGCCAGGTGTGCCCTCTTTCAGATAACATCTGCCCAACAGGTTCATTCGATGAGGGCACACAGAGAAGCATTCTTGGTTGCTGCTCCAGTATTGTGGAACTCCCTTCTCCTGGAGACTTGTCAAAGCCAGAGCCTGAGCATTTTCTAGAGGCAGTGAAGACCTTTGCTTTTGGCTGAGTGTTTGGCAGAAGGGGATAAACTGTGTGTTGCGGTGGGAGTTTCTAGGGGATTTTAATGTATTACTATTTTATATGGATTTTTTTATACTGTAATCTGCCCTGAGCCTTAGGGGAAGGGTAGGATATAAGTTTGAAAAGTAAATACATAAAATAGAGAAGATTATCTCAGCAGCAGCATTCAGTACTGAAAAGCGCTTTCCAAACTGTGCATTGCAACACCTGGGAGTGCGACTAACACAGCACCATGATGCCACACAGGGCTTCCTGCTACTGAGGCACCATTCCCCCTCCTGCAAAACACACCATCCCTGCTCCCAAATATTCTACCACCATTGCAAATAGCAACCCCAATGCTGATCCCTGCTGGCATTTGGGTGGGAAATTCCAATGCTGGAGGGAAGAGAATGCAACTTTCCCTGCAAAAGCTACTGATCTGGCTATTGGGAGAGGAGGAAAGGGCTGTAGGTCCATGGCAGCTGCTCCCCAGAGTTTGGAGAGCAGCTGAGCTAGCAGCTACAGTAGCAGCCCCGGGAGGAGCTGCTGGGAGTGAGTGTAAGAGGGTGGGCAGGTGTTTGTGTGTTGATTTGATGACATTTAATTTAACTTGGGCATTTGGTAGCATTTAATCTTGTAATTACATGACATTTTATTTTACTTGGCTAAATTTAAATTAATCCAACTAAAATTGGGGTCCTTGAACCAGAGGGCAAGTGAGCATATTTCTCTTTCTTCCCCCTCACCTTACACAGATAGTAAGGGAATTGCTTTTGATATCTTTGTGGTACTGCAATGATGGAAGTTTGGTGACCTTTGATTTATTAGCAACCTGCATACTGGGGTTGGGACAATTCATTTTATAGCAATTTTCAATCAATTGAACTATATAAAAGATCAATTCACTTGCTACTAGATTTGTAATGTTCAGAGCAATGGTTAGAGAGAAAAATTTCAAGTTGAAAATACACACATCTAACTTATTTATGCAATTAAATTTGTGTTTTCATGTTTTCACAATATCGTACACTGCCTTATTTTTACTGTTTGATAAAATGCCATTTTGGACTGCTGTAGGAGGGGCATAATTTCCAAGACACAGGAGGTAGTGGTGCCACTTTATTTAGTGCTGGTGAGACCTTCCCTGGAATAGCGTGTTCAGTTTTAACTGCACTGCAAGGATGTAGTCAACTGGAAAAGAGTCAGACGAGAGCAACTAAGGTAACAAGGGTGCTGGAGGACAAGCCATCTGAGAAAAAGCTGAAAGAATTGGGCAGATTTAGCATAGAGAAGAGATGATTTGGCAGGGGCGGGGAGGGGGAGACATGATAGAAGTTTTCAAATATCTAAAAGTATGTCACCAAAAATGGTTCTCCATTGTCACAGAAGACAGAAGAAAGAATGGGTTTAAATTGCAGCAATGTAGATTTTGGTTAGAGATTAGGAAAAACGTCTTAGCCATAAAAATGTTTGGGTAATGGAATAAGCTGCCCAGGGAAGTCCTGGAACTGGATTCTTGATGTTTTCAAAACCTGGCTAGATGAGCGTCTGCACGTGATGCTCTGTGTTAAGGACATCCTGCCTGCTTCTGGGGGTTGGACTAAATGAGCCTTGATGGTCCCTTCCAACCCTACAATTCTAGGATTCTAAAATCATCCTAGTCATCCATTAGGGTGTCATGTCATTGCTTAAAAGGGGGCATGAGATTGAAAAGTTTGGGAATCAATGGCAAAGACTAAAGTAAAGTGATGAGAAAAGGTGAAAGAGATGTGACACTAAACCAGGGGAGGCCAAGACATCAGTCACAAGTAATGTCCTGTAGAATTCACGCGCCCCAGTAAATATATGGTGTTTGGGTCAGAGACCATCACCCCACCCCTTTCCAGAATAGCAATGCCCCTTTCCCAAGCATTCAGGAAAGAGCATGGCTGCAAAAAAGGGGTGGGGTAAAAGAGCTCCTCCAACCTCTCTCATGTAGCATGTCCCTTTTCCAAGTAATGTGATGTCATGACACTCAAGAAAGGGACATGGCAGTGCTGGAAAGGGACAGGGCAGAATTCCCCACCCCCCTGCATTGTACATTTGATGGTGGACCTGGCTGGCCAGTCGATCATGCTGGGCTGAGGTCTGGGCAGGATTGATCCCTATGCAGGCAAGACTGGTTGTCCCTGTTCTATGCTATGCAATTCCATTATATTGAGTCTTACTACAGAGGGTAGTGGCAATGTTTAAAGTAACTGGAGTGGATAACAGGGAGTCAGCTAAGCAGGGACTCCAAAGATTCTACCCACAGTGATGCCACTAACCCAGAGGTCCCCATACTGTAGGTCAAGACCCAAAGTGCAGTCACAACATCTGTGAATGGGGTCATGTCTTGACTAATATTTGATACACCCTGCATGTCTTTGTTGCTGGAATTATATTTTGTGTGTCACGAGCAAAAGTTTGGGAACCACTACACTAAATCATTTATAAAATTAGTATCTACCTATCTCACAAGGTTAAATGTTTATGAGGCCATGACATTAAAAAATGCCATGTCTTATTACTCAATTTGTTGCTCAGGTGACAGCATAGTCAGATGACCCTGCCCCACCCTTACTTGGGATGGTCACCAAGGTCCTAGTTTATCTCCAACTGGTTTGGCAATGTGTTTGTCATAATCCGTTAACACAGCCCACACATATATCCATTCAGAAAATACTGCAAGTTCTACCCAGGGACTGAATACTATTTGTTAATTTCATTTCACTGCTATAAGATTCAAAGTGTTGCACTTAGCAGTTCCTATTAAAATCTATTTTGCTAAAGAGACTAACATGGTTCCACAAGGATCTTTTTAACAACCTGAAAGCCAAACAAGAAGCACACAAGAAATGGAAAGTAGTATGAGTCACTAAGGGTGAGTATTAAGTAATAGCAGAAGAGTATTGCAACAAAAATCAGGGAGGCAAAGGCACATAATTAGCTTCAGCTAGCAAGACATGTCAGAAACAACGAGGAGTTCTATCAGAAGGTTAAAAAAGCAGAGAAAGGTCAGAGCATATAAAAAGATGAAAAGAAGGCCTAGTTGATTAATACCTACTTTGCTTCAGTGTTTACAAAAAAAAAAAAAAAAGCAACCGGTTAGCTATGACTAGATGATTTAACAAAATTAACATGACCAAGGTGGAGAAGGGAATGCAGTTCAGGATAAAGCACAAAAGAATACAAGACTAGCTTAACTGAATGTAAATTGGCATGGGCTGGTGAATTGCATCCTAGGATCCTGAAGAAACTGACTGAAGAAACCTTAGAACCACAAGCAATTATCTTTGAAAACTCACAAACAAACAAAAAAACCCAGTGAAGTCCTACAGCCTAGGTTCTCAAACTGGAGAAGGAAGGTGTTTGGGTGGGTGCAAGGAAGACCCAGTTGGTAAACCCCTAGCTCCGCACACTCACTGAGCAAAGGGAAATCTCCAAAATAATGGAATATGAATGAATTTGAATTTATTGCGTAGCTGAAGTCATAGCATATAATGGGATATTGATGAGAGGAAGAGTGGGAGCAAGGTGTATGTGTGCATGAGGGGGGGGAAGGGCCTCAACTATGACAGACAAGTGGAAGGAGGGGGCTTGGCTCAAAAATGCTTGAGAACCACTGACCTAGAGGATTGAAAAAGAGGAAACTACCTATTTTTAAGAAAGGGTGAAAGAAAGACCCAAGGAATTATAGGCTGATCAGGCTGACTTCAATTCCTGGAACAATACTAGAACAAATTACAAAACCATCAATTTGAAAGAACCTTGGGGAAAATGAGGTGACGATAAGCAAGGAGCTGTATTCACTGTGTATTCCCGATTGCTGCCAATGGGGAAAATGCAATGAACATGGGTCCTGACTATAAGTAACCAATATGGAGATGTAAAGAACAAATCGTGGCAGATTAATCTAGTTTCCTTCTCTGACAGGGTAACTGGTTTAGTAAAGATAGGAGTGCAGCAGATGTAATATCTTGGTTGCAATACGATTTTGACATGATCTCACATGACATTCTCATGAGAAAGTTGGAGAATTGTGGACTAGTCTGGAAAGAACTACCAGTCGGTGAAAAGCTGTACTCAAAAAGTAATAATTAACATCTAATCCTGGGTCCAGCCCTCTGCAATGTTTTCATTAATTAGTTGGTAAATTTATTTTATTTAAATAAATGTATACCCCCCCTCCCCTGTCAAAGCAGCTCAGGGCAGCCAACAAATTCATAAAATACAATTAAAGTAACTATAAAATATAAATATATCATAGAACAATTGGGAGGCTGTAAAAAAACAAACAAATCTCAGAACCATGCTAACCCAATCTCCCCACCCATCACCCTCACCAAAACACCTGAGGAAACAGCCCTTGCATTGTCGTTAAAAGGAGGAGAGGTCGGGGGCCACCTGGACCGCGGCCGGGAGGAAGTTCCACAGCCTTGGCGCAGCCACCGAGAATGCCCTTTCCATAGTCGTCCCCCAGAACACCCAGGGGACTTCAAGAAAGGCACCCCCGGTTGATGGCAGGAGTTGATCAAGAGCCCGGGGAGTGAGGCGGTCCTGCAGTTAGGTAGGGCCTAAGCCATGTAGGGCTTTATAGGTAAGCACCAACAGCTTGAATCGGGCCCGGAAGACTATAGGCAGCCAGTGCAGAGAATGGAGAACTGGTGTAATGTGCTCCCGGTGGCCCATCCTTGTAAGGAGATGGGCCACCGCATTCTGCACCAGCTGCAGTCTCCGAATCGTCACCATGGGTAGCCCAACAAAGAGTGCATTACAACAGTCCAGTCTCGAGGCGATGAAAGCATGGATGATAGTGGCCAGGTCAAAGTCTGAAACGTACAGCCGAAGCCACCGCACCAGATGTAACTGGAGAAATGTATAGTCCCCACAGTCTCCACCTGGACGTCCAGGCGGAGCTTGGACTTGAGCACTCCCAGACTATGAACCTCGGGGGGCAAATCCCATCAATGATGGGGATGCAAGCCTCACCGCCTTCCCCACTAGTATCACCTCCATCTTGTCAGCATTCAGCTTCAGTCAGCTTGTCCTCATCCTGTCTCCTACAGTCGCCAGATACTGAGTAAGCACCGAGACTGCCAGGTCTGGGTCGGATGAAAAAGAAGTAGAGTTGAGTGTCATCAGCATATTGATGACACCAAACACCAAAACTTCTCACAACCTCGCCCATACACTGCATATACATGTTGAACAGGAGAGGGGACACAATGGAACCTTGCAGGACTCCACATGAGAGGTCCTGGGGAGATGAAAAAAGGTCCCCGAGCACCACTCGCTGAGTTCTTCTGGTTAGGAAAGAACGGAACCATTCAAGAACAATCCCACCCACCCCGACTCAGTCCCGCAAGCGAGTCACCAACATCTCATGATCAACCGTAACAAAAGCAGCCGACAGATCTAACAGAATCAGCAGGGTCTAACAACCCTGATCCAATTCCCAGCAGAGGTCGTCAACCAAAGCACAATCTCAGTGCCATAACCTGGATGAAAGCGGGACCGCGTAGGATCCAGAAAACCGATATAGTCCAGATGCTCCTGCAGCTGCCAAGCCACAACCTGCTCAATAACCTTCTCTAAAAAGGGAAGGTTAGAGACAGGCCGATAGCTGGCAAAGGAGTCAATGTCAAACAATGGTTTTTTGAGCAGAGGCTGCACCACTGCCTCTGAGGCAGCTCGGCACTCTACCCTCCCAAAGGGAGGTATTGATCACCCCCGCCAGCAACAGCCCCAATGTCTCCAGCTGGCCTTAACCAGCCAGGACGAGCACAGGTCCAGTTCTCAAGAGGTGGCTCTGACAGTCCCAAGAACATCCCCCGCATTTGCGGGTGACACCCACTGAAACGGATCCCATAAAATTGGACCAGGCGGGGCTTCCATAACCGCTGGTTCTCCTATTGTAATAAGTGTGGCGTCGAAGTTCTGGTGAATACAAGTGATTTTATCCACGAAGTAATCAACAAACATGTCAGTGGACACTGGAATGATTTTATTTATAAATAAATAAATTGCACTCTCACTGCCAACATCTGTGTGGCTATCGGAGTTGGAAGGTATCTCAGAGGTCTAGTCCAACCCCCTGAACAATGCAGGAAATCCACAGCTACAGCATCCCCAAAGATGGCTGTCTACCCTCAGTTTGAAAACCTCCAGCAAAGGAGAGTCCACCACCACCCTAAGCAATTTGTTCCACTGTCGAACAGCTCTTACCATTAGGAGGTTCTTTCTAATCTTGGATCTCTACAATGTATCTGTCCCCTATATCCTTGTGTGCATGCCCTCATCTCCACTCTCTTGCCCGGAGCTGAGTCACAGTGCTTGTGGTAGGAATTGGATCCAGGGTCCAGATACAGGCACTGGAAAGGGACCATATAAGAGCTAGCCATGGGCCACCTTTGGCCCCCAGACCTGAGGTTCCCCACTCTGATCTAGGGATGACATGGTAGCAGTTTTCAAATATTAAAAATGTTGACAAAAAAAAGGATGGAGAACTGCTATTCTCCCCTACCACAGAAGACAAAACAAGAAGGAATGGCCATAAATTACTGCAGGGTGGATACTGGTTAGATATTAGGAAAAACCTCTTAACTGTGGGAACAATTGGGCAATGGAACAGGTTAAATAGGGAGGTTGTGGAATCTTTTTTACTGGATGTTTTCAAAACTGGCTGGGACAAGTATCTCTCGGTGATGCTGTAGCTAGTATAAAAGCATCCCACCTCAGAGGTAGATGGTCTTTGAGGTCCCTTCCAATCTAGGATTCCAGTGCCTCAAAATTCGGACATTCATGGGTAAGTTTTGTATTTTCCATCCAACTTTAAATAGATTTTTTTCCTGATACCTTAAAGCATTTACTCTCAGAATTCCTCCAACATTTAGGGAACTAATATCTGTTTCTACAGATGGAGCAATTGAGGCAGACACAAGACACTTTAAATGATCCTGATTTTTAAGGGGAAGGAAATCCATATTTATTTATTTTTAAAACCCAGATCTTAAGACATCTTAAAATTGGGCACCCAGAAACCAAGGCATTCAAAGTTCCTAGGTCACTTGCCCACGGTCACACATGAAGTCTGTGAACATTGAACCAAAGACCACCCTTTCTTTCCAGACCTGAATACAAAAGAGAACTTGGGCAAGAAAGCCTTTTGGCTGGTTTAGAACAGCAAACCTTATTCCAACCCTGTGTCATTCAGGAGCGCACAACAGAGAGAATCCCTAGTCATACCATTTTCTGGCGCTCACCAAGAAAGCTTCCAATGTCTTTGGCCATTTTCAGATTCCCATTAGCAAGGGAGAGAGTGGCTTGTCTTTAACTGCTGTCTATCTCCCTAGCATGTGGTCAGAATCAATCAGACCCATAGCTGCTTTACGTAGGTGGGCAGCCCCATGCAACCAAAATCAGACTACAATTTCCTGTGCAAAATTCCCTCTGGGGTTTGGGAATAAACAGAATAATTTTTTGACATTGTGTGGCCCAAGTCTAACCTGGCTGTAAACCCATAGAAGCATCTTGGAGTTACACACAGATTAAATTTATTTCTGTTTATAGGAATGAGGCAAATGGAATTCTGAGAGCTCTGCTTGTAAAGGAAATGTTGTAAATATCCCATGGTTTCATAACATTTCCTTAATAGGCAGCCTGCCTCCTGGGGATTTATTAATCCTCTAATTACCATCTGGGCCTTGTCCAAAATGATCATCTCACTCCATAAACTTATCATTGTAGGACTTTTGAGGGACCTAGCTTCAAAAGCAAAATTAGCCTAAGTATCTCTCAGATATTTTAACTGGCCTACTAATAGCCTGTAAATTAATCCAGAACTGGACTCCTAAATGGAGTCAGACCTGCTGTAAACCTCCTCACATCTGGGAACCTCTCCTGGCCTCACTCCTGAAAGAGGCAGGTAGCAATCACCAATTGCAAGTAGGGCAGAACTTGAATAGAGACCTTTCTGCTCAAAAAGCATCTGAGGTAAGATGGGGGTTGAACTGCTTTCAACAGCCACAGCAATTTGTGGAAATAGGGAACAGGAACCAAATCATTTGACTCCCATTCTACCCCTCAGAACATTAAGGCAGAACACACCCAGGGTGGAAACAAATGAGACGATAGCCTGCACTAACCCCCACCAGTATGTTCCCAGATGCTGGCCCGCACCCTGCCACACATTATTATTATAATAAACATTTATATAGCACCAGTTATGTACCTGGTGCTGTACAGAAACATACAATAGACGCGGTCCCTGCCTGTGGCTTACAATCTAAAGGACAAGGAGGGGGAGACAGGGAGAGGGGACAGTGGGAGAGACAGGGGAGAAGACAAACAAACATTCAAGCGGATGCGAAGTCTCAGGTGCATGTGCTTGGCTTGGTTACAATCAGGTTGGTTGCAGCAGTCTGCAGAGGAGGGCAGACAGTAAGTATATGGGAACGTCTAGCAGGCATTGGGAAAGGCAGCGAGGAAAAGGTAGGTCTTGAGGAGAGATTTGAAGGAGTGGAGGGAGGAGACAAGGCGGATGTGGGTAGGGAGGGAGTTCCAGGCATGG
>QEPC01000421.1:30078-45438 GCA_003113815.1 Sphenodon punctatus | reverse complement strand
GGTTGGGGCTGGGGGTGTTGAGGTCGGGGCTGGCGGTGTTGAGGTCTGGTTGAAGTCAGGGCTGGCGGGGGCAGGTCGGGGCTGGCCGGGGTGAGTTCGGAGGTTGGGGCGTTTGAGGTCGGGACTGGCCGGGGTGGGGCAGGTCAGGACTGGTGGAGGAGGCAGGACTGGGGAGACTGTGGGGGTAGTGAGCTGGCTCACACACCGCGGGGCAAGACGGTTGTGGTGGCCACACTGCCACAAGGGGGCCTGGCATCAGCAGCAGCCAATGGAGCGCGCAGGGGGACATCGATGCAGCCGCTTCTCCGGCTCTCCGACAGAAAAAAGGAGCTCAACTGCGCATGTGCGAGCCTGCAGAACCATTTTTTATTCAATAATAACTCTGTTTTTGCTACACCAATTACTATCATATTTCAGAAGCGGTTGTTATTGATCTCATGCTGCAATCCTGTGAAGTTTGGGGGCTCAACTCATCCAGGGGGCAGAGATATTGATGATTCAGAATCATGAGGACACTGCATTTGGATCACAACCAATTAACGTTTAAACAGTCATAACATTTTATTTTCCAGATGGATCTTCTTCAAACTTTGTGCATATGATGGTCCTCACAACTTATAGCCATGGATAAGTTTTCAGCAATGTAGCTCAAGCGATTTCCTCAAAATTGGGGCTTCAGCAGTCCCCTGTTTATAATGGAGAGTGGTTGTGCATTTAAGTTTCAGGCAGCTACTGCTGCCTGAAAATGGGAATGAAAAAATAGAGACAAACACTTTCCCTCTCTAATTTCTTTCACTTTTAGTCATATTAGGTCACGGGTAGCTAAGAGATAGATTGTGATCTGCTGGTGGATCACAAGCTAGTCTCCAGTAGATCATAGTGTGGGGAGAGGGACCAGCCTCTCAGAGATCACCTCTGGGAAGGAGGGTAGAACCGGTCCCCAGGGTGTGTCTAGAAGGAGAAGAGGGGTTAAGAAAGCTTCTCCAGTGGGGCAGGGAAGGCTCTCTCTAAAGGGGAATACTCCACGCCATTCCTGACATCAATTGCCGAGTGCCCTAGAGCTGGGAGCCAGCAGGAAAGGTCCAAGCTTGGAGTGCTGTGACCAGCGAGAACAGATCCTGGTAGATCTCCCAAGGTTGACACCTGGATAAAGCGGATGGCCGCCCACCTTATGTTATTTTTAAAAGATAATGTTAATTCTGCCATGCTGTGCATTTATGTCAAATATTCACTTTAACTATGGGCTGAATTTTAGCCCAGTCTCGATAGATCCTCTTTTGTATTACAATTCATCTATGCAAGTAATTTCAGGCAAAACCCAAATGTATTTGGTTTTGGAAATCTAATGGAAAAGGCACATCTCTTAACCTCTCGCTATCTGATTGCTGTTCAATGAGACCTATGTACACTCTATAAAATCATAGGTGTGAAGACAAATATAACAAAACAGTCACAAAGACAAAAGCCAGCAACAGTTGCATCAACGGAGCAGCAATGGGATCAGTCTTGCAAAAAACACAACAACAACAACAACCCAGCCCATTCCTTTCTCAAAAATCAAACCTTAGCCAATTTTGGTCATTAAGATACCTTAATGATACCTTGCTACCCAATTGGCAGGCGTTATCAGATACCGAGGCAACTAAACAACCTAAATTCTAGAACCTAGATTCTCTCTGACATCTCTACCTGGATGTCTCAACATCAACTCAAACTCAACATGGCTAAAACTGAACTCCTTATCTTCCCCCCTCATCCTTCCTCTCTGTCAATAACTATTGATGGAGTCACCATCCTGCCTGTCCCCCAAGCCCGTAGCCTAGGCTTCATCTTTGACTCAGCCCTTTCTTTTAAACCCTACATTGACTCTGTTGCTAAATCCTGTCGCTTCTCCCTCCATAACATTGCTAAGATTCGCCCTTTTCTCTCTGTCTCGTCTGCCAAAACTCTTGTTCATGCTCTGGTCATCTCTCGCCTCGATTACTGTAACCTCCTTCTCACTGGCCTTCCCCGGTCTCACCTTTCTCCCCTCATCTCTGTCCAAAACTCTGCTGCCAGGGTCATCTACCTCGCCAGTCGCTTCGACCATGTGCAGCCCCTCCTCTCTTCGCTTCACTGGCTTCCCCTTCCTGAACGAATCCTGCACAAGCTCCTAGTCTTCACCTATAAAGCTCTTCACAACCTTGCTCCCCCCTACCTCTCTGCACTTATCGCCCTCCATACTCCAGCCCGTGCACTTCGCTCCTCCTCTGTCCCTTCTCTCACCCTTCCACGCCTTCCCTGCTCCCCTAAGCGCCTTCGTCCCTTCTCACTTGCTGCCCCCCATGCCTGGAACTCCCTCCCTGTCCACATCCGCCTTGCCCCCTCCCTTCATACCTTCAAATCTCTCCTTAAAACTCACCTCTTTCGCTCTGCTCTGTCTGACTCTTTATCCTGCTGAGCCACTATTCCTATACCTACGATCGGTTTACCCTTATCCTTGCAACATGGACCTGCCTGCTGTCATTCTCATCGTAACCAAGCCAAGTACGTGCACTTGAGACCTCGCATCTTCATGAATGTTAGACCCCTTGTCTCTCCCTCTGTTCCCCTTCCTAAGTCTCTCCCCCAGCTCCTGTCTCTCAGATTGTAAGCCCTAGGGGCAGGGACCGTGTCTATTTTATTACTTTGTAAAGTGCCAGGTACACTGCTGGCGCTATATAAATGTTTGTTAATAATAATAATAATAATAATAAATTACACCTATATTGAGTGTGTGTATATAAGAAGAGAGAGGACTACTTGGAAGGCTAGTCCTACACAACCAACAGGTTATATAATCATACAAAATTATAGCATACTGCATACAGTTCATAACAGGTTAAAAATTCCCATGGTATATAGAGCATGCGCTCAGGTTGTAATTTAGCAGCAAAGAAACCCCCAAACCAATTTACATGAAAGCATTTATAAGCTCTCAGGCAGGGACTGTGTCTATCTTATTCTCTGTACAGCGCCAGGTACATTGCTGGCACTATATAAAAGCTAATAATAATAATAATTTCATAAAGAAAAACTGAAAACTGTACTATCAAGGCATGACTGCATTAACACGGTCATAAGAATCTCACATGGGGATAATAATCTGCCAAGAACACTTTTTTTTTCTTACACAAGAATTGCACAGTGCAGTCCTCAACCTGCTTTACAGTGGCACTAACCTTAGTGCTGAAACAATTCTGAACAAACTCATGTGTATTAAAATAAAGGGTATCAACAGCATGAAGTAGGATTAGGATCATGCTTCTCTCCTTGTTTCAAGTAGTACCAACAATTACTATCCAGCCAGTCCCCTCACTGGAATGTACAGGACACCTGTCATGGATAGGAGCCTTCTGGAGGAGTGCATAAGCGTAGTACAGCCAGAGCTGTCTGGAACACGCCCACTCCACAACCCCTGACACTACCATAGGGACCTGTCTATAACTATTGATTGTACCGTGTCAGGTACACTGCTGGCACTATATAAATAATAAAAATAGCAGGACTTTCATTATTGAGCATCTGTCTAGAAGTTGAAAATGCTTCTTCTGCAGAAGCTTCCTAAGGCTTTTTCCAACATAAGAAAGTGGGTGGAGCTACTGCTAAATTCTCTAGCTGCGAGAAACTCAAATTGCTGGATGTTTTTCACCATGGATCCACCACCAAATGTGGTGGGGTGAAAGGGAATAGGATATATGTATATGTTCATAGTTGGAAGTAAAGGCATTGATTTAAACTAGGCATTTGGTGTCATGGGTGGGCAATGTAGGTCTCTGCATCCAAACTGCATGTGACAATCCTTGATTTCAGCATTTCATGATGTATAGTGGCATTGATCTTGGGTAACTGATCACATCTGAGGCAGGGAGAGGAGCAAAATACACAATTTAGGGGAAAGGGAGAACAGAAGATCATTGTGTTGCCAATCAGCATTTCTATAAATAGACTGACATCACCAACTTGTTTTTTCTTATTAATTTCTTGCATAACTACATAAGGTAGTTCCTTGTGGGAAGGGCAGAAAGAAACAATCTTTTCCCAAAAGTGAAATGGATGATAAAAATGTATTCTGTTTTGTGCATTTAGGAACACTTTTTAAATCCAGTTTCCCTAGTTGTGTGGATCATTCAAAAAGCAACAGGGGGAGGTGGGGGGCGGAAATGGGAAGTACTAAAAATCACAAAAGTTAGCAGGAGATCTTAGATGCACAAATAGGACATGAAGCTACATTTTATCCATTAGTTGAAGCTGATTAGATTTCATGTCAATGGAACCCTTGAACATGTGGGATGCTCAGACTCTGTTGCAATTTTAGTACTGCATTGACAATTGTTTTATTTACGCAGCTATTTATTTATTTTACAAAATGTATAACCCACTCTTCTTGCCACAGGCAGTCCAGAGCGGCTAACAGCAAAAATATATATAATATAAAATCCATTTTACCTTCCCTATCCCCACCCACCCTGACCCCTCTCCCTCACCAAATGCCTGATGGAACAGCCAGGTCTTACAGTTCCTATGGAAGGCCAGGAGGTCCGGGACCAGACGGGCCCCCACTGGGAGGGAATTTCAAAGGCGCAGCGTGGCCATCGAGAACGCCTTATTTTGTGCCCCCCCAGGAAACCTGGGGAACCTCCAACATGGCACCCCCGGACAACCACAGAGGCCAATCTAGAACCCAGAGAGTGATGTGGTCTCGCAAATAAGCAGGGCCCAGGCCATGTAAGGCTTTATAGGTTAAAACCAACACTCTGAATTGGGTCCGGAAGACTATTGGCAACCAGTGCAGAGATTGGAGCACTAGTGTAATGTGCTCCCGGTGGCCCAACCCCACCAAAAGCTGGGCCACTGCATTCTGCACCAGCTGCAGCTTCCGAGCTGTCACCATAGGTAGCCCCACGTAGAGCGCGTTGCAGTAGTCTAACCGAGAGGTAATAAAAGCATGGATGATCGTGGCCAGATCAGGAACCGAAGCCAGTGGCCGAAGCCACCACACCTGATGTAACTGGCAGAAGGCACTCCTCGCCACAGTCTCCACCTGGGAATCCAGGCGGAGCTGCGCATCAAGGAGCATCCCCCAGGTTCCGTACCTGGGAAGTCAGCTGAGGGCAGACTCCATTAGTCAACAAGGCTGTCAACTCCACCGACTTACCCACTAGCATCACCTCTGTCTTGTCAGGATTCAGTCGCAGTCGGTTAGCCCTCATCCGGTCCCCCACAGCTGCCAAACACCAGGTAAAGCACCGAGACAGCCGGGCCTGGGTCGGTCAAAATGAGAGATACAGTTGGGTGTCATCCGCATACTGATGACCCCTCACCCCGAACTCTCTGATCACCTCACCGAGCAGCTGCATATGCACGTTGAACAGGAGAGGGGACAAAACCAAACCCTGCGGGACACCACACAGGGCCTGTTCTATTACAGGTAAAGGTAATAAGAACGTGGGAAGAGACACAGAGATGTGAAAGAAACGGGTTGACAAAACATGGTTGGAGCTACTGGACTGCACCAAAGACTTTCAGCTGGTCTTGAAAGATTTTCTCCCCATTTTTCATTCCAACAACTTTCTTATCAATATTGCCACTGTACTAGGAATTCCCATGTAGAAAGAGATAGGGTGTGTTTGCCGTGTTGGTCCCAAGCGTCAGATACACAAAGTGGTTTGAATGATATCTTTTATTGGACCAACTGTTGGTGAAAATGCGTAAGCTTTCGGGCCACACAGGGCCCTTCCTCAAGCATGTCGCATAGCCAGTAGAAACGTTTTTCTATCCACTCCCACCAATTCCATTCCCCCTCATATTCAATTCAATTTCAATTTTATTAGGCTGGCTTTCGCCATATAGCCAAATTATAATAATAAAACAAAATAAAATGTACATTGTAAAAACTACATGTCAAGTATAATAATAAAAAATGGGGGTAGTCATATAGCAAGCGATTGTTGCTCAATACAGATGACTAAAGTCTGGGTGATCTACAAGAACCACACAGGAGCATACCTCCAGAATGCATCTAGTTATGCATGGTCTACCTGAATGCATTCCCAGCTCTTGGCTATCAAACGGGCAAAGATCGCAACCGCCTGAATTGTCTCAGCATCCTGACCTGCCAATAATTTCTTAAGTTTTATTTCATCTGGCAGATGTTGGTCCCCCTCTTTCCAGAGGGGGGCCAGCCATACCTCCCTTAATTCTTTGTAATAACTACACCTAAGGAGAATATGGTAACTATCCTCTACTTCTACCAAGTCACAGGGACATAGTCGCTGCGCATATGGCTTCTGATGGTATCGTCCCAGAGTTACTTGTGATTTGAATAATTGCATAGGCAAGAGGGTATAGGTCCTACACAAATCTCTATTGGTAATAAGGTCCAAGTATTTCTCAAAACCATGGGTCATTTTCAACTGTTGGAAGTATGGTGTCACCTTCCACTCTGCGATCTTAGAGATATCCTCTTGCTTTGCCACATCCTCAACTGCTGTCTTTATAATAGGTTTCTGTTGCCCCAAGGGTTTGTTCAGCAAAAACTTGGAAGAAAGCCCTACTCTGTTCAGCGCGTCAATAACCTTCCTTATCCATGGATAAGTGGGTGCGCAAGATTGGTTCAGCTCCTCTTGCAAACATAGAGAAGTCAAACAGATTTCCGGCCTAACACACACCTTTGCCCAATACTGGAGATTTTTGAGGCGTAGTATGCCTGCGACCGAAACTACTCCTGTTTCCACTCTCACAATTGCAGCAGGAACAGCCTGGGGAACTCCTAACAAACTCCGCAGAAATTGGTTATGTACTATCTCTAAATTTGTTTCTGGTGCCTCTTCCTGAAAAGCTTCAGCTCCATACGTGAGTGTATTTTGGACTTTTGCTGAAAAGACCTTGAGAATATAAGACAAGGGAGTATTCTTATATTTACTTGCCAAGCCCAGAATCCCTTTGGCACCTGCCCTTACTTTTAGGGCTAGGTAGCTCACATGTTGCTTCCAGTTAGGTTGGCTGGAAAAACACATTCGCAGGTATACAACACTGTCCACCTGAGTTAGTTCCTTACCACCTATTTTCCAGATGTACTTTTTCTTTTTCCCACCCAATACCATAACCTGGGATTTCGTATGGTTCACTTCTAGCCCTCTCTCACTACAGTACGCGAAAACTGCTCCAACTGTGATTGCAACCCCTTCCTCGTCTGAGACAGTAGGACTATATCATCTGCATACATGAGTGCCATGATAGCACGGCCCTGTAGAGTAGGTGGGTGGCCTTCTACCGTCGACAGGCTCTTTATTAGGTCACTCAGATACTAAGCAACGCGGGTGCAAGTACGCATCCCTGCCTTACCCCCTTATCAGTCTTGATAGAATTTTTGGTCACTGCTTGAGGAGACACCCTCACCCATGCTTTATTCTAGTCATGAAGCTGAATAATCCGGGTCAGGAGAGTCCTATTTATGCCCAGGGTATATAGCTTCCCCCAAAGCTTCTCTCTGGGCACCAAATCAAAGGCCTGGCAAATATCCATAAAGGCTAGGTACATACTGCCTGATCGTATCTGGGTATATTTCAAAATCAAATGCGACAAGGCATAGCAGTTGTCCATGACTGAACAACCCTTCCTAAATCCGTATTGTTCTTCTGGAATGAACTTACTCTTTGCTGCCCATGACTCCAGTTGCTCTAGCAGCCCTCTTGCATAAAGCTTGCCTAGGACAGGTATCAAACTATGGGTCTATAGCACCCAGGATCCCACTGATGTCCCTTTTTGAAAATGGGGACTATTACGGACTCTCCCCATTCCTACGGGATCTCCCCCCATCTGATTTATCCAGGTGAAGAACATGGCTAGTCAAGGAGTCCACCAAGAGGGATGCAATTGTAGGACCTCTGCTATTATCCAGTCATGCCCTGGTGCCTCATTTCCCTTCAGAGCTCCTATATAGCCTGCCACTTGCTCTTCAGTTACCACCTCCACAAACTGCTCTAAACTCTCTTCCCGGGGCATATCTTTGGCAAACCTTGCCAGCACTGATTCTCTGGTATAATCTCCCCCTGTATACAGTTTCTCAAAATGCTCTAACCAGGCCTCCTCCGCTATAATTACCGTACTGGGTCTTGCATCTGATTTTAAACCCATCCTTATTAATTGCCAGAATTGCTTAGTATCATTTAACTTAGCAGGAACATTCAGTTTGGCCCAGGTTCTCTGATCATGCTGGAACTTCTTGACCTTAATGAGGGCCTTATATGGATTTCGCGCAATTAGGTATTCCTGCCTATGGACCACCGAGTAGGACTTCAGTCACCGACAGCGAGCACATGCCTGCGCCTTGTTCTTCAGCTGGCATTCCACATCAAACCAACCCCCCTGGTATTTGGTTCTAATCCCTGTTTCTTTCGAGAGCACTTGGGCACCCAGTTTATCCACTATCTGCCTGAAGCCCTGCATATATGACTGCGCATTTCCTTGACCCCCTTCGAGCATTTTGCTTCTTAGCTTGACCATTTCGCTCCTCTGTAGGAGATGCCAAGCTTCCAAAGCCACCTGGCTGCTCCACTTCCTCCAATATCTTACCAACCCATCTGGAGGTACCGGGTTAGTCTCGTCTACCCCTCTCCCATCTCTTCGCACCTTGGTTGTAACTGTGAGCGGCATATGGTCACTCTCTGGTCAAATAAGTACCCGAATTCCTGTAAAACTCTTGAGGTGACTATAATCCGTAATGAGGAAGTCTACCACACTCCTCCCAATGCTATGTATTAAGGTATAGTCCCCTGCCGAAGGGGCTCCCACTCTGCCATTTAAGATAGCCAAGCCACACAGCATCACAATCTCCAGCATTTGTCTCCCTTGCTTGTTGAGAACTAGGTCGCTTGTACTCTTCTTGGGCAAGGGTCTGACAGCATAGCATGAGATCCTAGATCCACATCAACTTCATCCCCTATCCTCGCGTTCAAATCCCCTGCTATCAACGGGGTTGCCCAAGGGAATTCTTCAAGCATCCAGGTTATCAGACCCTCTAACTTGTTCCAGACCTCTGGGTCAGCGAAATTTGATTGAGGGGGCAGGATATATACATTTAGCAACAGAAAATTAGATCCCGGGCTAAACTCCCAGTTTAATCATTGGTATGCTGCAGCACTTTCCAATTCCTGAACCACAGTATCTTTGAGAGCTTCTGAAATCAAAATTGCCAACCCTCCNCCACTCTCACAATTGCAGCAGGAACAGCCTGGGGAACTCCTAACAAACTCCGCAGAAATTGGTTATGTACTATCTCTAAATTTGTTTCTGGTGCCTCTTCCTGAAAAGCTTCAGCTCCATACGTGAGTGTATTTTGGACTTTTGCTGAAAAGACCTTGAGAATATAAGACAAGGGAGTATTCTTATATTTACTTGCCAAGCCCAGAATCCCTTTGGCACCTGCCCTTACTTTTAGGGCTAGGTAGCTCACATGTTGCTTCCAGTTAGGTTGGCTGGAAAAACACATTCGCAGGTATACAACACTGTCCACCTGAGTTAGTTCCTTACCACCTATTTTCCAGATGTACTTTTTCTTTTTCCCACCCAATACCATAACCTGGGATTTCGTATGGTTCACTTCTAGCCCTCTCTCACTACAGTACGCGAAAACTGCTCCAACTGTGATTGCAACCCCTTCCTCGTCTGAGACAGTAGGACTATATCATCTGCATACATGAGTGCCATGATAGCACGGCCCTGTAGAGTAGGTGGGTGGCCTTCTACCGTCGACAGGCTCTTTATTAGGTCACTCAGATACTAAGCAACGCGGGTGCAAGTACGCATCCCTGCCTTACCCCCTTATCAGTCTTGATAGAATTTTTGGTCACTGCTTGAGGAGACACCCTCACCCATGCTTTATTCTAGTCATGAAGCTGAATAATCCGGGTCAGGAGAGTCCTATTTATGCCCAGGGTATATAGCTTCCCCCAAAGCTTCTCTCTGGGCACCAAATCAAAGGCCTGGCAAATATCCATAAAGGCTAGGTACATACTGCCTGATCGTATCTGGGTATATTTCAAAATCAAATGCGACAAGGCATAGCAGTTGTCCATGACTGAACAACCCTTCCTAAATCCGTATTGTTCTTCTGGAATGAACTTACTCTTTGCTGCCCATGACTCCAGTTGCTCTAGCAGCCCTCTTGCATAAAGCTTGCCTAGGACAGGTATCAAACTATGGGTCTATAGCACCCAGGATCCCACTGATGTCCCTTTTTGAAAATGGGGACTATTACGGACTCTCCCCATTCCTACGGGATCTCCCCCCATCTGATTTATCCAGGTGAAGAACATGGCTAGTCAAGGAGTCCACCAAGAGGGATGCAATTGTAGGACCTCTGCTATTATCCAGTCATGCCCTGGTGCCTCATTTCCCTTCAGAGCTCCTATATAGCCTGCCACTTGCTCTTCAGTTACCACCTCCACAAACTGCTCTAAACTCTCTTCCCGGGGCATATCTTTGGCAAACCTTGCCAGCACTGATTCTCTGGTATAATCTCCCCCTGTATACAGTTTCTCAAAATGCTCTAACCAGGCCTCCTCCGCTATAATTACCGTACTGGGTCTTGCATCTGATTTTAAACCCATCCTTATTAATTGCCAGAATTGCTTAGTATCATTTAACTTAGCAGGAACATTCAGTTTGGCCCAGGTTCTCTGATCATGCTGGAACTTCTTGACCTTAATGAGGGCCTTATATGGATTTCGCGCAATTAGGTATTCCTGCCTATGGACCACCGAGTAGGACTTCAGTCACCGACAGCGAGCACATGCCTGCGCCTTGTTCTTCAGCTGGCATTCCACATCAAACCAACCCCCCTGGTATTTGGTTCTAATCCCTGTTTCTTTCGAGAGCACTTGGGCACCCAGTTTATCCACTATCTGCCTGAAGCCCTGCATATATGACTGCGCATTTCCTTGACCCCCTTCGAGCATTTTGCTTCTTAGCTTGACCATTTCGCTCCTCTGTAGGAGATGCCAAGCTTCCAAAGCCACCTGGCTGCTCCACTTCCTCCAATATCTTACCAACCCATCTGGAGGTACCGGGTTAGTCTCGTCTACCCCTCTCCCATCTCTTCGCACCTTGGTTGTAACTGTGAGCGGCATATGGTCACTCTCTGGTCAAATAAGTACCCGAATTCCTGTAAAACTCTTGAGGTGACTATAATCCGTAATGAGGAAGTCTACCACACTCCTCCCAATGCTATGTATTAAGGTATAGTCCCCTGCCGAAGGGGCTCCCACTCTGCCATTTAAGATAGCCAAGCCACACAGCATCACAATCTCCAGCATTTGTCTCCCTTGCTTGTTGAGAACTAGGTCGCTTGTACTCTTCTTGGGCAAGGGTCTGACAGCATAGCATGAGATCCTAGATCCACATCAACTTCATCCCCTATCCTCGCGTTCAAATCCCCTGCTATCAACGGGGTTGCCCAAGGGAATTCTTCAAGCATCCAGGTTATCAGACCCTCTAACTTGTTCCAGACCTCTGGGTCAGCGAAATTTGATTGAGGGGGCAGGATATATACATTTAGCAACAGAAAATGAGATCCCGGGCTAAACTCCCAGTTTAATCATTGGTATGCTGCAGCACTTTCCAATTCCTGAACCACAGTATCTTTGAGAGCTTCTGAAATCAAAATTGCCAACCCTCCGGACGACCTGCCTTTCTTGCTGCGCCTAACCACACCCTGACTGTAACTCTTATATCCCTGAACTAGCACATCTTCACCCTGCTCCATCCAGGTTTCTTGCAGGAAGATTACATCGTATTCTGCAAGAAGCCCTGCCCATTCCATATCCCTCACTCTCTGCTTACATCCACCAACATTCCATGACAGAAATTTTATTTCCTTGGTTCTGGCAAACTCATGCATGACTGCGGTCCTCTGCCCAGCGCTGGGATGTGTGGCAGCAGGTATCTTAGCTAAAACTCTCTGTTCACCTCCTTGCGACAGTGCTTGCAGCCCCTTAATACCCTGGGGCGGACACCCACTTAGTCGTTGCTGTGGTTGTCAGGACATGAGTCTCAACTCCCCACCCAGCTGTTCTAATGGCAGGTGCTTGACCTCACCCGAGGGAGCCTCCTCCCTAGGGCAACCACCTCCCATAGGGGGGATCCTGGGTCTATGGTTGTCCAAGGTGTAAGGACTGGTCTCTAGCATCTGCGGAACACCTTCCCCTTCTACATCTAAACCTGCACACTCCATTTCCTGGTCATTCGGGCCAAATGCCGCCCCGAGCTGTTTTTAGGAGGGGCGGGGTATAAATCCAGAACATAAATAAATAAATGAATAAATAAAATGGATCCACAGAACCTGGGGATCCTGTTTCATCCAACGGTTGCCACCTTGACTTGCTGACATCACCTACAGGCAACCTCCTGCCTACTGCACCCAAGAACCTTATTGACCCCTGCTGCTAGTTAAGTAAAGCCCTTGCCAGGGTGTTTTCAACTCTTTGTACATAGATTCCTGTTGATCTCATGCATCCCCTTTCCCCCCACAACTTCTCCTGAACTTGTACAGAGAAAAACACGATTTCCCATCTCTGGAACCGCCCCCTATCCAACAACGCCTTCACATCCTGTACCTCCTCCTCCAATGCCTCTGAGGACATTCTCCCCTGCAGAAAGACCATAAGTCGAGAGACATCCAGGGTCCCATTCCTTAGGAAGAAATATTTCCTCTTCCTGCTAAAATGAAAAATCAGTGCAGGGGCCCACCTGATGCTTTTATCTTGCGGTCAAATGTGATTGGGCACATGGATCTCCCTGCCAGCTGAACTTAGCTTGGGGGCCAGCTGGCTGGCACTCTTTGGGGGACTTATTCCAGAGTCCCGACGCTTGCCCACCTTTGGGGCCCCACTTGTTATCGGATTGCTCTTCCCCGTCTCGTGGATCTTAGGGGAAGATCCTCATTGTGAGGCCTAGACACCTACCCTCATTGGAAGTTCTACTTGCATTCTGGATGCCCTCCCCTATCTCCTGCAGCCTGGGTGGATCAGTCGCCAATTTAGTCCTTATATTTGGCTGTTTCTGCTGATTGGTGTATCCTGCACTAGGTTGGGGACAGGGTTGTGTCTGCGTAGTTGCATCCTTCTGGAGACTTACTACCTCGCGTGAGTTCAGTTTGCTAGACCAGGCACTGAACTCAAGCCACAGCCCTCCCACCAAACCCTTCATTGCAAAAAGTAAATATAAAACTTGGTCAAATTTCTCCCCTGTCTCTTTGAGTTGGGTGTCAGAATCAATCTCCAACCTTACATAAAGGTCCTCAAACTTTCAATTAAGCTAATTGAGCTGATGTTCAAGAGTATCTGGAAAAGACGCAGGTTCCTGCTCCTCCTGCCTCTGAGAATAAACGCCGGGTAAATTCTGCCTACTGGCCTGATCGATCTCCAGCACTTCCACTGCTGGGGAACACACTATAGGGGTTGGTCTAAAAAAGTGAGTAAGTTTTGTTTGGTTAAACAGGGGGGTCCTAAAAGGTCCCATTACTACTATCAGGCAAAGCAATTTCCTCTGCTAAGGAAGCAGGGATCCGGAGTGATCTGGATCTTAACTCCATAGTCCCCCAAGCAGGAAGCTATAATGCACCTGTATTTAGTGATTTCACAGCTAGGGACCAGCCCTAGTACCCCTCTGTTCGCCCCCTTCCCTTGAGGGCCTAAGGCACTATAGAAAAGGCAGAGTCTGGCACCTGCGCTGGATTGAGTATAACAAGTAAACTCTCAAATAGATACCTGACAATAACGTAAGAACCTCTAGAAAAGGGAGGCCAAGGGCTATCTGCCCCACTCAGCCTCCTTCATAGGGACCCTAATGAACAACCCCCCCTACAGCCTCAGGTCAAACCAAAATGTTCTATAACCCCAGGGCACCAGGTGTAGAAATACAGTTTATACAGGAATGAATGACTACTATGACCTCAGAGTGGAGCCGCTTTCAGGAGTCCAATAGGAACTGCTAGGTCCTGGCGCTAAGAGCGTGACTGTTCCATGATCCCAAGTCACACTACAGATACCCCTGTCTCAGGTGTAAAGTCCCCCATATGGGGGGGATCTTCCACAAATAGAGCTTTACTCAAAAGTCCAAAGACACCATCCACGTCACAGTCTAACCATGGACTCACAAGAGGTCCGAAGAACAAATAAGCAGCGCTTCAAGCAGACTCTCCAGGATGCTCTGAGGGTGCTCCGAGGGCATGCACCTGTGCGCGTAGGATCCTTGGGCACGCGCCTGAGTGGGCTGCAAACTCAGTCGATGTCTGTGATTGCAGGGTCCGCCCCCGACTCACGCTCCGGGACTGTGCTCCAGCTGCCCGGGATGGGTGGCCGAAAGTGCCTTCCCTGCCGAAATCCTTACCCCACTCTACAGACAAATGCAGGGGAGTTAGTCCGTGCTCTGTGCTGTTCCTCTCCACAGGCGCTGAAAACTAGGTCCCGAGGTTCCACTGGACACGTTCCCAGGACGGGGAGGGGGAGGGGGAGTTAAAAAACAGTTCTTCCGACGATAGTGGGTCGTCTCCGCCTCCACTGCCCTGCAAATGGCACCGCCAACGGTACTTCACCCTTTGGCAGCGCCCTTCGGCTGCCGCCCTCCGGGCAGCACTCAGTTAAATGGGTTACCTGTGGGAGGAGACACAAGGCCCCCAGGTGAAACCAAGCAGTCCCACTCTGCAGCTCCTGCTTGCAGCCACGCCCTCTATGCTGTTCCCCAGCCACAGCCCCACCATTCCCCCTCATAGATACCTACTCTACGTTTGCTCAGTTTATATATTTCTACTGGCTACATGCCTGAGGAAGGGAGCTTGCTTATTTCCACCAACAGCTGGTCCAATAAAAGAGATCATTCAAACTACTTTGTCCCCCCTTGTAGAAAGAAGAAACCCGTACCATGCTGAAATGTGAGCTGTAATTTCATCCTCTGTAAAGAGGCTGTATATACTGAAGACACAAACCTACAGCTCTGGCATAAGTAGACAACTCCCATTGAGGCCAACAGAATTTCAAACTGGTCACATTGCCTCAGAATTTGGTCTCCAGACAATCTAAAACTGGAGGTGGCCTAATTGCACTGAAGATGTAGAAGGGATCTAGCACCTTTCCTAAGGAATGTGCCAGGCAGATCTTCCTCCAGCGATGTGGGTTTTCTGGAAAATTTTGATTTTCCGAAGCCTTAACTCAATTGGGATCTGATTTTGCATGTTTTTTTGACATTATTATTATTATTATTATTAACAAACATTTATATAGCGCCAGCAGTGTACCTGGCACTTTACAAAGTAATAAAATAGACACGGTCCCTGCCCCTAGG
>QEPC01000421.1:0-19211 GCA_003113815.1 Sphenodon punctatus | reverse complement strand
GTACCCCGAAATCCGGTACCGGGTCCGGATTACCGGGTCGAATCCGATAATGCCGGTACGCCCGATACCGGCATTATCGGATACCGGATTCTACCGGTTTCCCACCCCTAATAATTATGGTCATTATTCTGCACCTCTGTCTCTACAAGACTCACCCCCACTTTACTCCCCCCTTGGACAGGGCTCCCTTTCTTGCACAATGCTGCCCACTCTGCAGACCTCCCCCTGTACTGGGTCCATATTCTGTATCCCCAATAAAGCTGCTCCCTGTAAAGTGTTCCCCCTGTGGAAGCTATTTACAGAGGCTCTGCCCCTATTCTCTCCCCTTAATGTTGTCCCCCCCCCTTTGTATATGCTCCCTCCCTGCTCCCCCATAGGATTTCCCTCCCTGGGCTGAGGCTCACTCTTAGAGTCCCCCCCAAAAGGGACTACACTTGCCACGCTACTTCACAGGGCTGCTCTGCACAGGACCCCACCATCTCCCTGCCCCCCTCCTGCAGAATGCCCACTGTATCAGCCCAGAGCACCCGCTTACCCCTCATTCCATAGTGGGGTTGGGAAAGTTGGAGGGAAAAGCACTGAAAGAAGATTGATTCCATCCCACCTGTAGCCTCCTGTCTCTGTGATAAACCACTGCCCTCTTCCTGCACCTGGGGCCATCCCAGGCAAACTCCAGTGCTCCAGCTCCAGCCATGCTCCTCCAATGGGGCTCCTCACTGGAGACACAGCCCAGACATCCCATGTTTTTGGAGGGGGAAAGGGCTGTCACTGAAATCCATGTGCTCTGTGGTTCTAGGCAGGTTTAGGGGACAAGATCAGCCACCCCAAACATCACTGCGGGATTAGCTAGCTCTGTTGTTTAGCCATCTTGGTATCCCTGGCCCCCAAACCGAGGTGCCTGCTGTGTAGGATCAGAATCAGAATGACCTTCAGCTCTCTCCCTTCCACAGGCCTTGCTCTCCTCCTCTTTCCACCAGATCAGCTCTAAATATGGCTGACCAGTCACTCACACTGCCCCCTGGGAGGTGCAGTTCCCTCTCTTTCCCCAGCACTGAGAGGCTCTAGCAAGCAGTGCCTGCTGGGAGTTGTAGTCCCCAGTATTCAAGACTGTTTGCTTTTAAACAGTTTCTGCATTACACATAGAATGTTCTCAAGCACTCCACTCAGGATGGTTTCCATAGGCTAACATTGAATTTTATGCCTCCCAACCAACACAAAACCCCTTTATCCTGCCGAGTTCGAAACGGTCTAACTTTTGAAAAAACAGGCTTCCAAGTGCGGTTTTCAAACTGCGATATCTCAGCTGTTATCCAACCGATTCGGCTGAAATTTGCCTAGCATGAACCGCTTATTCCAGTGATCCTCCACTGCAAATTTCACTATCCTAACTTTAATCATGCCAATTTAATATATAGCAAATTGAATGTTGGGGCTTTATAATGGAGCGTACAACACACCTTGACTATTAGAGCGCTCCTGTGCTCTAATAATACGGACTAACATCGGATGAACAGACCTATTCCTGTAGAGACGAATAGAGACAAGGTAAAATGCAGAACAGCCAGAGTACAAAGGTGGTGGTGACCAGTCAGAGGTCCTGAGCCTGAAGGCACTTTAAGCAGGGCTGGGCTGCCACCCATGACATCACTAAGTTAGATACTAAGTATCACCAGACGCAAAAGGAAACACAGGAAAAATCCATCCCAAGTTTCCTGTTACGTATTGATATCTAGTTGGTACACTCAGCAGCTACCCGACAGGAGGTGGATGCAGGAAGACTTACCTGCAGCTCAGGCAGCAGTGGCAGCATCAGGAATGGTGGCAGAGGCATGGCCAGGTCCCAGGAAGCAGTGGAGCATGGTGTTAATGATGGTCCCAGTACCCCACTGCTGACATGCTCACCTCTGCCGATGGCCTTGATGTTGCCACTGCTCCCAGACTCACTTCCAGGTAAGCTCTGCCCCAAACGTGTAGGTAGTGTAATATCTGGTAACACGCATTCTGCTTCCAGTAGTGGTCGGCTCCTGATGATTTACGGGAAGGTGAGAAGCTGTCATAGCACAGCCAGTCAAATACATAATGGTGTGCATGAAGATGGGGCAAAGAGTTACGGTGCCGGTTCTTTTGTTGCATGCAGATGATCGCTTTAACCTCCAAGATAGGAGCTTTAGTTACTCTTCTTATAGCAACTGTGATTCAGGATCATGAGTCACCAAGCCATTTCTCAAGTCCAGCCACAGCAGCTGTCTTTTTGCCTTCCTGCACCAGTGAGCTTTCTGGGCTGACCTCACACTGGATTTGAACGGGACCGATCAGGTGCCACAAACTGGCACAAGCATAACATTTACTTTCCTCATCACAAGACAAAATACCCTCATCAAAGAGATGGGCTTTCAGAGATTAAACCATCATAATCACATCTCCAGCCTCAAACCTCAGAGGAGATAGTCAAGGCATCAAAGAAAGTCAATTGATGAGAACATACTTAGGCTAATGAATCACCTCCTCTTATCTGTGTTACACAGCAGTGTGCAATGAGGCAGGCAGTCTGCTACACTACTTACTGTTTGAAGTAGTTACATTGCAGCAGTTATCTACAAAATATGGTAGAGACACAGGTCATCATCATGTGTCTATGAACACTGCAGCACAGACAAACATGTAGGCTGTTTATGCAACAGCGTGCCAATTGCAAACTGGCCTCTATGATACGTGAGGAGCAGCCCAACAGCAGAATTGCCGTACCAGGAAGGGGAGAGTAGGAGCATTCCTCAGACAAATAAGCAACAGGGTTTCCAACCATCAAAGTAGTAATGACCAGATTTACCAAACTAAAACAGCCATTGGGGCAGCATACAAAGCAGAAGTCAGCAAGATGACTTTAAAACAGGTAATCAGCGAAAAAGCAAAGCAAAAGAGGATGACCTAAGCGAATACACTTAAAAATGACACAAATAATATCACATTCACAACAAACTGTAGTGCAAATGCGTCTTTTATAAGACATTTCCCCACCAGGCCTCCTTCTGGACTAGAAGAATTCCCATCTGTTGATGAGACTAACACCTACATTTCTGCAGAAAGCAGTGAGAAACTCTAGACTAGGGTTCGATGATCACATTTATGCCCATCCAAAACCTACCTAAAGCTCAACATCTATTTAAAAAGAGATGCACTAATCTATCAGCTTGTGAGAACCAAAGAAACCCCACAGTAATAGCAGATAACAAGCTTGTCCATCCCATGGCAAAAGTAAGTCAGTTAGCAAACTCCTATCAGGTTTGAGAAAAAGATTTTCCAATCTCCAACTGAGGCCCAGAGGGACAACCCTTTCAGCATAGTGTACACAGAGGCAGAGGCAATCTCTTTCTCCAACACTGACCTAGATTGAACTTTACATTATGACTGTCAATCAGTACAAGTGGGGGTGTCAGTCTTGAAGCCATCACTACAAATTCCTTCACTCAAACTACAGAAAACCCAGCTGGTTAAAGAGCGTTCACAAATGACTGACAACCAATCTTATCCCTCCACTACTGTAATACCAAGTTCACTTTCTTCACAAGATGACTGCAACTCCATGCTATAAAGGTCATCTTCAGGCAAGAGAATTGCCTTGCAAGACAACACTATGGAATTTGCATGTCAACATGTTCATTTTGCAACCACAGCACACCACAGGGTCAAATTACTGGTCAGAAATGCTGTTCTTCCTGACCTCAGCAGTAAGCTTAGAGGCGCAAGACTAATTTCCCAACAGCTATAAACAAAAGGTCAGAGCAAAGATTGGTCACCAATACCATAGGATCATGGAGATAATCTTAACATATATGCTGTGGACCTCCCTCTCCTCCTGTTGGGGAAGGAGGATGACAACATACTCCAATAATTCAATGGCACAGAGGCAAAACTTGTCCATTTTTATGTATTTATTTCTCTACTGGGAAGGATGAGGATGGGTAACAAAAGACTACCCATGTAATATTTTACATGTATAAAATATGGAAAAATAAAAACCCAATAAATAAGCTATATAAAAGTCCAGTTAAAATAAAACCCCAAATCTCATCTGCACCTGCCAATTGTCTTACCAGATAAGTCTCTCCCTCTCCTACCCCCTCATTCCCAAAGTCCCAGAAACTTTAGCAGCCTCTGGGACTCAAAGGTAGTATAAATGCTGCTTGGTGAAATAGTTATTTTTGCAGTTGGGCTGCAAAAATACAAGAGCTGCCACAGGAGTGTACATCTGCAGTGGCACTGCACTTCAAGCAAACAACCAGTGCAGCTTCACCAGCAGTAGTAATGTTGGGAGAGACAGTACGGATTGCCTGTATAGGTATTAGCTACCATGTTTTTTAAACCACCTCTCGAGTAAGAGGCTACCAAACAGTGTGTCAGAAGCCCAAGTGGAGTCATGCCATCTGCAGATGGGGTCATGAGCTAGCTTATATACTTTGGGAACTACTAGCTCAAAGCTCAAGAAACCCATGGGTGGAGCTGCATGAGCACTAATGTAATAGTGAGAAGTCAAAGGAGAGCTAGTACAGACAGGTCCACAGAATCTAATTCTTGATGCAACTATTACAGCATCCTACCCCAATGCCAGCAAGCTCCTGAGGAGACTGCTAACAGTTCTACTGATGTCTGTTATCTAAACAAAAAATGAGTGAGTTAAGAAGAAGTCATGTGTTCTAAGAGAGCTGGCCATTATTTTAAAGCACTCACTGCATTTCTGCTCTTCTGATGTCCTGTTTCCATAGAAACTGGGACTGGAACAGGCAGCCGTTTTCACTCACAGCAGTTTTCCTCCCCCAACTTTGACAGACATTAGAACTGAATCATTTGGGAACTAGCCTTGATTTGCATGACTACACCAAATACATGCCTTGTCAGATCCCTGATGACACCCATTCCAGACACCATGCTGCTGCAGTAAGATAATACACTTAGTGCAACCTGCTGCAAATGAGCGTGTAGCGGTAGAAAGAGGGAAGATGTTGAAATTCACACATTTATTTTGACCCTGATATCTTTTTCTCCCCATGCTGGGAGGTGGCCATCTCTCTCTCTCTAAATCCAGAGATGCCGCTATCCTACATTATGATAGAAATATCTGGCTCCACAGCTCTCATTTGCACTGAGAAAGGGGCCATCTCCAGGATTCTCTATTATGGTGGACAGTGGACACCAATCACTCTTGAAAATCTTGGCCAAAGGCAGGTACTGTAATTCTGCTGAGAGGCAACATTACAGCATTGTAAAGAATAGTGACAGGTGCCACTCTGAGCCACTTTAATGGGGTCCTGCTTTCAAAAAGTGACTGCTCAGCACATTGTGTGTGAAGCCTTTTAAAATCTCTCCCAGGCTGGGCACCTACAATTATTTAGCACTTTTTAAAATGCTAACTGTTATTGTTCAAAGCATGCAATCATACTGGTTATATAAAAACACAATCATATATGTAGAACAAGTGATGTAAAGCAAAACTACACACTACCACTCAGGACAACAATAAAGGTTTTAAGGAGGCATCAACATGCAAGTAAATGCAGCTAGAAACCCAACCTATGCACCTAATATATGGTAGATAACATGTACGAACTGGAACCTACACATCAAAGTAGGCTGCTGACAGGTGGCAACCTACCTTGGACCTCAGACTTTATAAAGAGGCAATTTATTTTCTTGCTCAGGGTTAGACACCTGGTTAAACATCAGGTTATAAATGTTTCAATAGATTGTATGTGTATGTGAGAGAGACTGTTTAAAATTCAGTGCAATAAATGTACTGAACAATACCACTGAAATGTGCCCATAGACATCAGGTCCCAACAGAAGGGACAAGCTAGCAGCTCTAGCGTAGAGACTAGGTGAAATGGAGCAACAGGATTTCAGTTAACAAAAGAGTGTGGGGTTGCAAAGAAACAGAGGCAAGCTTAAAAAAATATGTCAAAACATTAGATTAGCTGGCACCAGACCAGTGAGCTGATGTCATAGAGGCACAATTGTAAAAGGACATTCAACTGTAGAAAAAACTCCACAACAACACTTCTGTTTTGAAAATTCTTACAAGTTTCTACAAATAACACACCTGAGTTTACTAAAGGATCTAAAATATTCACTGTATTTTCAGTTTACTTACTTCATGGATTTGATGGCTCCATGCTTAAGGCTCTTGAATGCAACTCTGGAGTTCAAAATTCCTGGAGTGCAAAACTGGGCAAGATGCTTCATCTGTTTATATCGAGTGCCCTATATGTAAAATGGGAATAAGAGTAATTCCCTTCCTCCTACATACTGTCTGCTTGGACTGTGAACTCTTTAGGGCAGGAGCTGTCTCTTAGGCTCTTTTTACACAGACCAGGAAGGAGCCATGGTGCGTGGGAGATGGGTGGGTGGTGCGGTGGGTGTGTGGTGTGTCGGCAGCCTGTCACATGGACGCCACCCATCTCCGCCCACGGAGGCACCTCTGTTGCCTCCATGTGTGGGGGATTGGCAGCGCACCTCCCCCCATGGTGGTCAGACAGATGTGCCACACCCCACCCACGCAATCACACACATGGGCGAGGAGGGGGGGTGTTTGTGTAAAGCGGGTCTCACAGTGTCTAGAGAGGGGCCCCATGTCATAATAGTGCAAGTCAAATAATAATCACTATCCATGTTTCTCCCATCTAATCAATTATTCTGTGTAGGACTTACCCAGTTGGAAAACATGGCTGGAAAAACATAATAGCCGACAGCAGGATTCAAGGCTCATCTGTTTGCTTTGACTCATTAGATGAGTGTTTCCGGTTAAGCGGCAGATGGATGTGGAACTGTAGGTTGGTGCACAGATTGTTGTCCTGGCAAATAGCGGTCTAGTAATTTTTGTTAGAGCTCTCAGGACCAGATTCTCCCCCAGAATCATTTTGGTGTATGCCCACTGACTTCAGTGGAATTACTCCACTGAATTTGAGTCAGTTTACAGAGGGCAAAGAATTGAGGCCTTTCCAGGCATCTTGTTACTTTGGAAACGCTATTTCATAGAAGTGTCTGGACTGGAGACAAGTCAGGTGTAGCAGCTAGGGTGGAAAACAAGCTTAAAAAGCAGAGGCATGATAAGAGTTGCGAGTCAAATAATACCTCAGGAGGATCGTTTTGAAAAGAATTAAAAGGGGTTCAATTGCCTTTCCTGCACCTGGGGAAGTAGATCCCTGTCCAAGAGGGGCTCTGCACCCCGGATGCAACTGGTCCCTGTCCAAGAGGGAGTCAGCTGTCTTTCTGCACTTTGGTGAGGCTGGTTCCTGTCCAAGAGGGATTCAGCCACCTTTCTTTCACCTTGGTGAAGCTGGTCCCTGTCCAAGAGGGAGTCAGCCACCTTTCTTTCACCTTGGTGAAGCTGGTCCCTGTCCAAGAGGGAGTCAGCTGCCTATCTGCACCTTGGTGAGGCTGGTCCCTGTCCAAGAGGGATTCAGCTGTCTCTCTTTCACCTCAGTGAAGCAGCTCCCTTTTAATTCTCGGGATCTAGTGGAAATATTACTGTTGAGAGGGTGGGGAATTACTCCTCTTCTATTGTCAGTAATGAGTCTTCTATTCAATCAAATAGACATTTATTCAATAATATCAGAACAATTAGCATACCAATTACCAAAGAGACACTTGCATTCAACATCACGCTATCATCTTGCTCTGAATTACTTAAAATACATACAAAAGCACATATTCTTATGTGATCTGAGGCCAATGGTCTGGTTCCGGAGGAAAGCAGGAAGGGGGCCAAACGAGGCCTAGGAACGAAGAACTTAGCTGTGGAGCAAGGTGCAGAACTTCCTAAGGGGAAGTTCCAAAGGGGGCCAATCACCGACCTCAGCGGTGCTCTGAAAAGAGCTGGCGACTGATTACCGTGGAAGGCAAGGAACTGGCCCAGAGTCAGGCCTTATATACAAGTCTTCCTTATAGCTTATTCATGTTAAGGGGCTGTCTGCCTCTGCGTCAGTAGTGTGGGGGTCTGCCCTTGGGTAGCGTCGCGTCCACTCCTCCCTCCGGAGATAGGGGGCCTGACCTCTCAGCCCTGGGCTAGCCCACATCCTTCTGAGAGTCATCTGATAAGGCCAACTCTGTTTATTGGGTCCTGACCTTACTTTTGTCTCTCGATGTTCCTGCAAGTTGTAAGATATCAATTTGTTTTGGGAACATGAAGTTTTGCTTGCTCTGTCACATCATCTGTTTCCCCTGACCATGATGACCATTTTTCCCAATATCTGGTATTGTTCTTAAATCAATAAGTGACTATATGTGCTCAGCAATGTCTTATTTACTTCCCAGCACTCTACGTAGTTTCAAGCCACAAGGGCTTACACAAAAGTTACATTCAAAAGGGTTACATGTGGACACATCCAATGTATGTTTCTGATTACATTGCAAAAAGAGTGAGTTTCATTATTATTCACTGCATGTCCTGGCACCTTTGTGTCAGGGAGGCACTTTCTGATTCAGCCAAATTATAGCAGGGAAATTAGTATTTGTTGGGCCAAAATCATATCAATTGATAACAGTTTACTAGGACAGTAAACTCCGTGGAAATGTCAAATGAAACCCTTGACAGAGCTGAAGTTTCCATTGTTCCAGGTTCACGGCACTTCATGAACCCCTTTAATCCCTGCAGAAGTATCCCGTATTCCCCAACTACTACCTCATCAGGCTAATGTTCAGTTACATGTTAAATTGCCCCATCTACCACAGGGGCTGCTAGCCGTCTTTCACTGAAGTGTTAGCCAATGAGCATTCTCTTTCCAGTCCCCAGTCTGGTGCTAAAGCAATTAGAGCTTTCCATAATTCCCCAGGTCTCAGTAAATCCAATCTGTATCAGATGCAATTTCTTAACAGGCAGCATTCTGTCCATCAGGCTGTGAAGTGCTCTGAAAGATGTAACATTTACTGTGTGTCTTTTGTGTTGGGTATTAGTAGAGATGTATTCAAAAGGCTGCCTCTACTTTCTAATAGCAACCACCACATGGCATTTAAACAACTTTACAATTAAAACTAATTAATCTGGCAAGTATCACCATCCCCTGTGTACAAAGGTACAGAGAGGGCAAGATAAGAAGGACTGTATGTGGCCACTTATTTTGGGTTTGGCCAATGCAGGCTATTTGGCCAAGATTTTTAAAAATGCAACGCTCCCCCTACTCCAGTTCAACTAAGCTGGAATTACTGGCTCTCAATACCTGTGAAAACCCAGTTCAGGCATCTCAAACCGGGTACCCAAAAATAAGCCCTTAGATTCAGTGATGCTTTGAGGAATGCAGGCCAATTGCAAAAGAATTGTCTAGGCTCGATCGAACTAACACACACGTCAGTGGCAAAACCTAGGAATAAAATCCAGATCTTTCACCTCCACCTACTAGATCACAGTGCATCATATTACATTGTATTCTATGACAGGAGACTATGGCTGTATTCTCACCTGTGGCAGTGGTGGCGGCAGCGCCAGCAGCCCGGAGGAGCCGGCCAACAGGAAAAGAGCCGGTGAGAATGGGGATCTGCTGTGGTTCCTCTCTCGCATGTCAGGGCGCAAAATCCTGCACTGACATGGGCGAGAGAAGCTGCGGTAGATCCCCATTCGCACCGGCTCTTTTCCCATTGGCCAGCACCTCCAGGCTGCTGCGTCTTCCCTTGCCCCTCCCGCTGCCACCACCGCCACTGCAGGTGAGAACGCAGCCTAACTGATTCAATCCCAATGCAAATAAGAATGAATCTCTTCCCAACAAGCTAGTTCAAGTAAGAAATGTTATTTATTCCAACTGCATACTTCTTTCGACATAAGCTGGGCTTTGAACACTTAAAGGGCAAATCTTCTCCCCAGACACCTGATGTCTACAAGGCAGGGGTGAAGGGAATCTATCCCCAGACAGTCAGCACAGCTGCTTTGTGGTCAATACAGAAAGTGAGTGGCCAGAATATGCTCCCCAGCTCTAGTGAAAGAAGGACTAAAGGGCATGCACATTGATGGATCTTCCACCATCACCTTCAGGAAGCAACATGCAGGGAACATGCCCTTGCTAGCACTAGTCCTCCCACCCTCCTGCAGAATGGAAATGCAGGAGTTTTATTGCAGGAGGACTCTATGCAGCAGAGAGAAAGGAACAGGATTACCCCCTTCTGTTCAGATATGCTGCAGTATCTCCACATGGTCTGTCTACATTTCTGCAATTCACTTTACAAACATGCCTTAAATCAGTGGCTATTTTACATCCACTGGCCCATATTAGGGAGGCAAAATTCAATGTAGTTAGGATAATTCATTTTACTGGACCAATTCCTGTTGAGCAACTTTGTCTCTGGTCTCACTTACATTTGGGACCACCCAGTAACCCACATTCTTCACCCATATGCTGCCAGCAATGGCAGCACAGATGGAACCCAAATCACTCTAAGCCATTCTCTCTCTTGCATCTTTGTTTGCTAAAAACTAAAGGCTCCCTCCTGGTGTACAATTGACACATTTATTTATTTTTATTATTATTATTATTAAGCATTTGTGTAGCGCCAGCTGTGTACCTGACACTTTACAGAACAATAAGAATGACGTGGTCCCTGCCTACGGCGTACAATCTAATTTCTCATGTTATTGTTGAGGGCAAGAAACAGCCTCTCCAGCCAAAGAAACACTGAAGTAAAATTACAAAGCTCACTTTGCTCTGTGCACTGCAGCATCAGGAGAATCCTCCCTTAAGCAACCTGCAACAAAACAGTCAAGAGCATCAAAGACAGCATGACTGATACTGTAATATCAGGGTACAAAATGTATCAAAATGACAGAGTAGATTGAGCTGGTGGAGGGGTGGCACTATATGTTAAAGACAGCATTGAGTCAAGCAAGATTAAAATGTTACAGTAAGTGAACTGTACTCTGGAATCTCTGTGGATAGCAGTTCCATGCGTAACAGGAAAATGTATAGCAGGGGGGCTATACTATTGTCCTTCTGACCAGGACTGCGAGACTTTCTATGAAATGCTAATAGAGATTAGACAGGCTACTGAAGTCGGAAACATAATAATAGGCGATTTCAATTACCCTAATATTTACTGGTTAAATGTCTCCTTGGGGCATGAATTGATATGGAGGTAAAGTTTCTAGATGCCATAAATGACTGTTTCTTGGAGCAGCTGGTCCTGGAACCAACTAGAGATGGAGCTACTTTAGATCTACTCTTAAGTGGAGCACCAGACCTGGTGCAAGGGGTAATGGTGGTGGAGCCACTTGGCAATATTTATCATAATATAAGCAAATTTGACAATTACTGGAGGGAGAATGATAAGCAAAGCTACAGCACTAACATTTAACTTTAAAAATGGAGATTATGCTAAATTGAGGAAGCTAGTTAGAAGGAAACTAAAAGGAGCAGTTGCGAGGTTTAAATGTCTGCAAGTTGCCTATTTAAATACACCATCTTGGAAACGCAGATTAAATGCATTCCACAATTTTACAAAGGTAGCAAGAAAACCAAACATCTGCCAGCATGGCTAAATAATGAGGTGAAGGAGGCTATTAGAGCCAAAAAGGTATCCTTTGAAAAATGAGAAGCTAGTCCTAATGAGGAAAACAGGAAAGAGCATAAGCACTGGCAAATTAGATGTAAAATGTTTAATAAAGCAGGCCAGGAGAGAATCTGAAGAGAGACTTATTAAAGAGGCAAAAAATAATAAAACCTTTTTCAAGTACATCAGAAGCAAGAAACCTACTAGAGTCAGTTGGGCCATTAGATGACCAAGGGATAAAAAGGACCCTCGGGAAAGATAAGGCCATTGCAGAGGAGCTGAAATTTTGGGGCTGAAACAAGAATGAAATTAATTCTCATGAGAATCTCACAGCCCTGGCAAGAAATTCTTAGGAGAAACGAGAGATTCTCAAAAATGCTGCCCAAATGATCTGTGCATGTGCAAAATGACCACTCATGTGCAGAACAACCCTGGTGGAAATTTTTGCACATGCACAGACCATTTTTTTGTTGTTGCTATTTTGAGGTTCTTGAGAACTCACGAGAATCTCAAGTTTCTTGTGAGATTCTCGAGATGAGAAGCTCTTTGGAAAAGGGCAAAATCTCATTTTAGCCCTAAGCTGAATAAATTGTTTGTTCTGGTCTTCACTACAGAGGATGTTGGGGAAGATACCCATGCCAGTACTGTTCTTTGTAGGTGATGAATTGGAAGAGCCATGTCAGTACTGTTCTTTGTAGGTGATGAATCAGAAGAGCCAATCCAAATCAACATGACTCTGGAAGAGGTTCTAAAGCAAACAGACAAACTAAACAACAACAAATAACCAGGAACAGATGGTATTCACCCCAGACCTCTGAAGAAACTCAAATATGAGATTGCAGACCTACTACTGGCAATTTGTAGGGATGTGCAAACGCGGTTCAGAAGTTCAGGGTTCGGACCGTTCGCAAACACCCCGAATCTGAACCGCACCCCGCCCGAACAAAGTTCAGGTTCCGAACCGGTTCGGTGGGAGACAGGGAGGAACCCGGTTTTCCCTCCCACCCTCCAGGTTGCGCAGGTGGAAGGGGCACCGGGGAGCACCTCCCCCCCCGCCCTGCCTAGCCTCGTAATTTTTTTCATATTTTTTTTTTTTTAAAACCCCCACCCCAGGGATTGCCCTGTCACTGTACCGGAGGTTTGTGGGTAGCGAATGTTAACACCAATGTTTAAAAAGGGGTTCAGAGGTGATACTAGAAACTACAGACTGGTGAGCCTGACATCTTTGCCATGCAAAATGCTGGGAACTATTATTAAGGACAGAACTACTGGGCATATTGATAAACATGGCTTAAAGGGGAAGTCAACAAGGATTTAGCAAAGGGAAGTCGTGCCTCACTAATCTATTGAATTTTTTTGACGGTGTAAATAAGCATGTGGATTGGGGGGGGGGGGAGGGAGCCAGTCAATATAGCGTATCTGGATTTTCAGAAAGCGCTTGATAAGGGCCCTTAGAGGAGACCTTTGGGGAAATTAAAATGTCATGGTATAGGAGGCAGTATCTTGTGGATTGGTAACATAAATCTAAGGTGTGACCACACCTTGAGTATTGTGTGCAGTTCTGGTCATTCCATCTCAAATAAGATATAGTAGAAATAGAAAAGGTACAGAGAAGAGTAACAAAAATGGTAACGGGTATGGAACAGCTCCCTTATGAAGAGGGGCTGGATAGGTTAGGGCTCTTCAGCTTGGAGAAGAGACAACAGAGGGGATATGATAGAAGTTTATAAAATCATGAGTGGTGTGGAAGGCGTAAATAGGGAGCAGTTATTTACTCTCTCAGGTAGTACTAGAACGAGAGGACATCCCCTGAAACTAACATGGAGCAGATTTAAGACAAATAAAATAAAGTATTTTTTCACACAACTCACAATTAAGTTGTGGAATTTGTTGCCAGAAGATGTGGTCAAGACTAGTAGTACAGCTGTGTGTCCATTAATGGAGGATCGGTCCATTAGCAGTTATTAGCTGGGTACGTTTTGGGGAATGTAACCTCTTACTGTCGGGAGCTGGGAGCGATCAGGGAATGAATTGCCCCACTGTGACCTGTTGGGTAATTCTTCCAAGTGACCAAGATTGGCCAATGCCAGAGACAAGTGCTGAACTCAATGGACCATTGGTCTGACCCAGCATGGCACTACTTATATTCTTACAAGCACAAGAGTTTGGGGTGGGTGGCACATTTGACAAGAGTTTATCAGAAATTACAATATAAAGACTGTGCAGGAAGCCAAGAAAAGTGTAGATTTCTTCAGACACTTGACATTTTGGAGTGCACAGAGGATTTGCAGACTCCACTACCAGTGATGATGGCCTCATACCAAGGTCATCTCAACACCACTAATTCCCAACAATGGAGGGCCCAAGTCACACTAACCCTGCCCTAGTCAAACACTCAGCCCCTACTTTTCACTTCATTCTCGAGACAAAAGGCCACTTCATCCTTCTTTCCTGCTAAAAAGCCTGTTCTCCTGCTATTAAAATATTGATCATTTTATCAACACCCTCTTCACCTGGGCTGAATGTTTATTCCTTTAAAGTACATGTTTGAACCCCTTGCTCCCTCAGCGGTGAAAGTCGTCAGCACTCCACCAGGGATGGGTCACCCTTATTCAGAAGGTATGTACAACTCCACTTATCCCCTCTCTTCTAACTATGCTGTGTGTGTGGCTGCAGGTGCCTAACAGGATGTAGAATATTACCTCTTCCACTTAAAAAGCACTCTGTATTTTCAAAGACATCAACTAAAAGAAGTCACTTAACGCTTCCAAAAGGCAATGCAAATTTCTGTTTTACAGGTGGGGAAACCAAGGCGCCATAAGGTGAAGTAACTTGAGAAAGGCCCCTCGGAAAGATTTATTTACTCACATTTTTATGCCACCCCCTTCCTACTTACATGACTTGGGGCGGTTATCATCATAAAAACATATAAAACTCCAAAATATAAAACATTAAAATAACCCAGGCAGAAAAAACCCCAATCCTAACCCCCCGTCTCCCTCATCAAAAGGCCTGGTGGAACAGCCAGGTCTTACGCTGTCTACAGAACAAGGGGCAGTCTAAGGCCAGGCGGACCTCCAACGGGAGTGAGTTCCACAGCCGTGGTGCGGCCACTGAGAACATCCTCCTCATAGTCGACACCCGAGAGATCTCAAGGAGGGTGCCGCCAGCCAACCAGAGGCCAATCCAGGACCTGGGTGAGACGGTCCTGCAGATAAGTGGGGCCCAGGCCGTTCAAGGCTTTAAAGATCAAAACTAACACCTTGAATTGGGCCTGGAAGACTATCGGCAGCCAGTGCAGAGAACGAAGCACCGGAGTAATGCGTTCGCAATGACTCGTCCCCCTAAGGAGATGAGCTGCCGCATTCTGCATCAGCTGCAGTTTCCAAACCGTCACCACATAGAATGCATTATAGTAATCTAATCTCGAGGTAATAAAAGCATGGATGATCGTGGCAAGGTCCGTGTCCAAGACATACGGTTTAAGCCGTCTCACAAGATGTAATTGGTGAAATGTGCCCTTCACCACAGCTGCCACCTGGACATCCAGGTGGATCTAGGAGCACCCCCAGACTATGGACCTGAGATACCAGGGGAGAACAGACCCCATCACTGCCCTGTCTTCCCCCAAAGGCTGTATATACACATTGAACAAGAGAGGGGATAAGATGGAACCTTGCAGGACTCCACACATGAAGCCCCGGAGAGAAGATGAACAATCACCCAGCACCACACATTGAGTTCTCCCAGTCAAGAAGGAGAGGCACCATTCAAGGACAGTCCGGCCCGCTCCGGCTTGGTCCTGCGACCGAGTCACTAACAACTCATGATCAACAGTATCGAATGCAGCTGGGAGATCTAGTAGGATCAACAGAGTTGAATGACCCTGGTCCAACTCTACTTCCCTAAAAAGGGAAGGTTAGAGACCGGCTGATAGCTGGCCAGGATGTCAAGATCATGCTAGTGGTGGGATTTCAAATACAAGAGAGTGCTGGCCCATGAGACAGGGTCAGGCACCTTCCTTCTGTCCTGGAAGCGCACTTCTCACCAACAGAAGTTAGTCTGATAAGGGAGAACTACGTGGTCTTCATCTATTCATTGTAGTGACAGTTCAAAAATGTTGTTTTGGAAGCAGACACATCTCTCATTCTTCTCCATTTCATCACCCATCTATATATACTCAGAACAAGGGATCAGCTTTGTCCTCACTTCCCCCCTAGGTAAACAAAGAATAACGCCAAAGTAATCCAAATTCAAGAAGATTCTACCCTTGCCAAACCATTCTAGTCAACTGTTTCTCTTCCTCCTCTTCTCCTCCCTTCCAGGGACACTCAAGTTACAAGTGTCATTGGATTCTTTAGCCCAGAAGTTCCCTAATTGAGAGTCAGGACCCCAAGTAAGATTAAGCCATCTACAGACATTGATCAGGATTGTGATCCCTATTTATATATTTTGGATTGCTTTTTAGGGTCACATTTCAATATTTAAGGGTGCAAATCCTCCATCATTGAAATAAATACTTCATCTCCTAGCAACTTTAATAAAGGGGGCCTGTACCACAAGTCACAAAATGGGGGTGTCTCAAGCAAAACATTTGGGAAACACGGTTTTAACCCCTAAGAAAAACTGGATAAAATCTGTACAAAGACACTCTTTGGGGCTCCAATTTTCAAAGTGCAGAAGCAGGGGGGGTAAAAAAACAACCTCACTCATGCAAGTGGGTCTTGTTCCAGCCAACACGGTGCTTTGAGGATCAAGCTCTTGGGAAAAAAAATCATCAAGAATATCACTATCCCACTCTCCTCCTACACAATCACTGGCCAGGAATTCCACAATGTTCCCAAACCTACCATTTGGAAAAGCTGACATTAGCTACTATGTCACTCTGGGATAACTTGATTTGCAGTTGACTCTGGGGTTTTTTCGCCTTCCCCTGTAGCATGGGTGTGGCTTGCCTGTTTGGGGCATCTGGGTCCTCTTTTTCTAAAATTATTTCCTGTTATTTGAATCATCGGTGTGCTCCAGTTGGTCCCAGTCTCTACTTGTAGTTATTGGTGGGATTTCTCTGCATGGATGATTGGGGTGTGGCAGGTCCTGCAGTTGTGCAGGGGGCTGAACTAACTAGATGGCCCTTGAGGTCCCTTCCAACCTTGTGACTATGGGTGAAAACAGACATGACGCTAACCACCCTTTAACCACCCTTGGTGGTCATTTATGCATGTTTCAGGGCTGCATAGGGCACCAATACAGCCCTGCAACATGCATAAATAACCACCAAGGTTGGTTAAAGGGTGGTTAGCATCAGGTCTGTTTTCACCCTATGATTTTGCTTTACTGATTAAAGTTTCTTCCAGCTTCTGTAACTCCAGAATTCACCAGAGGCAACCTTCCTATGTTCTGAAAAAAAGACTTACATTGGGCTCCATTCAGTCCCCAAGGGGCCTGCTTAGCCTACTGGATAAAGTGTTGGACTGTCTTGGACCTGGGAGACAAGAGAGCATATCCAGTCTTGACTCACTTGGGTGGTGTTAGGCAAGTCACTATCTCTTATTTGTAAAATGGGAATAATAATAACCTACTGCACAAGATTGTTGTTTGGGTGAACTAGATAAGGACTGTAAAGCACTCTGAACACTGACAGCACTATCTAAATCAGGAGTGAGGAACCTCTGGCCCACGGGCCACTTCTGGCCCACCTCGTCACCCTGCTTCAATGGCGTGCAGCCCAGCACCCACCACTCAGTAGCCCGCATGGACTTTTGCGGGCCGCACACATTCAAGCCTGAACCTCCGCCCTAAGCAGCAGCCTGGGTGGGGGGCAGAGGGGAAGGAAGTACCCCCGCGCCTGCCTGCTTGAGTGCCCCACTGACCCGGCCTTCTGCCATGCAGCTAGCCCTTGCCGCCCTCCTGCCTGCTATGCTGCTGCCGATGTTGCTGCTTGTAAAAGATCCCTTCACGCACACCAGGGTCAGCCATTTCCTGAATCTGGCATGCTGGGAAATGTAGTTCCAGAATGTCAGATTCAAGAAATGCCTGAGGGACATTTGCAAACAGCAACATCAGGGGCAGCAGCAACAGCGTGCATGTAAGTTTGTCGGAATAAATGTGTGTCTTTGAATGAATGTGTGTGCACGCGCGCGCGCGCATGTGCACCCCCATACCCTGTCATTCACCCCAGCTCCTGGCAGTCAGAAGAGCGCTGGCAGTCAGAGGTAAATCACTCATTAAATTTCCTTTTAATTTATTTTAAGTTAATCTGCTAATTAAGTCTCAATTTTAATTTATTTATAATTGATTTTGATGTGCAGCCCCCGGCCTGTTCGGGGACCGATAATGTGGTCCCCAGGCTTGCAACGGTCAACCCTGATCTAAATTATAAACAACAACAACAGATGTGGCTATTGCAGGGTAGGGATAAAGAGACTCTACTTGTATACCAACTACAACATCCCAGCTCTACCTAAATCTTCTGCTGCCTACTGTGCTTTATTTACCATAATGTGTTGAACCAAACAGTAACTACAAATTACTTCCTTGTCTGTTATCTCTCAGATTTATTGTTACATACGAGAACCACAGTTAGTTCCAAGACATACAGATCACTAAACCTCCTAGAACAGAACTACTAGTAGACTATCTGGTCAGTCATTAATATATCCAGTAACACATTTTTTAGTATCTACAGACCCTCACTTAGATTGGAGCTGCTTTGCAACAGGTGCTCAATAGACACAAAGGCCATAATTCTGAAACTCCTTACTAATGGGACTAATCTGGAGGAAGTGGTTTCAGGACTGAAGCCAGAAAGAAACTGTCAGTCACTGCTCCAAAGAGCTTTCAATTCAGAGACAAGACAAAACAATAGCAGGACAGTAAACAGAAACACAGAGAAGGAAAGTGAACCATACACAAATCTAGCATCAATACTTGTATTTGGAACAAAACAAAATTGTGAAGAGTGATAGACAATGGAGGGACAAAGGCAAGGGGACCCTTTGACTTAATATAGAGAACCTAAACAAAACTGTGATTATTTTCTACACAACTTGCGCACTAATGCATATGGAAACTTGCATAAAGTTAGATTTGGCTGTGACAGCATAGCTCCTCTTTCTTGCCCTGCAAAGCACCCATCAGTCACGCAAAATAAAAAACCACTGAAGTCTCTCTCCAGAAGAGCCAGCAGGTCAAGTATTTCACCTCTTATAGGTCCCTATGAGCAAAAAAGGTGCCCATTCAGAACCAAGATTTGACAGTGTAAAGCAAACATCTCTGCACCATCCACCCAGATACAAAGGACTCAGGCCTCTATCAACATACTGACTGTTGAGGACTGTCAGCCACCAGTCAAGTTATTGTCACTTCAGGAGCTCCCAAGATTCCATCTTGTTCCCACTCCTGTTCAATGTGTATCTGACACCCGGGTTGAGGCCCCAGAGAGATTTGGAGTGACGTGCCATCAATAAACGGATGACACTCAACTCTCTCTTTTTCGTCTGACCCAGGTCCTGCAGTCTCAGTGCTTACCCAGTGCCTGGCTGCTGTGTTAGGGACTGGATACAGGTGAGCTGATTGAAACTGAATCCAGACAAAACCAAAGCAATGATGGCTGGCTGGCCTTGTGACCTAGTAGACATAGGGACCCCTGCTACTGATGAGGTCCAGCCTCCTTTGGTCATGCAGGTTCACAG
>QEPC01000412.1:24248960-24269976 GCA_003113815.1 Sphenodon punctatus | reverse complement strand
CATTGAAGGAGCAGTTTGAGAGATAAGAAGAAAGAACCAGTTGAGAACCAAGACCTGGAAACCAAGGAAACAAAGAGAATCCTGTTCCCTGCCCTGACAAACTCTGGGGAAGGTTTGGTCTAAACAATTTAAAAAATAAGTTAAATAAGCACTGGTTGGAAAGCTTAACAGAACCAGGTGCAAGTGAGCAGTAATGTTACAGCTGTGATTTGCCTACTACCTAGAAAAAAACATACCCATGAACATTATTTTGGTTTTATAAGACCAAGGCTCTTTCACTTGGTTAAATTCTAAACATATTTTCTCACAAGTAAGCTTCACTGAAATCAATGGGACTTATGGGTAAGTGTGCTTCATTCTGCAGCACTGAATAGCAAAACAAGACAGGCTAATTCATATGTAGTGAAGGATGTGGATATTTGTGGGTTTTAATCGTTTAGAGGTTCTCCTCTTTGTAACTAAAAGGCAAAGCAAATCAGAGCTTAAGAACACAAGTAGTGCCACACCAGGTCAGACCAATGGTCCATCAAGCCCAGCACCTATCTCCGACAATGGCCACTCTTAGTCACTTGATAGAGGTACCCAACATATCACAATGGAGTGATCCATTCTCTGTTATTCACTCCCAGCTCCCGACAGTAAAAGGTGATCTTTCCCAAACCTATCTGGATAATAACTGTCCTCCAGAAACTAGTCCAACCCTTTATTAAACCCAACAATACTACTGGCCGTGCCCTTGACCACATCTTCTCTCAACAAATCCCACAACAGTTGTGCATTGAGCCGTTGAGTGAAAAAAATACTTTCTTTTATTTGTTTTACATCTGCTACCTGTTAGTTTTAATGGAGTGTCCCATAGTTCTAGTACTATTTGAGAGGGTAAATAACTATTCCCTATTAATTTGTTCCACACCACTCATGATTTTATAAACTTCTATCATATGCCTTCTCAGCCATTTCTTCTCCAAGCTGAAGAACACCAAACTACCCAGAATTTCTTCAGGCAGGTGTTACTATCCATACCCCTGATCATTTTTGTTGCCCATTCCTTACCTTCTCTATTTTTACTATATCTTTTTTTGAGATGGGGCAACCAGAACGGCACACAATATTTAAGGTGCAGTCACACCATAGATTTATGTAGTGGCATTATGATATTTTCAGTTTTAATCTCTATTTCTTCATACCAATCAGCTTTATTTTCCATTTTCCATTCTGGAGTGCTATTTCAGTTTTCAATTGAACTTATGTCATGTTCAACCAACTATGAATGTTCAGAACTAGCTTAATGGTTTGAAATGGACATAACAGGGAACAGATCTATGATTTCTCATAAAGAATTCAGATCCTCTTCATTAAAAATTTATCTAAGCTACATCAGAAAATTAATAGGTATGGCGTTTCCAAACCTTTTGCATGTGTGACCCCATTTTGAGACCTTTATTTTTCCCGAGTGTCCAGAGAGAAATGAAAACATGCAAAGTACACGAATTATAAACTGGGATTATGACACCAAAAGTGGGAGATAAGTGAAAAGCATTTGGCAAGGTTCCTGAAATGATGAGAGTTTGCGTGCATTGGGAACGGCAAATTCATTTCAACACCAGATGGTAAGGTATGCTTTTACTGTTGACCCGTACTTTGGGAGCATCGGTGCTAACTTCTTTTAGTCATAGATAGGGACCTGTGTCCACTGCATTTTCCCCATTGCTGTCAATGGAGAAACACAGTATGAAAACAAACAAGACAGCAGCTGAAATTAGTCCACATTAGCCCATGATTCACCTTCCATCTATTAGGTGGCCACCAAATGTTCTCCCACTTCCACCACAGAGTGGGCAGGTGACTGCTGTTCCACATGTCGTCCAGAGAAGGTGGTTGGCACAGCATGGGCTAAGGCTAATCTAGGTTAACATGCACTCTCCCATCTGTTAACGAGCATCCCTTGTCCATGGCAAGGTCCACCAGCATCATGGACAAGGCAACAATATTGGCAAGGATAGGATCCATGACCAGTGGCCACTAGCTGTCTGTCAGAAGATGACATGGGCTAGGAGTACCCTGTCCGCCTGTCAGTTGATGGCTTGGGCTGGGGGTGAGCAGACGACCACCCCACCACCTGTCATCTGATGGCATGGGCTAGGAGTGAGTAGACCCCCACCAGCCACCTGTCAGCTGATGGTGAAGACTTGGAGTGTGCAGATATGCCCAGCTGCCTGTCAGCTGATGGCGCAGCCTGGGGAAGCTGCTGCCGGCAAGGAAGGAGGGAGAGACCAAGGGAGGTCACTTCCCTCTGTGCTGGATTGGGACCGGCATGTGTGTCAGATTGGGACCCACCTTCCACAGGCATTGAGTAAAAAAACTAAAAACTTTCTTTTATTTGTTTTAAATCTGCTACCTGTTAGTTTCATGGAGTGTCCCCTAATTCTAGTACTATTTGAGAGGATAAATAACCGTTCCTTATTAACTTGTTCCATATCACATACTCTTGGGGTGTTCTCCAGGTCCAGCTTTACCTGATCACAGGCAGTGGTTTTCCTGTACCATGGACACCAACTGGAGAAGGGATGACAACACCTTGGGCTGGGGATGAGGCCATGTATGGCCCACCAGATGGGATTGCTCTGTCCCAGAGTCTAGGAGTGATCTGCTGCCACCGGCCACTTTTCTTGGACCCAGTTCTGCTTCTTGCTGCTGGTGGCCACTGCTTTTTGGGCCCAAATCCTGGCCATGTGTTTGGTTCCTCAGCCCTGCCCAGGTTATAGGACCAGTGTGGCAGCTGCACGGGAGGCTGCACGTGTGTTCTGCTCTCTACACCGTCCTAACAGGTGGCAGCTGTGTTGCTGCTCCACAGGTTGGGCAAGATATCTTGCTGGCTATTGTTTTCATCACCAGTGAACATTGGTCCCTGGTCATAGAACTGAAAGTGATCTTAAGGGCCTTTTTAAAAGAACGGTATTTCTCCCACAATTTAAACCTGCGGCTCTGAGAAACCCCTGTATGGGGGCTTTGCATGTTTCTCCGTGAACCAAAAGTTGCCCTGGCACCATTAGAAACATTGGCACTGCGTGATTCCCGGGTTTAAAACGTGGTAGTTGTGTGGCGCCGGGCATTCGGGCAACTTCCAGTTCATGGAGGAGCCACAGGTTTAAACTGCAGGAAAAATCCTGTTCATTTAAAAAGGCCCTAAGGGTCATTCAGTTCAGCCCCTTATGCCAATGTACACCCAAGCCATCTGCATAGAAAAAATAATAATTATCCAACAAGAAATAGAGGCTACTGAAAAAAATCTGCCACAGAAAGACCAAGACCAACCAGAGCACGTTGATGCCCAAGGAACAACAATTTTATAAAAAGAAGATCCAGATGTCTGAATCAGGTGAGCCGCCCCCAAGCTGTTGTTGTTGTAATCTTGATTGTGTGATGCTTCGAATGCAGTTAATGGAAATAAAATGTGTTCCACTTTTTATCTCTACAACATACTAATAATTACTAATACTAATTAGTACCAGTGCTAATACAAAATGCTAATCATTCACTCCCTTACACAAGGAAGTGAGGAACAGTAATTCCAGTTACTAATGGCAACTCAAATTCCAAAGAGTTACTAAGATTTATGCAGGTAAGCAGTACTGTTGTGTAAACTCAAGCTTAAGTCATTGATATGTAAAGTCATTTCAAGCCATTGATCCAAGTCATTGATATGTAAAGACTGCAGTATGCTTATCATACTTTTCTGGCTGAAAAATGAATAAATAACAATACAGTGAACCAAGAGCTCATAGAGGTGCCAAAGAGAATATCTGGTCTATAGACAAACCGGACTGTATGCCAATGCAAGCGGGCTTCTCCAGTATGCCTCCCAATCCAGACCGGGAGCAAACTGCCTCCAGGGATCAGCAAGTAGTTCAACCTCTATTTCTATTCAGGCTTCAGTTTCTCTCCTGAAATTGCCAGCAAGGGTATAATTTGATGGTTGCTCTGATTGCGGTTTTTGAGATACAGACATCCTTCTGTTATAAACTGAAGGGGAACTGCCAACTCATTTTGCAGAGGCCAACAGCAGCCATCACACCTGTCAACGATTTTTGCATACAGTACAGGAAGTTGGGTTTATTATTATTACTTTAAAAAAAATTCTCCTCTTATCTATAATTTGCCATCTCTGTGTACAGCACAAATGCCAGTGAGAGCTATGCAATGCCATTCTGTAATTTCCTGGCAAATGGCAATTGTTTCATAATAACAAACCATCAGTTTTGGTCTTCACAAGTGTCCTTGCACAATAGAATTGCTACCATATACTCTGATTTTATATGCCCATGTATTCATACATTTAGAATTAATACAGGAAGGTAAGCCATTTTCTTTAGGATAGTCAATCAACTGTGCACTGTATTATTTCAAAATATACCTTTTGGGAGCTGGAGGAAGGCTGAGAAGAAAAGCCAACCACCCCTTTGTAATATATTCAGTTTCTTAAACTGTTTACTTTATGGGGGCTTTCTGTGGAGAGCAGATTAAAATGCCTGCTATTCTGTGATTTTTGCAAAATATACCTCGGCAAATAGTCATAAATCTGTCAAATATTGCAACTCAGTTTGGTATTATATACTAGGAAAATGAACTCAATGGCAATATAATCTTACTTTCCAATATAGCTGAACTCCAGAAAACATTTCAGGAAGCACGAAGACCTAGAGATCAAATAAAATCTAAGTATCTTAGCTATGAAGGAGTTTATGATGGCACAACTTTGGAGACTGGTATTTCTCTTTTTATTAATTCTTGTAGAATCCTTCAGTATTTTTCTTTTTTACTTTAGTTTAGCCTTTCTCAGTTTCATTTTTTGGTACATGCCCATTACATTTTATATTCTTATTTTAAAATAGACTTTTTTGGATGAGGTGGGTCTTCCTTTAATTGGATCCCTATCAATCAGTTAATACAACACTGACTTTAAATAAATCCTGATTTGTCATGTTTTATTACCATGTCTTTGCAAAAAAAAATGTTCATTCTTCCTCTGACTCATGAAACATAGCTAGGATTTGGAGTTCTTTATCTTTTTTAAAGTGAAATTTAATGTGATGGCCTTCATTCCACCCTTCTGTCCCATGTCAGAAGAACTCTTTTAATCACATGTTTAAGTAGCTTAATAACAATGTGTCAATACTTCCATCAACTGAAGCTTATGTTACTAAACGGTACAATTGTCTCCACCACTGGTGGGGAGAGGGGGTAACTGGTGGGAGTTTTGTAGGGTCCAATATGTTTGTGGTGGGTTATTGATTGAGGGGTGGGATTATGATTTTATTTTTTTATTGTCTGAGGTAGCTTAGAGGCAAAAGATGACCTGCCCCCCTGGTGAGAGCAGAAGGAGGGGGTAGGTGATTGGGTTAGGGGGCCGTTGCCTCCTTGTGAGAGGGGAGGGCCTGACCCACGGTGGGAGGAAGATTTATACCTCACTGTGAGAGAATGGGGGTAGAGTGTGTGTCTCTCTCACCTGCCTGGTGATTCAGCAACAAGGGAAGGGAGGCAGAGGAGGGCTGGCTGGAGGGGGGAGGCCACATCCATATGGGTCATAACAGGCCGAGGGAATTATAGCCCTGCTGGGAGGAGTGTATGATCTTGGAGGGGGCCGAGGTGTTTAGTACCTATCCCCCTCGTAGCTCCAAGCTCAGGTGGTGAAATGCTTGAGGATGGAAGGGCCCCTAGCCCCGTTTTGCTGCTGTTAAATGTCAGGTTGGTTACGAATAAGTTCTTTATGGTCTGAGACCTGATCCTGGACCAAACGGCTGACCTGACCTGGTGTGTATCACAGAGACTTCGCTGGACGGTGAGTTGGGGTCAATTCTGGCTGACCCCAGCTAAGTACTCCATGCAGCATTAGCCACGGCCAGAGGGATGGGGGTGAGGAAGGGTGGTGTAGTCATTGTTTTTAAGAATACTTGGTCCATTCGGAGATATCCAGTGCAAACTCCACCAGGAATAGAGGGCCTTCATATCATGGTCAATTTGACTGGAGACAGATTGGGGTTGATGCTTGTATACCGTGCACCTTCCTGTACAGCAGCATCTCTACTTGCTGTAGCCAATCTGGTGTCAGAGGTGGTCTTGCAGTCCTTGAAGCTGGTGGTCTTAGGGGACTTCAACATACATGCTTACACCAGTCTTAAGGGGGCAGAGCAAGATTTTATGGCCATCATGGTAACCGTGGACCTGTTTCAAGTGGTAGATGGTCCAACTCACAAGGGGGGCACACTCTGGATTTGGTATTTTGCACTGGCTGCTGTATGTCTGCTGCTGTATGTCTGCCCCCGACAGGGTGTGAAATCTTTTCATTTGGTTCATCCCCAGAGACTTATGGAACCTGAATGGCTCTGGAATGCTCTGGAGGATATACTTTCTGACTTTGACAGCCTGCTGCTCAATGACCTTGTGGCATTCTGGATTGTTAGCCGAGGCCGTCGACCAGACGGCTCCCAGGCGTCCGCTACCCAAGCATAGGCGATGCAGGGTCCCATGGTTCATGGAAGACTTGCATCAGCTGAAGCAAGAGGGGAGATGGTTGGAACAACAGTGACATCATACTTGTACTGATGCTGACCAGTTGCAACAAAGAGCTGCTTTAAAAGCCTATGCCATGGCTATGCAGGTAGCAAAGAAGAGTTTCTTTGCTGCCATCATATCATCCACAAAGTCTCATTCAGTGGAGTTTTTCCAGGTGGTGAAGGGGCTGGTCAGTCTGGTCTCTCTCTGCCTTGAACTGGAGTCTTCCAGTGCTTGTTGTGACTTGTTTATTGACTATTTTGCAGATAAAATAGCTCATAATCACCACGATTTCGATGCCACGCTTGAGGCAGTAGGTGTAACTGAGGTTATGGGTGCCTCGCCCTGTCTAGTTATGTGGGATCATTTTCAGTCGGTATCGTCTGCTGATGTGGTTGAGGTGCTGGGAGAGGTGAGGGCCACAACTTGTGAACTCAACCCACGCTCGTCCTGGCTAGTTAAGGTCAACCAGGAGACACTGGGACCATTGCTGATGTGGGTTGTCAATGCCTCCCTTTTGGAGGGCAGGGTGTCGGAGTGCCTTAAGGATGCTGTGATATGACCTTTGCTGAAGAAGCTATCTCTTGACATTGATTACCTGGCCCGTTTTNGTCACACCCTGAGTCAGAATCCTAAATATTTCCATGAAACCAATAGGCTACTGCACCGTAGTCCTGCAGCACCTGCTCCAGCATGTCAGGCATGACCAAGTTGGAGCTCTTCCTTCTCCCTTTTCCCAAAGCTCCATGAGGGGTTTGCCCTGGACCTCCAGTTTGCTGCCAAAACTTGCCGTTATAGTTTCTGAACCTGTGGCAGCTAGCCGCAGTGCGTGAGTCACCACATTGCACAAAGAGATGATGAAATCTACAGGGTGATAATGAACAATTCCCTGACTTACTAAACTCCCAGCATGGGACGGCCCCTGAATTACCCATCCCTCCCTCCTAAGAATAAGGGTTGTTGGCAGGTGCTACCCCTCCTCTCACCAGCATGTGCCCAGTCTCTCACGGGGAGGCATTGGTAATATCATTCATGCACTCCAGCTACAAGTCATGGACAGGAGTATCCCAGGCTGCTTTTAGACATGCGTGACTGTTAGTTGAGAAGTGCTCTTTTACCACCACCCTCGTTTCACTGAGGTTGACTGTGGTGAATGACGAAAATGTTACGTCTGAAATCACCCGAACACGCTGCATATAATCATGCTGCATGTAAATATCCTGCATGTGGGATTTAGATGTGACTTATTGTGCTTTAAAGCCAATGGCGCAGTCTTTTATAGCCTCAAATTAAATACCTTGATGTCGAACGCAAAGGACAATCAAAGGTTCATGCATGCAGCAGCGTGCAGGATATATGTGCACACTAGGGTGGATCTCAACCCCAAAGATTGGCACATGCAGCACACCTGGAGTGCGTTCATCCCCAGCATGGTGCCTGTAGTCTGCGCACAAACCATGCAGATTCCATGCAGTTTACACATGTGGCAGAACATATGCATCCACTGTGTGTAATGCATGTTCAAGGCATACATGTAAAATGTGGATTAGCTCTTCATGCAATATCCACACAGTAATGTGTGAAAAAAGGCTAGGGATCCATGTCTACTATAGGGGTGAAAGTCAGTTTGTGACTGGTGGATTCCATTTTCTAGGGATCCAGTCGTTTGATCAGTCTGAACATATGATTGTTCTAATTGGGTTTTTTTTTGCTCAAACAACTAAAAACATTTAGACCATTTGGGCATGTGAAAAATGGTGGTGGCTGTATGCACAATGGAAGCATGGTTATGTGCACTGCCATCTGTGGCATGGGCAGTACCTTATCCACCATTTGGGGGAATGCATGAAACAGCCAACTGGAATTCGGATCAAACATTTCGATTGAAATTTTGACAGTCGTTCCATTTTTGAGGAATTCTTTCTTGACAACAGAAGGGCTGTGTCCAAGCCAGCCCCGGTCCACTACATTTTTCCCACTAGCAGCAATAAGATATTGATTTAAATGGAAGANATGGCAACTCAAATTCCAAAGAGTTACTAAGATTTATGCAGGTAAGCAGTACTGTTGTGTAAACTCAAGCTTAAGTCATTGATATGTAAAGTCATTTCAAGTCATTGATCCAAGTCATTGATATGTAAAGACTGCAGTATGCTTATCATACTTTTCTGGCTGAAAAATGAATAAATAACAATACAGTGAACCAAGAGCTCATAGAGGTGCCAAAGAGAATATCTGGTCTATAGACAAACCGGACTGTATGCCAATGCAAGCGGGCTTCTCCAGTATGCCTCCCAATCCAGACCGGGAGCAAACTGCCTCCAGGGATCAGCAAGTAGTTCAACCTCTATTTCTATTCAGGCTTCAGTTTCTCTCCTGAAATTGCCAGCAAGGGTATAATTTGATGGTTGCTCTGATTGCGGTTTTTGAGATACAGACATCCTTCTGTTATAAACTGAAGGGGAACTGCCAACTCATTTTGCAGAGGCCAACAGCAGCCATCACACCTGTCAACGATTTTTGCATACAGTACAGGAAGTTGGGTTTATTATTATTACTTTAAAAAAAATTCTCCTCTTATCTATAATTTGCCATCTCTGTGTACAGCACAAATGCCAGTGAGAGCTATGCAATGCCATTCTGTAATTTCCTGGCAAATGGCAATTGTTTCATAATAACAAACCATCAGTTTTGGTCTTCACAAGTGTCCTTGCACAATAGAATTGCTACCATATACTCTGATTTTATATGCCCATGTATTCATACATTTAGAATTAATACAGGAAAGTAAGCCATTTTCTTTAGGATAGGCAATCAACTGTGCACTGTATTATTTCAAAATATACCTTTTGGGAGCTGGAGGAAGGCTGAGAAGAAAAGCCAACCACCCCTTTGTAATATATTCAGTTTCTTAAACTGTTTACTTTATGGGGGCTTTCTGTGGAGAGCAGATTAAAATGCCTGCTATTCTGTGATTTTTGCAAAATATACCTCGGCAAATAGTCATAAATCTGTCAAATATTGCAACTCAGTTTGGTATTATATACTAGGAAAATGAACTCAATGGCAATATAATCTTACTTTCCAATATAGCTGAACTCCAGAAAACATTTCAGGAAGCACGAAGACCTAGAGATCAAATAAAATCTAAGTATCTTAGCTATGAAGGAGTTTATGATGGCACAACTTTGGAGACTGGTATTTCTCTTTTTATTAATTCTTGTAGAATCCTTCAGTATTTTTCTTTTTTACTTTAGTTTAGCCTTTCTCAGTTTCATTTTTTGGTACATGCCCATTACATTTTATATTCTTATTTTAAAATAGACTTTTTTGGATGAGGTGGGTCTTCCTTTAATTGGATCCCTATCAATCAGTTAATACAACACTGACTTTAAATAAATCCTGATTTGTCATGTTTTATTACCATGTCTTTGCAAAAAAAAATGTTCATTCTTCCTCTGACTCATGAAACATAGCTAGGATTTGGAGTTCTTTATCTTTTTTAAAGTGAAATTTAATGTGATGGCCTTCATTCCACCCTTCTGTCCCATGTCAGAAGAACTCTTTTAATCACATGTTTAAGTAGCTTAATAACAATGTGTCAATACTTCCATCAACTGAAGCTTATGTTACTAAACGGTACAATTGTCTCCACCACTGGTGGGGAGAGGGGGTAACTGGTGGGAGTTTTGTAGGGTCCAATATGTTTGTGGTGGGTTATTGATTGAGGGGTGGGATTATGATTTTATTTTTTTATTGTCTGAGGTAGCTTAGAGGCAAAAGATGACCTGCCCCCCTGGTGAGAGCAGAAGGAGGGGGTAGGTGATTGGGTTAGGGGGCCGTTGCTTCCTTGTGAGAGGGGAGGGCCTGACCCACGGTGGGAGGAAGATTTATACCTCACTGTGAGAGAATGGGGGTAGAGTGTGTGTCTCTCTCACCTGCCTGGTGATTCAGCAACAAGGGAAGGGAGGCAGAGGAGGGCTGGCTGGAGGGGGGAGGCCACATCCATATGGGTCATAACAGGCCGAGGGAATTATAGCCCTGCTGGGAGGAGTGTACGATCTTGGAGGGGGCCGAGGTGTTTAGTACCTATCCCCCTCGTAGCTCCAAGCTCAGGTGGTGAAATGCTTGAGGATGGAAGGGCCCCTAGCCCCGTTTTGCTGCTGTTAAATGTCAGGTTGGTTACGAATAAGTTCTTTATGGTCTGAGACCTGATCCTGGACCAAACGGCTGACCTGACCTGGTGTGTATCACAGAGACTTCGCTGGACGGTGAGTTGGGGTCAATTCTGGCTGACCCCAGCTAAGTACTCCATGCAGCATTAGCCACGGCCAGAGGGATGGGGGTGAGGAAGGGTGGTGTAGTCATTGTTTTTAAGAATACTTGGTCCATTCGGAGATATCCAGTGCAAACTCCACCAGGAATAGAGGGCCTTCATATCATGGTCAATTTGACTGGAGACAGATTGGGGTTGATGCTTGTATACCGTGCACCTTCCTGTACAGCAGCATCTCTACTTGCTGTAGCCAATCTGGTGTCAGAGGTGGTCTTGCAGTCCTTGAAGCTGGTGGTCTTAGGGGACTTCAACATACATGCTTACACCAGTCTTAAGGGGGCAGAGCAAGATTTTATGGCCATCATGGTAACCGTGGACCTGTTTCAAGTGGTAGATGGTCCAACTCACAAGGGGGGCACACTCTGGATTTGGTATTTTGCACTGGCTGCTGTATGTCTGCTGCTGTATGTCTGCCCCCGACAGGGTGTGAAATCTTTTCATTTGGTTCATCCCCAGAGACTTATGGAACCTGAATGGCTCTGGAATGCTCTGGAGGATATACTTTCTGACTTTGACAGCCTGCTGCTCAATGACCTTGTGGCATTCTGGATTGTTAGCCGAGGCCGTCGACCAGACGGCTCCCAGGCGTCCGCTACCCAAGCATAGGCGATGCAGGGTCCCATGGTTCATGGAAGACTTGCATCAGCTGAAGCAAGAGGGGAGATGGTTGGAACAACAGTGACATCATACTTGTACTGATGCTGACCAGTTGCAACAAAGAGCTGCTTTAAAAGCCTATGCCATGGCTATGCAGGTAGCAAAGAAGAGTTTCTTTGCTGCCATCATATCATCCACAAAGTCTCATTCAGTGGAGTTTTTCCAGGTGGTGAAGGGGCTGGTCAGTCTGGTCTCTCTCTGCCTTGAACTGGAGTCTTCCAGTGCTTGTTGTGACTTGTTTATTGACTACTTTGCAGATAAAATAGCTCGTAATCACCACGATTTCGATGCCACGCTTGAGGCAGTAGGTGTAACTGAGGTTATGGGTGCCTCGCCCTGTCTAGTTATGTGGGATCATTTTCAGTCGGTATCGTCTGCTGATGTGGTTGAGGTGCTGGGAGAGGTGAGGGCCACAACTTGTGAACTCAACCCACGCTCGTCCTGGCTAGTTAAGGTCAACCAGGAGACACTGGGACCATTGCTGATGTGGGTTGTCAATGCCTCCCTTTTGGAGGGCAGGGTGTCGGAGTGCCTTAAGGATGCTGTGATATGACCTTTGCTGAAGAAGCTATCTCTTGACATTGATTACCTGGCCCGTTTTCGGCCAGTCTCTAACGTTCCCTTTTTAGGGAAGGTTATTGAACAGGTGGTGACCCAGCAGCTCTGAGGGCATTGCATCAGTTTCCTTGATCCCTCGCAGTCTGGCTTTCATCCGGGTTATGGTGCTGAGACTGTGCTTGTGACCTTGGTCGATGATCTGTGCCAGGAGTTGGACTGAGGTTGGTCCACTCTTCTGATTTGTTAGATCTATCAGCTGCTTTTGAAATGGTTGACCATGAGATAGTGGTGACTCACCTGCAGGACTGTGCCAGGGTGGGTGGAACTGTTCTTGAATATTTCCGCTCTTTCCTGGCCAGAAGAACTCAGTATGTGATACTGGGGGATTTTTCATTGTCCCCCCAGGATCTCATGTGTGGAGTGCTGCAGGGATCTGTTCTGTCCTCTCTCCTGTTCAACGTGTATATGGAGCCTTTGGGTGAGATTGTGAGAGGGTTTGAGATGTGGTGTCATCAGTATGCTGATGACACCTAGCTCTACCTCTCATTTTCATCTGACCCAGATCCTGCTGTCTCTGTTTACCTGGTGTCTGGCTGCAGTGGAGGATTGAATGAGGGTGAGCCATGTGAAACTGAATCCCATTAAGATGGATGTGATGCTGGTGGTAAAGGGAGAGGGGGTGGAGACTCCAACTATTAATGGTGTGCGTTGCTCCTTGGTCTCTCAGGTTCTGCGTCTGGGCATGCTCCTTGACTCACAACTCTTCCTGGATGCCAAGGTGGCGGCTATGACAAAAAGTGCATTTTTAAAATTACATCTGGTCTGTCATCTTCGGCCCTACATTTAAGGCTCCAATCTTGCCACCATCATCCATGCATTCATCACCTCAAGATTGGACTACTGCAACACATCCTATGTGGACTACCCTTGGCGATTATCCAGAGACTGCAGCTGGTGCAATATGCGGAAGCCCACCTCCTGACAGGGATGGGCCACTGTGAGCACATAACACCAGTGTTCCGTTCTCTGCACTGGATGCCTATAGTCTTCCAGGCCCGATTCAAGGTGTTGGTTCTTACCTTTAAAGTCCTATAAGGTCTTGGCCCCGCTTACTTGCAGGACCGCCTAACCCCTTGGGTCCTGGATCGGCCTCTGCAGTCAGCCAGGGATGCCCACTTAGAGGTCCCCTGGGTGTCCCGGGTGGTGATGTTTGAGAGGGCATTGTCAGTGGCCACACCAAGGCTGTGGAACTCTCTCCTTCTGTCTCCAGACCTACCTACCTCCCTCCTTTCCATAGACAATGTAACACCTGACTGTTTTGCCAGGCATTTGAGGGGGATAGGTAGTGGGTGGGGTTTTTTGGGTGGGATAGGGGGATAGTATTTGTTTCGGGCCTCAGTTGTATGTAGATATTATATTTATATTATATTCAATTTTATTTTTTTGTATTTGTATGTTTACTGCTTTTATCTGTTGGCTGCCCTGAGCTGCCATTGAGCAGTAGGGAGCAGGATACCCTCTCTTCTGTAGTGCTAGCAATGATTAACAAAAGGACCAGGGAGCAGGAGGAGGTAGTTCAGCTGCTCCTGCATTTCCTGCAGTGGGTGCAACAGCTGGACCATGCCCAGGCTTACCGGCAGAGCTGGGTCTGGGATCATCTGCCCTACTGAGGGCGAGAATCCACAGCAACACTATTTGGGCACTATGCGTCTCTGTTTGTTAATTCCATTGAGCCTGTTGCTCTTTCTAGCTCTTTAGTAAAGTTTGTTTCTGCATTCCCCCCCCCACCCCCCATCTGTGTGTTCTCCTCCCCTCTGGCATTCCCATCTGTGTGGGCAGGGTCTGGTTGGTGTGGGGTGGTTGTCTGGCAGGGCAGGGGTCCATGGGTGTGTGCTCCCCCCAACCCTTTAGTGTACTTTATATCTGTAGGTGATCTGTGGCCTGGCTCTTTGGCCCCTGTCCACTGTTTGTGTTGGGTCTTGTGTCCCCCATGAGGGCCCTGGTGTCCTGTCCTCTCTTTCCTGTTATTTGGGTGGGCGTTCAGGTGGGGCGGGGCTACATTTCCTCAGGGGCCTTGGTGGTTCTGCGCTCCCCCTTCCCTGGCATGGTGTGGGGCTCTGTCTGTGCCCTTTGAATCCCTGCCACATGATTTGTGTGTTGCTGCTGCTTTGGTGCTGGGTTGTCACTGTCGAACAGTGCCTCTTCTCTCTGTGCCCTCCGACTCTACCTCCTCCATGAACTTTGTCATCTGCCTGTGTCTCCTCATAAGCCATGTACTGTGCATGGTGAGTTGAGGTTTGGGGTTTCCATGTGCTGTGGTCCTTGTGGGGGGATTGGTGTGGCCCTCACCAATTATGGGGCTTGCCTGAGGGTTCTTGGCCCTGTGCTCTGTCATGCCCCCCCCCCCAGTTCTTCCCCCCTGCTCCCTCTCCCTGCTGGGTTCCCTGCAGGTGGGGTCTGGGGTTTTGGGGATCTGTGGCGCATGGCTGTCTAGCCTTTGACTCAGGGCTTGATGAGGCTGCTTCTTTGTATCACTTGACCTTTCATCTCCCTCCTCCCTTGCCCGGTTGGAGACTGGCAGTGTAGGGGTGGTGCCATGTGCCACGGCTTCATTTGTCCTCACTTGGCCATATTGTAATGTCACACAGCTAGGTGTGGTATTATCTCACCATGGTGTACTGTGAATGGTATGGGTGTGTGCTTGGTGGGGTCCTGGGTGGGTGAGTGTGTGGTGGGTGGGTGCTGAGCCCTTCCCAGACTTCCCACAACCCCCCACAGCACTGTCTGTGTGAATGCCTCCCTGATCACTGCTGGTGTGTGTGTGATGAGTGTGTTCATCCACCTCCGCCCACTGTGCCTGTGGCGGCATCCATGTGAATAGGACCTATGTATTTTTTTAAAAATCTGTTTTGTAAGCCACCCTGAGCCTTCTGGGAAGGGTGGGATAGAAATTGAAACAAATAAAATAAATTAACCCAGGCATGTTCCTCACTACAAAGAGAATGTTACTTGACAAAAAATTTAATACAAACACCCTAACCAGTTTAATCACACCAAGAGACTTAGATGCCAACAAATTAATAACATGTTATCACACCAGAATATTGCACCAGGTTGGTGCTATGTAATTGCACCAGAAGAGAATCGTCCTATTAACAAACACTTCAGATCATAAATGAACTACTGGGACAATCAGAAACCATTACAAAAAGATGTAGCCATTGCTATCCCCTGCTCCACCCACTCTGCCAGCCATTGAAACACACACCATCAGCCCTTAAAGTGCAACCTGAAACCAAGACCACCCAACATGTCCAATTGTACCTGGAGTTCTGCCTCCAGCAAGAGGCTGTGCCTCCAGAAGCTGACCCCACTGTAGTTGGACAGAAAAGTTGCCCAAGTGGCTAGGTCTGCCTTCATCTCCTTCATTATGCAAATGTGGTAACGAGGGGGCAATTTACCAGACAGCTTGTCATACAATTTGGACAAGAAAGCATGCCAGAGAGCCCCATGCAACAAGTGAAATTTAGGCTCCCTAACAGGGACTGCAGTTGCCTAACAGTCACCCCAGTCACCTCCAAAGAACTGTTAATTTTAGCCTAAAATGCTGTTTATGTTATGTTTTGTATTTTTATAATTTGGGTTATGGCTTTGCTATGCCCAAATAAACTTACTTGATGATGAGCCTAAAATGCAGATAGCGTTGCCTCTGGGAGATGAGAAAGGGAGTTTAAAATGTCCAATTCAATCCCTAAGAAAGGCAAAAATGTGGTAGGGCCCTATGTTTTTCCTGTGCTAGCTGAATGCTGAGTTCCTTGGCAACATTCTGAAATATGTGCAGGAACTACTTCCTGAAAAATAAGTAATCATCTATATATCATCTGCTGAAATCCCGACCTCTGCTGCACCAACCAATCAAGAATCGAGCTGAACTTATTAAAGGTCAGACATGAAATGAAACAATCCATCGACATGGCTCTATCAAAGCAGTACTTTGCCTGGAATGTGAACTCAACAGCTCAAAGTCACTTGGATGGACCAGAGGTGGTGGTCAAAGGCAGATTTGATGTCAGAATGGCACCAACCCTACAACTTTGCACCATTTCAGTCTCAGAATGAAATGATGCATTCCACACCAAGCAAAGCTTGGAGCGAATGGTGTCATTCACCAAAGCCCCTCTTGGGTAAGAAAGGTGATGAATGAGTCAAACTCACCAGGAGCTTTCTTAGGAGCCACACCTAATGGGGAAACATGCAAGTTGGTCATTGGAGAGTTGTTGAAGGGACTCTCAATTCAGCCCTCTTTAACTTTTTTCTGGAGGTTGGTACAAACCACATGCTCCAAGCCAGTTACAGACTTCATGTATGATGCAGTCTTATGGAGGTGGGGGGGGGGGGTCACACCCTGAGTCAGAATCCTAAATATTTCCATGAAACCTATAGGCTACTGCACCGTAGTCCTACAGCACCTGCTCCAACATGTCAGGCATGACCAAGTTGGAGCTCTTCCTTCTCCCTTTTCCCAAAGCTCCATGAGGGGTTTGCCCTGGACCTCCAGTTTGCTGCCAAAACTTGCCGTTATAGTTTCTGAACCTGTGGCAGCTAGCCGCAGTGCGTGAGTCACCACATTGCACAAAGAGATGATGAAATCTACAGGGTGATAATGAACAATTCCCTGACTTACTAAACTCCCAGCATGGGACGGCCCCTGAATTACCCATCCCTCCCTCCTAAGAATAAGGGTTGTTGGCAGGTGCTACCCCTCCTCTCACCAGCATGTGCCCAGTCTCTCACGGGGAGGCATTGGTAACATCATTCATGCACTCCAGCTACAAGTCATGGACAGGAATATCCCAGGCTGCTTTTAGACATGCGTGACTGTTAGTTGAGAAGTGCCCTTTCACCACCACCCGCGTTTCACTGAGGTTGACTGTGGTGAATGACGAAAATGTTACGTCTGAAATCACCCGAACACGCTGCATATAATCATGCTGCATGTAAATATCCTGCATGTGGGATTTAGATGTGACTTATTGTGCTTTAAAGCCAATGGCGCAGTCTTTTATAGCCTCAAATTAAATACCTTGATGTCGAACGCAAAGGACAATCAAAGGTTCATGCATGCAGCAGCGTGCAGGATATATGTGCACACTAGGGTCGATCTCAACCCCAAAGATTGGCACATGCAGCACACCTGGAGTGCGTTCATCCCCAGCATGGTGCCTGTAGTCTGCGCACAAACCATGCAGATTCCATGCAGTTTACACATGTGGCAGAACATATGCATCCACTGTGTGTAATGCATGTTCAAGGCATACATGTAAAATGTGGATTAGCTCTTCATGCAATATCCACACAGTAATGTGTGAAAAAAGGCTAGGGATCCATGTCTACTATAGGGGTGAAAGTCAGTTTGTGACTGGTGGATTCCATTTTCTAGGGATCCAGTCGTTTGATCAGTCTGAACATATGATTGTTCTAATTGGGTTTTTTTTTGCTCAAACAACTAAAAACATTTAGACCATTTGGGCATGTGAAAAATGGTGGTGGCTGTATGCACAATGGAAGCATGGTTATGTGCACTGCCATCTGTGGCATGGGCAGTACCTTATCCACCATTTGGGGGAATGCATGAAACAGCCAACTGGAATTCGGATCAAACATTTCGATTGAAATTTTGACAGTCGTTCCATTTTTGAGGAATTCTTTCTTGACAACAGAAGGGCTGTGTCCAAGCCAGCCCCGGTCCACTACATTTTTCCCACTAGCAGCAATAAGATATTGATTTAAATGGAAGAGTCGGCAATACTTATGCACAAATGGTCCCATCTCCCTGTTTGGGTTCCGGGACAAATGTCATGTCGACATATCCCCAGTGATGATATCCCTGATTAAGCTTTCATGAAATAATATATACTGTACAACAGCCTGGACCAAATGCTGTGTAATTTTTGTCTTGCTGTTTGTCTTAACTTATGATAATCAGTTCTATTTATATAACAATTTTATCTTTGAAATAAATATGAAATTTTGGAACTTTTTCCTTAAATAAAAAAAGGAAAAAATAAGTTTAAGCTCTATGAAGTCAGAACAAAATTATGTTATTGCATAAATATATTTTATTCCAGAAAACTCCAGTAGAGGCAAGTCTACCTTCGTTTCAAACCAGTTTAGAAAGAAAAGCTGTTAAGAATCGCTAGAAAACAATTTACATTGTAATTCATACTACCCAATGCCCACATTACAGAAATGCAAATAACAGTATTGATTTCTCTATGGGACTTTGTACTTGGTACAAATGAGGAAGTCATCAATGATTGTAGAAAGAATTTGTAAAATGGAATTGGAAATCAAAATCTGTTTCCTCTTAGATGAGGACAGTCTCTTCATAATTCTTTATCTTGGTTAGGGAATAAAACTAATGTGAGAGTTGTACAGAAAAATAAGTTTTCTGGGCAACAGGTTTTTTGATAACCTATTTTTTTCATTGAAAAAAAATCTTTCCTTCTCACCAAATGTTTTGCACGTTGACAAATTTTGTTACAATCTGTCATGAATTTTTCTCTTTACGCCTTTTCCTTCCTTGCTCATCTGCACCTAAATGTTATGAACTATTCTGAGCTTCTCATAATTCCCCCCCTTTTCATCACATTTTTTTGTATCTTATATTTTAAATTTTGTCAATATTGTCTGTCTATCTGTTATTAATTATTATTATTATTAGCAAGTATTTATATAGTGCAAGTAATATACCTGGAACTTTACAAAGTAATGGAATAGACACGGTCCCTGCCCTAGGGCTTACAATATGAGAGATGGGGGAGGAGGAGGGAGGGAGACAAAGGAAGGGGAACAGAGGGAGAGACAAGGAGTGTAACATTCAGGAAGATGAGAGATCCCAAGTGCATGCACTTGATTTGGTTACATCAAGAATGATGACTGGCTGGTCCGTGTTGGGAGGCTATGAGTACACAGACTTCAGGTAACAGATTGTACTGGATGGAGGGTATCAGCAGGAGTTAGGTGAGGGGAGCGAAGAGTCGAGGAGGGAAGAGCGAAAGAGGTGGGTCTGTCTGTCTATCTGTTATGGAATTGCCAAAAAAAGAAGAATTTTTTCATTTTCAGAAATGGAAAATTAAAATATTGGATGAGAATTTGTTTTTTTAAAACAAAAAATAAAATTAAAATTAAAATGTGTTCCAGCATGTCCAGATCAAGGACCAATGCTTAGCTATGCTGTCCCTGGAGCAGAATTGTGACAGAGTATCAGTCCTCTGCTTGTAGTGGGAAATAAGATTTGTTGTCTATGGTTACTTCCCAGGGATGTAGCTAGGGGCAAATGGACCCTGGTGCAGAAGCTGGAATGGGTCCCCTGCTAGGATAATCCACGCCAGTGTGCGTATGTACTCGCTGGTCATTTTTACACAGACGGGGATGGGTGGATAGATGTGCTGGCACAGTGGGTGGAGGTGGGTGTACGTCCTTTTACATGGATACACACCCACCTCCACCCATCTCCACCCATGGGGCCTCCTCCAGTTTTCTGGATGGCCCCATGGGTGTAGATGGGTGATTGATGGGTGTAGATGTATGTGCACCTGGAGCACGCACGCACATACACCTACCGCCCGTGGTGTTTACACGGGCAGACACCCGGCGCACACTCATTATGAGCTGCCAAAAGTTGAGGCGGGGGAGAAGTCAATGGGCATCCCATTTCCCTATTGTTGTAGTGGCTACTGTCATCCGGGGTGAGCTTTGTCTAGGAGCTGAAGTTGAGTTTGGGTTTAATAATAATATGAGATGGAGGATTCTGAGAACAGGTGTAGGGGGGGGGAGGAATGGCTTTGAAAATGATAACGGATTGCAAGTTTACCCCCAGGTTGATGCCTTGTTGTAGTCTTCCAGTACCTACTTTCTCTCTTCTAGGCCATTATCAGGGAGCCAGGGAGCCCAGACTTTATTACTTCTAGACCAACAAGCCAATATCAAGCCACTGTTTGTCCTGTATTATTTATCCACTAGTATTCAAAGAGACAGCATTCCAGGATGCTCTGCTCAATGAATTATTTGCTGGGATGAATACCCAGGAAGAGGGTGGGAAAATGGGAAAGCCAACCTTAAAAAAGGCACATGTGATTGTCTGGGAGACTAGAAAGCCTGATAAAGAACCAGCCAATTTGGTCTCGGTACACAACCAAATTTACAGTCCCCTGTGGGCTTATCTACAAACATAACCAGACTGTCACCACTTGACAAATTGGGTGATATGAGCTTTGGGGGGAGGGGGGGGAATGGGAAAGCGCTTTTCTGCTAAAGCATCTTAGTTTGCTGACTGAGCTGTCACTGTTGGAATATGCAGGTAAAATTTGCATTCCCTCCTCAGACAAGAAAGAGCACAAACAATGCTCTTTCAAGAGGAGAAGTTAAGATTAAGATTAAGAACAATACTTCTGCACTGTCAATTGCCCCAGAATGTGTGGGTGGAAAGATAAAAAAGAAACAGAGGGTCGTAGTTGACTCTGGGTAAAAACATTGGTGAAGCTGGCCCACTTGTCCATGCTTTGGCCTGTGAGCCACCAACACATCAGTTGAGGGGCTGCCAGATGTTGGCTCGGGTTTGCCCCAGGCTGTATTGGAGGCTAGCCCAGGCTCTGGCCTCCAGATTAGCTCCAGGTCATAGGCATTATTATTATTATTATTATTATTATTAATAATAATAATAATAATAATAATAATAATAATAATAATAATAATAATAATAACATTTATATAGCACCAGCAGTGTACCTAGCACTTTACAAAGTAATAAAATAGACATGGTCCCTGCCCCTAGGGCTTACAATCTGAGAGACAGGAGCTGGGGGAGAGACATAGGAAGGGGAACAGAGGGAGAGACAAGGGGTCTAACAT
>QEPC01000412.1:24209824-24238246 GCA_003113815.1 Sphenodon punctatus | reverse complement strand
AATGTATGCCTCTGCTCCACCGATGCCTGGCAGCCTGCAATGCATGGCCAAGTAGGGGTGCATTTGGATGGGAAAAACATGACTGGATGGGGGAGGCAGTTGAGGAGCAGACTTCCTGGCACCAGGGGTGGAGACCAGAGGTGGTCTCAGAGTCAAATGATATAGATACACACACAAAAATCGGTATCGATATTGGTACCGATAGCGCTATTTTGAATGTTCAGCAATGTTTGGCTGAACCGAACTCCCCTGAACCGAACAACCGAACCCAAACTTGGTTTTCGAACTGAACGGCTGAATGGCTGAACTGCATTTTGTTCACACATCCCTACACTCCAGCCATGTGCACATTTGTACAGCACCCTGGCCTGGACTATGTCTGCCATGGTTTTCCTCTCCAAGCTGGGTTGGAACATCTTACACCACCATGCCACTGTCACGTGTGTTTCCACCCACTCTCCAATATATGCATTAACTTTGGCTCTAAAGTTTATTTTTAAAGACACTCAGAGGATGAAAAAGTGGAAGCAGTACAGTTCCTTTCACCATTCTAAGGAATTATCTCTTAAATACATACCTATAACCCTCCTACCTTTTTTAGTTTTCATCTTGATCCCAGATACACAACTCTTTCCCACTTGGGTGTTACCTACCTTTGTTCTTTGACAATTGATGTTTAATCCAAGCTCGCTAAAGTGATCAAAGGTGCCCTATCCCCCAGCAATGAATAAGTAGGTCTGTTAATGTAGGAGTCACAAATCATTCTGGGTGGATTAATGTGGTGCTAATTACCCATTTGTCTACTGAACATGGTACAAACTTCACATTTATGGGAATGTGGTACAAGATAATAAAACCTGTAACTGTACTGGGCAAAAAAGGATTGCTGTATGGTATTATAGACGAATATTGATAACACACTCACCTCTTTAAGTCTCCAGACAATGATGACCAAAGTTCTACATGGTCGCTATTTAGTAGGGATGGGAATTTCGGTTTTGGATAAAACTGAAAGTACCTCAAAATTGCCATTTTGGATTAATACAAAATTTCTGTTCTTTTTTGGTATCGGTTCTATCAAATCTTTCTCATTGAGTTTTGTATTGGATTTTTAACATTGCGGTTTGTCCCCCCATTGAAAAAATGCAATGTTAAAAATTTGATACAAAAATCAATGCAAAAGATCCGCTAGAACCGATACTGAAAAAGAATTGAAATACATGAGAACCGAAACTGAAAGTAACCGATACCGGAATTTTGCCCAGAGTTCCAACCCTACTATTTAGGCCTGCCATATAATGAACATTAGTGTATCTGTGGCTCAGAGCAAGTTGAAGACCTGGTCCATTACCTTTTTATTATACCTGCTATATGCATGGCCCCGTAAACGACTGTTTAAAATGACAAATGCTGATCCTGAATGACCCTCTCTCCAGTTGATGGATTTTTTTCTTTCTGATAAGAGGCCAGAGGTGACTTATGCTGTGGCTGCCTTTGGAGCAGATGCAAATATACTGAGAATGCAGCAGGTGAAACTGAAGGACAGTCTTGCCCCTTAATTGGTTTTATTTGAATTAAAGTATTAATCTTTTCTTTTACTTATTTTTTTTTACTTATTTTCGTATATTTATGAATACTTTGTGATGTTAAAAATGTCCTGGCTATTTGCCAGCACAATAACGGATTACGATTACTGATAACACACCAGCATGATAGGCCAAATCATGGCTCTACTGAAGCAAACTGGAAAGATTCAATGAAACAGTGATTTCTACCTCATCCTGGATGAAAATCCAGTGGTTTTCACTCTGCAAGACAAAGGCCTAGCTATAATAGAGACAGGCAGTGCAACTGCACCAGGGTCCAAAAACTGAGGGAAGAGGCGAGGGGACTCACACACCCGTAGTGCAACTGCATGTCTTGCCCGTGGGAAGTGATCAGCAGGCCCCATTACATCTTCTGCACCAGGAGCCATGCCAATCTAGCTACGCCTCTGCTGCAAGGGGCATGTGAAGGAAGTGAATCCTTACAGATTTCTAGAACCCAGGCTCCCTTCAAGGATTTTAATGCTGCGGATAGGAATGAGAAAAAGGAAGGAGGTTCTTCAGAGCAAGAGGTTTCTTAAATGCACACAGTAAGTAAGTAAGTGCTACTCTGCATTAATAAGACTATGAGCTAACCGAGCGGAGGAGGAGATGTCTGAGTCACTCACCCTGTGGTATGTTTTTTTCTTAAACTTTAAAGGCTCTCTTTGTGTTTAAAATGGAACATTTCTGTTGGTCTTCTTCCTTTGCTTCGTTTGAGTGGAATCTGTTGAAGTGGAAATCCTGCCCAGAGGACTCCTGCATAATGTTAAAGGGCTTAACAGATCAGAACATTCCAGTTGCATGATGCTGCAGGCCTGTAACTTATGGCCAACCAACTTACTCTCCCATTTCTATACAGCTATCTAATGGACTGCCTAGAGGCTACACTATTTAATTCCCCCTTACTCCCTGAGAGTGGGAGTTGCATGAGAGTTAAGAAAGGAAATCAATAACAAGTAACTCATGTATCCATGATGTAGTCTATTATATATAACAAACTATATCAGTTTTGTTATCTTTCTGAAAAGATCCCGCCCCCCCCCCCGCCCTCCCTGTAAGCTACTGGTGTCATTAGTAAAAGTCCACAAGCTAGACAGGAGGTTATGATCCAGTTGTAGAGAGAGCTTAGGGGGGTAGACTCAGGAGAAGGGAGTGGAGTGAGGTGATGAAGGAGCACATTCAGGGGAATGAGCTGGAGATGAGGATGTGAGACTGAAGATGTGCCCTAAGGGTGTGAGGAACTGATTCACAAATTGGAAAAGGGCTGCATTTGGCCCATGGGCCTGAGGTTCTCTGAGCCTGACCTACATTCATATTACTCTCCTAACAGCAGCCATCAATATCATGCTGCCGATGGTAGGCGTGATTTATTAAGAAAATAAATTGTAATTTATAGGGACTGTACAAGGGAATGTCAGAGCATGGCCCAAATGGATGGGAAAAAATGCATGTATAAGAGGGACAGTTTAGAGTTAAGCCATATGAGACAGAGTGGGAAGGCTGCCATGCCTTGGGTAGCCTTATTCCATTCTGGGCAGGCTGGCCACACGATACAGTGCATCTGGCTGGCACCTGCCAGATGTAGCAGCTGACTGCTATGCATCACGTCCTCAGAAAAAAAAATCCAAGGACACGTAGTGGAGCATCCTTCCTTACCCCAACTGGGGTAAGGCTTTCCAAGGCAGGTAAACTCATGTGCTTGGACCATGCTTGCCCTGCCATGCAGGGAGCACCACTAAGGGGCCTTGAGCCGTGGGCACGGTTGGCTACATCACAGCTGGGAGCAGAATCTTGGTCAGGCTGGGGGAGGGTTGTGGGGCAGGGCAGGGCCTTCTTGTCTGGCTGGTGCCACGGCCCGCCCTGACCGTAGCAGCAGTTCCAGGAGCAGCTGGCCTGCCTGGCTTCCCTGCAACAATCTGCCATGTGGCAGTGGCGTTTGCCCATCACAAGGCTACACGGGGATCAGGCCATTGAAGCTCATCTGGCTGCATCCATAGTTGCTTTCCTGTCTTGTCAGGCTAACTGTTTTGTTTTCCCATTGAGCTGCAGTCACATTTTTACATTCGCCTTCCTTTTTCATTGGCTGAGGAAAGCTCCTGCAATATATACAGCAAGGCACAAGACACCAGGAAACTAGGGTATGATCCGGCCAGAAATCTACCCCAGCCAATGCATTTCAATTGGGGTGGAGTTCTACCCCAGCTTAAAAGCAACCAAATCAACACTTTACAAGGCCAGTTCAGGCTGCAAGATGACATGGAAGTCAAGGTCACTTTAGACTGGCAGCAGCAATGAAAATTAACCCCTTCACTGCCACAAAAATCTCACAAGGTTTCCACTCCAGTCTAGCAGAAAAAATGGCCATGAAAGATTTTTCATTTGCTCACTCAGTCTGTTAGGTTTCCTTTCTCACCCAAACTCCTAGGTTTCATCTCTTCTCCCTAGGTTTCATTTCTCCAGCCAGCCAGAAGGGCCCTCATTGGGTGTTTTCAGACGTGATGGGGTGGCTTCGCCCTGTCACGGAAACAACCCTGAGATTCCTCGCCGGGATCACTCTGGCACGGCCAACAGACATGCCAGGGGATTCAGGCAGGGAACTGGGGAGGGGGCAGGGCACGCGTCGCAATGTGCGGTAGCACGGCCCCGCCCCCTCCACGCTCCCTCGCCGCCCGCCCTCTGGGGAGACGGGTGGGAGCTGCGGTCAATGCAGCCGCAGCGCCCGCCCAAAATGATCACGGGCAGGGATTCCGGGCCGTGATCCCCATCCAGATGTGATGGGCCCCTTCATCCCCGCCGGGAATCACCTTCACCATGTGATTGGCACTGGCCCCACCAATTCAGCTGATCGCGTGGTGAAGGTGATTCCTGGCAGGGATTGAGTGTGGTAAACATCTGGGGGGGAACTTCCAGTTCCCCAACAGACTTTACGGGACCATTCCCCACCACAGGGAATTCACTGTAGTTGAGCATGATCTCATAACATCTGAAAATACCCATTGTTCCCACAAACTGGCCAGAGAAATGAAACCAAACACCTTTTGAGCCCCGATCAGGTGAGAACCAGGAAACTGAAATCTAACTTGCTATAAAAGTAGAGTACAGGGTTCAGAAAGCCAACACTACAAGACACAGATTCTCCTGGAGAACACCAACTTGCTGCAGGCAGGCATCCAGCCATCTATACACAGACATTCACCTTGTAGCACAGCAATGGAACAACCTTCCACAGTAAGTATCTTATCTTCCCCCACATCCTCAAGTCCAGAGGCAGATCAGCCATTTTCCCTATCTGGAGATTTGATGTGGTGTGGGCACTGGCTGGGGGCTGGCAGGAGGGGAATGAGGGATGGCAGGGGTGAGTGGAGACACTGGGGGGCTGGCAGGAGAGTTTTCACTCGGGGCTGGCAGGGAAATGTACACTGCTATGGAGAATTTGGACCGGATAGAACCCAGTGAGAGAAAGTGGATGGGACCCCAGTAAGAGGGCTCTCTGTCTCCCAGTGGCAGAGCTTCAGGCAGCAGCAAGAAGTGGATTTGAGTGTCCCCCTCCGGGATCTGCTTGAGGATGGGTGGTATGATCCAGCAGGTGTGGGTTTGGCTTTCACCTTGCTGTGTGTACACCCCCAGTAATCAAGGCTGTTTTTGTTTGTGTTTTTGCAGCTGGGAATGGCAAGACAGCACAAGTGCTTTAGAGACTTTGAGGCTGCTGATGCAGCACTCAGACAGTGAGGAATCCACTGGCGGAGAGTCATCAGGTGGAAGGCACAGTTAATATGTACCTGGCAGTAGGAGCGACTCAGAGAATGAAGATAATTTGTCAGTTGAGAGTGTCAGCAGATCCTCTAAGGATGAACAGCCTGCCGCAGAGGAACAACCTGCTGCAGAGGAACATCTTGCTGCAGAGGAATATCCTGAGGCAGTAGCTGCAGAGGTAGTCCCAGGAGGTATGCCCCCCCCACCGTGCCCATGGGCATGGATGTGCCCATGGGTGTGGAAGCTGTAATCCTTCTTTCCACGATGCACCATGACATGGTGGTGGAAGGAGAGCAGAGGAAGCCTCACTCCATTCTGTACTACAACACTACCAAAAGTGGAGTGGAAAACTTAGATCATCTACCCACCGTCTATAGTTCTAAAAGAAAAATCTGTAGGTGGCCAATGGCATTGTTTTACAACATGTTAGATGTAGCTGGACTTGCAAGTTTTATACTGTGGATTATGCACAATCCAAACTGGAACATGGCACAGGGAAAAGTGAGACGGTGCTTGTTCCTTTGCCAGCTGAGGGAACAGCTTATTGAGGGACATATTAGGCAAAGACTGCTAAATCCCCAGCATCTGTCTTTGCATGCCAAACAAACATTAACTATGCTTGGCTACAGTACTCGCCCTGCTCAAGAACAACTGGCAGGTAGGGATGTGTGAACGTGGTTCGGATGTTCAGAGTTCGGGCTGAACTCTGCCTATTCGGACAACCGAACCGAACATCAGAATCAAATGTTCGAATGGCCGAACAGTTTGGAAAAGTTTGGATGAGTTTGGATGAGTTTGGGGGTGGGAAAAACGTGACTTTGGGCAGGAAAAACGTGTCTGGAAGGAGGAGGCAGCTGAGAAGCAGACTTCCTGGCACCAGGAGTAGAGACCAGGGGTCGTTTCAGGGCCAAATGATAGTGATACCAAAAAAAAAATCGATTTAGTTTTCGATAGCACAATTTTTTGATGTTCGGCTGAGTTCGGCTGAACCGAACTCTGCCAAACCGAATAACCGAACCCAAACTCAGGTTTTGAATCCAACAACCAAACATCCGAACATCCGAACCACGTTCTGTTTGCACATCCCTATAGACAGGGGCCTCTATTGGACGGTGCTACTTCTGCCCTAGAAAAGCAGACAAAAAATGTAGTAAAAAATGAAAAGAATGTGCAAAATATTATGCAAGAGGCACCTCAACTTCTTGGTGACTTGTGAGGAATATTTGTAGGGCCATCTGTTGGATTGTTTGCATTTTTCTGTAAGAATATATTTTATACATACACTTCAATTTTTACATTATTTCAGGGGGGTGGGGTTTCAGGGTTTTCAATGTTTTCTTTACTTCAAGTTTTGGGTTAGGTTAAATAAAGATAGTTAAAGTTCATAAAAACCATATTCTGTAGTTTGAATAAAAAATGTTTTTGCAAAGAAAAATGAGTAGTGTAGGTTGTTATTTATTAATGTGTGGAACAGGCATTTCTCATAAAACAGACTCTGTAATGTGCATGTGTGTGTGAAGGGCATAGATTGTGTGGCTACTGTAAAAAAAAGGTAAATTTTATTCCACATTTTCAATTCCCAGGCTAAAATCAGCTTGGGGTAGAAATCTACCCGAGGACAACTCAAGTGTCATTTTTTTTCTTGGTGAAAGTTTACGGTTAATCCTTACCTCTTTCTGCGGGGTACAAAACTACCGCAAAGTTAAAAAACATGTAAATATGCTCATTAGTGGATTTACAACTTTGAGATTTCAGGACAAATGTCAATGGCATGTCTGTGTACAACATAGTCAAATTTCAGCCATATACCTCTTACCATTTGTATTCTATGATTAAAAAATGTGCTCAGGAACACAAAATATCCCAATTTCAATGGTGTTTTCCTATTGGGGTACAAAACTACCCCAACCAATGCATTTAATTGGAGTATTTTTGTACGCCAGCTCAAAATCAACCAAACTGAACACTTTTCAATGCCAGTTCAGAGTGAAAGTGAACCTGGAAGTCAAGGCCACTTCAGACTGGCAGATTAAATGAAATTGAACTCCTCTGAAGTTGCCCACTACAGACTGTCAGATGAAATAAAGTCAAACACCTCTCAGGGTGCGCACTGCAGAATAACAGGTTTATAAGTTCTAGGTTTATAAGATTAATAAATATTTTCTCTCTATCTAGGTTTTGATAAGTTAGGAGATACATAGTTAGTGTTTATTAAATCAATATTCTACAGTTTGAACAAAAAGTATTTTTTTTACACAAGAAAATAACTTTTGCGGGTTATTGGTTATGCATTTCTGGTTCAGATATTCCCCATAAAAGAGATTTTCTCACGTGTGTTTGTGTGTGTGTGTGTGTATGTGTGTGCGCGTGCATGTGCATATCCATGTGCATGTATAGGGCGTAGACTGTGTGGGTACTGTGATAGAAAGTTAATTTTGGGGCACATTTTTATTCCACAGGAAAAAACCTCCTTGGGGTATAAATGTATCTCACAAGATGTTATGTGCAATTTTTTTGTATGGGAAAAGACAAGGGCTAACCTATTTTTCAGGTTTACTTTCTCCCCCATAATTCAACTAATTCAACTAATTGAGGTTGTCGCCCAACCTCAAGGAGGCTGTGGTGCGCCCCCTGCTGAAGAAACCATCTTTGGACGTAGATGCACTCACCAGTTACCGACCTGTCTCTAACTTTCCCTTTTTAGGGAAGGTTATTGAGCTGGCGGTGGCACTCCAGGTGCATCTGGATAGCATCGGTTTCCTAGATCCTTTTCAATATGGGTTCTGCCCTGGCTATGGCACTGAGACGGCCTTGGTGGCCTTGGTAGAAGACCTCCGTCAGGAAATGGATGCAGGATGTTCAACATTTCTCAACCTGCTAGATCTCTCGGCCGCTTTTGATACCATGGGCCATGGACTGCTGTTGAGGTGACTGCGTGACCTGGGGGGTCTGGATGGGACTGTTCTTGAATGGTTCCGTTCATTCCTCTCGGGGAGAAGCCAGTGGGTGGTGCTGGGGGATGAGATATCTTGCCCCCATGCCTTATCATGCTGTGTTCGGCAGGGTTCTATTCTGCCTGCATTATTATTTAATGTATACATGCAGCACTTGTGGGATGTCGTGAGAGGGTTCAGGGTGTGGTGTCATCAATATGCTGATGATACTCAGCTGTACCTCTCCTTTTTAACTGACCCAGACCCGGCTGTCTCATTGCTATCCCAGTACTTGGAGGCCATGGCGGAATGGATGTGACAGAGCAGACTGAAGCTCAACCCCGATAAGACGGAGGTGATGTTGGTGGGGAGAGCAAGGGAGGTAGTGGCCCCCCTGATTGGAGGGGTTCTCCCTCCTATGACTCAGCAGGTCTGGAGTCTGGGGGTGATATTGGATGCAGATCTCCGCCTGGAGCGGCAGGTGGAGGCAGTCGTTAAGGCTGCCTTCCGCCAGTTGCATCTGGTGTGGCGGCTGCATCCGTTCATCTCTGGCCCGGACCTGGCCTCCCTCATCCATGCCTTTGTCACCTCGAGGCTGTACTACTTCAATGCGCTCTACGTGGGGCTTCCCTTGTTCCTGGTCTGGAGGCTGCAGCTAGTGCAGAATGCTGCGGCCCATCTCCTTCTGGGGACGGGTTGTCAGGAGCACATTACACCTGTGCTCCGGACTCTGCACTGGTTGCCAATAGCGTGCCAAGCTAGGTTCAAGGTTTTGGTGTTGATCTACAAGGCCCTTCATGGTTTGGGCCCCTCATACCTCAGGGACCGCCTCGCCCTCCACACCCCAGAGCAACTCCTTCAGTCTGCCGGGGGTGCCTTCCTAGAGATTCCCAGCGTAAAGCGGGGGGCCACAATGGAGAGGGCATTCTCGGTGGCTTCCAGAGGAAGCTCTTCTGGCCCCAAGTCTCTTGATATTCAGACAAAAGTGTAAAACCTGGCTGTTCACCCAGGCCTTTGGGGAGCGGGGGAGGGTTTAGTGGGTTTTGTCTTCCCTCCCCTATTGATTTTTGTATCCCGGGCCCTGCTCTTAATATTTTAATTTTTGATATTGTATTTTTATATGTTTTAAACTGTTTTATACTGTTTTTATTGTTGGAAGCCGCCCCGAGCTGTATTCAGGTGGGGTGGGGTATAAATTCAATAAATAAATAATGATAAATAAATAAATATTATTGTTTTAATGTTAAATTGTTTCCCGGGGCCCTGTTTTAAATACTTACATTGTATTTTGATGTATTTTAGACTGTTTTATATTTGCTTTTTATATGTATTTTATTGTTGTTGGAAGCCGCCCCGAGTTGTTCTCAGGAGGGGCGGGGTATAAATTCAGGAAATAAATTAATAAAATAAATAAACTAAGCAAATGCATCTGCAACATTTCACCTTTGTGAATGTATCCCTATGTTCCCCTCTTTCTTATCTCTCCCTTCTCCATCCTAGATTGCAAGGCCTTCTGAGCAGGGATCTAACTAATGATTGTTTAACAACAGGTGTTATACAAATACATTAGAAACAATTAATAAATAAATGATCATTCACTGAAATAAGTCAAGATTTTTTAAATGACTTAAACAACTTCCCAACTAACTTGTAAAAAGGAATCAAAAGACTGAATTGTGTAAATATTGCTAAGGTAGAATACATATTTAATCTCCAAGAAGTAGTGTTTACAATTCTTTTCTTGGTTTTTGTTTGTTTGTTTGTTTCGGGCTTTTTTGGTCTGAAATCACACACATAATGAGCTTTGCATCAATTTTAAAACAAATTGTTTAATTTTATTTATTTATTTCATCTAAAATCACACACATAAGTAGTTTAGACTAGTCAAGAATAAAACTAATGAGTCTTGCATCAATTTAAAAACCAATTCTATTTAGAAAGAAAAAATAATCAAAGCCCTTACGAATGATTTTTTTTAACTTACCCCCCCACCCTCCTGTACTAAAACTGCAGATGCAAGCATGCATGATGTGTGCACACAAGTCCCACCCCTCCCAAAACTCCCCCACCTCCAGACTGCACTTCTGTAGCAGTGGCCACTTAGCCCTGCCTCTCCCAGGAACGGTTGGGAGTCAGCGAACATTCACAGGGGACTCCTGTGCTCACACTGTGGGTATGCGCACTCAATTGCAGTTTTGGTTTCCAGATGTTTGGACCTTCAGTTGGGGCCATATTCAATAGTATTTACACTAATTTGATGTTCATTATGGAAGCAAAACAGATCTACGTCCAGATCTGAAAAGCACTTACTACTCACTATTCTGTTAAAGTATTTAAGTCTTCATGTGAGTATTTATTTATTTATTTATTTATACCCCTTGTGACACTTGTGAACATGAACCTTAGCTCTCAATAAGTGAAAATATTTTAAAGTCTAATATCAATGTAGAAATGACCCTTTTTCACACAGACACTCTAACACAGATAAAATGGGTGTGACATTTTATTATACATGTTGCAGGGCTGCAGGTGTACACTATGAGTGCCCTGAAACATGTATAATAACATTTTATCAGTGTTAGGCCACTCTTATACGGGGTGATTAGAGGCACCTCCGGAGCCCTGTAGTCAAAAGGAAAGTTGTGCAGGGAGTGTTTACACACTCCCCACGCTACCAGAAATGATGTGCAGCCCCTTCTCTTCAGCGATGGTGGCTGAAGACATGGGACTTTCAAAAAAGTGGCCTTAGAATGTCTGTGTGAAAAGAGCCAATGTTGGCTCCAGGCAAGAGGCAGCCAGGAAGCACCTGCCCATATGAACTAGGGTAGCCAGCCATGCCAGCAGACCAGTCTTCCACTGATAGGCGTTGTGGGTGGGGGACAAGAACTGTCTGGGAACAAAGGGGATCACAGGTTCCCCAGCACACGTGCCAGGGACATATAAATTTCAAAGACAGCTTGGTTTGCATCCCCCTCCACCATGATCCATGACAGAGGGACTGTGTGATGACCAGGAAGCCATACTGAGAACCGCATGTTTGAAATCCTCCCCACGCACTCTGCCTGAGTGGGTGCTCCATGGCACTGCCACTCAACAGTCATGGACACACACACACTAGGAATGTGCGAACACCGGAGGGTTCGGTGTTTGGCCTGTTCGGGGTTCGGCTCCCCCAAAACCATTCATGTTTGGGTTGTTTGGCCCGAACCTGTTAGGTTTCACTGAACCTGTTTGGGGGCGGAACGCAGTTTTCGCTCCCCCCTCCAGGCTGCGTGGGTGGAAGGGGAGCTGGGGCTCACCTCCCCACCCCCCCGCCCCCCACCCAGCCTGGTAAAAAATGTATTTATTTTTTACACACCCCAGGGATCGACCTACCTGGTGGTGCCAGGCTCTGGCCCCGGGTCTGCCAGCGACTCCGGCAATGGGTCCAGCTCTGATGGTGCTCCGGAGTGTTTCAGGCCTCTTCTAGGCCTTCTAGGTCAGGTTCTCCCCATCCCTGCCCCCTGCCAGAATGGGTTCAAAACTCAAACTTTGTTCAGCCGGTTTGGGCGGGGGGCAGTTTGAGTTCGGGGTGTTAGCAAATGGCCCGAACACCTCGAGTTTGGGCCAAACACTGAACCCCCAAACTCTGTTCGCATATCCCTAACACACACCCATTGCCTTCCTCATTTCAAAACACCTGTTGTTGGAATTATGATGTCAGTTTCCTAATTATCAATTAATATAAATATAGTTTGCCTAAAGCAGCCACAAAAAAGGCTCCGTAAAACATCACAGTATAGTGTTTCCACTATTTCTGTGCTATGTTGATAACTAAAATTTTATTTTCCAGTGCAAATAAGTGTGAAATTAACTACAGATGAAACATTTTTTATTTTATTTTTTAAACAGGAGTAGTGTCTTTATGGGCTTCTTTCATTTCAAGTTTACTCAGCAATCTGTGTAAAAAAGTCAGTTTGGTTAAATACAGGGGAAAAAGTACACTTGAATAATCCAGTTTGTAGGTTGTTTTCCAATGAAAATCAGTAATAAAAAGAATTTCATGCAAGACACTATTAGAGCTTCATTTACATTAATAAGACTCCTTTTTAAGCTACCAGGCAACCTCTAAAATAGAAAACAAGAGACTCATTGGAATCTGTAAACAAATCACTGCAATTAGAAATCCCTGTATTCCTAGCCCTCCTGTGGTCTGTATGAGAGAAAAAAATTGGGTAAAAAATAAACATGTAGCTGGTGCCTGGCTACGCACTATGGAAGGGGGGTAGTCCCAGAAGGTCAGGGTGAGGCACAGAATAAACATGTGCCCATCCGGATCGGCTAGCAAGCCCTCCCCCACCCCACCCATGGTGGGGAAAGAGAACAAATGTGTAGGCAAGTGACTCTGCCCCCAGTGTTCCCCCAGTGCCCTGCCTCCTGCCATGAAGGATGGCCATGGTGACCATTCGCGGGCAGCCATGGCTGCTGGTCATGGCAGTCCCTGAAACCCGTCAGGGGATGGGATCACAAAGAGAAGTGCTGGCAAGATATTGCCCATCTTTAAAAATGTTGGCCCACCTGGGTGGCCCTTGGCTTGGGCTGTGGGCCCAGGATTTTCTATGGGAACTACATCCAGGCGAGCTTCCCAACTGGGCCAGGGCAGTAGCAGTCCCACATCTGGCAGCCCGGAAATAGACATGACAGAGAATCTCTGGCCGAGTCGGATCTTGCCTGGCCTAGTGGGCCCCTGTCATGTCTAATATCATCCATTTTTGTTTTCTTAGCGTTTGGACGATATCCAATACCTTTGCCTGCTGCTACATATGTTTCCCTCAAGCAGAAAAATAGATTACAAGGAAATGGCTAATAATCTACTCACTATAGCTAATTGATTTATGAGCATTCAAACAGTTATGGAAATTAATCTGAATATTCAGTGGACTGTATTCTGTTTTGAGCCCCAACAAATGACACACATAGTTCACAAAATGTGTGGCCTCATTTTGAGAGTTTAGTATAATTCTACAATGCCAAACTTTAATGAAAGCTTGCAAAGTATATGACATAGCCATGATATTCACCAACTCGTCCATATAGGCATGACCATACTTTGGATCTTGACTCTTAATTTGGTAAAAAGACTGTGGAAAAATCAAGTTTATATGTAGCCATTTATATATTGTCTCCATAGCTCGAATGAACTCCAAAGATATAGAACAGGAATGGGAAATCTCTGGTTTGAGGGCCAAAAGTGGCCCATGGCTAGTTTTTATTTGACCCCTTTCAAGTTCCTAGGTCTGGTACTTGGAACTAGTCCATATCCCCAAGTACTGAAAGACTGAGTTCGCGTAAAGAAGCAGAGATGGAAGAATGCATACAAGGATTATGGACAGATCCATGACACAAATCCACAAGCTGGGCCCTCTTCTTATTGAGCTCACCTTATAAACACCATTCCCCCAACTTCTATGTGTTTCTTGGAGCTTGTATTAATTTTCAAAGTGGCCCCTGGAATGAAGAAGTTGCCACACATGAATTACAGTATGATTGACCTTTGTGCATGAGATAGGTCTATTTTAAGCCACAGATGATCACCTTCTTTACCCTAATTGTGAGTAATTTGTAATTTCAATCCCTGTGCTCGAGGGAGTGTAGGAACTCTTTATGACTCTGAACAATTCTAGATAAGATTTTCTGGTTAGTTCCACATGGAGATTATATACTTTTCTTAAAAACATGAGAAAGAACTCCAAAGCTTCCCTTAGATTGATGGAAGTTCTGTTTAACAGAGGCCAAAGCCCTTGGCAATCATAAAACCTAGAGATAATTCTATATTCAGTACAGGGAGACCCTCTTGTTAATTGTGCTCCAATTGTGACTTATATAGTTTTCTGACTCTGAATCTAATTACCAGGAATCTCCTATTAGGAACATAGAAGTTGCCATACCAGATTAAGCCATTGGTCAATCTAATCCTGCCCTTAGCAGTACTTTGAAACTTTAAAGGGAAGGCATCCAATTGTGCAAATCAGTGACTGAGGAGCAAGCGGAAGAGTTGAATTCCTTTCTGGGTCCATAGCAATCAGCTTGACATAATCAGTTTTTCAGCTAATGAGGCTCCAGTACATCACATGTCATCAGAGATGACAGATATTTTGGGAGACAGAACTGGCTATGGGCAATGGGAGAATGTGCTGGGGAATGAGGCTTTATGTAGAAGACTCTTTGCTCTGAATGGTAATGTACAGATAGACATCGAGGACTAATTTGGGCTAAATTGGGTTTACAATTGGCAGGTTTTTTCTGTTACTCTGGTACTAGTCCTCACTCTTCCCCAATGCTTTAAAATGCATCTTGGGGAAACCCCCACAGTGAGTAATCAAACACTCCTCACTGGATTCAAAGTCACCTAGATGACGTTGGAAAGAACAGCACCGAATGACTCCCAGAAGTTTTGAGACGCAGACTAGGTAAGACCCCAGTAATCAAGTTCTTGCCTAGTCTGTGTCTCAAAACTTCTGGAAGTCAACCGGTCCCGCTGTTTCCAACACTGCCCGGGGAACTTCTGGTCCAACAAGGAGTATCTGATTTCCCCTCACGGGGTTTTCCCCAAGCTGTATTTTAAGTAGCGGTAAAAAGCTCTCTCATCTAAAAACACTCTTCTAGAGTAGGAAGATGTAATCTGAGGTTTCATGGTGTATGTGTATACTGCCAACTGACTCCATTTCTGCTTCCTATTAAAGGCAGTGATTGCTCTCCCAGCTTTTCAAAGTTTGCTGTGGATCTTACTTTTCCGACTGGATGGTGAAAATTGTTCATCTGGATGTTAACTTGTGAGTCATGTATGAGTACTTCAGGCATGTCAAGAGTTAAGATTAAACAAGGGATGTGTAGGGCAGGTGGACAGATTAAATGCTACTTTCCCTTATCCTGGATGTTGGAAGAATGTTATCGAGAAAGCTTCAGGCTGAATACACACAAAATGTGCTATAACTTGAACTTGGTTGAAGGAAGAAGGGCCCTCCGCACTGCAATAGGGGCGGGGGGAGGTTGCCGCGCCCGCCGCTTGCAGCCCTGAAGGAATGGGCGCGGAGAAGCTGCAGGGCGCCGGGAAACCCCGCGCTGTTCGGCCTGGGCGCCTGTGATTGGCGGCCCAGGCATCAGGACCCGAGAGCGGGTGCCTGATTGGTCGGCGCTGGGGACACTCCCTCCCCCTCCCTGCTAGAAGGGAGGGGCGGGGAGGACGGCCAGCGCACGCGGTTTGCTCTCCCCGCTCACTTGGTCCCAGCAGCGGCAGGCAGCAGTTGTGCCTGCAAAGAGAGGAAAATTGTTCCCACCCACCCATCCCCCTAATACTGTAGGTTTTGGTTAACTGGTTGCCACAAGGGGACCAAGAAGGAATTTTGCAGAGCACCCCAACATTAGGACGGCTCTGTTGTTTTGCCTTCTTTACAGTATAGGAAGAATTAAATAATATTTGGAATTTGATTTGGCATGATTCGACAATAATTTAATATAGTTAAATTTAATTCGATAATAATTAAGGGTAATTGGAGAAATAATGATGATTGAGAATTGGAAATGCTGTTAACAAAGATTAAGAAAGAATTTAGTCGCACTCTTGCGGGGGTCCAGTATGGTTAATAGGCTTTTTGTTAGGTAGTTATAGTATAGATAAAGGAGTCATCTCCATAAGAGATGGGGGATGATACCTGTTGACAAGCAGGGCAAGGCTGACGGCAGGATCGTTCCCCGGGGGGGAGTGTCAAGCGGGGGTAAGGGCAAGCATGGCCCTCGATCTTAATGACACCATATACTCCTGACTCAGGCCTCTGAGGCATTCACCCTTCGGCCTTGGCCAGGGAGCTGTTCGAAGGGAAAGTTTAATTTGAATTGGTAATGGCATTGGAGGGCATATCCACGCCATATATATACCTGTTAATGTTATTATAGGATTATAGAAAATACTGGACCCATTCGATTGCCTAGTGACAATCTAACCAACGTTCTTGCTCTGATTGCATTAAAGAGTGCGGCCTTTTACAATCCAGCTCATGTCTCCGTGTCTCATTTGGGGCTGGGGGTGCGTCGGCAAGGGTCCCTCTTTTATTAAAGTTGTCTGAAAGAGTGGACAACAGTAAGAAAAAAATGTTCTATTTTTGAATGAGAAAGGGAACATAGAAGCTGGTGATAAGCATGCTCTTCTGCATTTGTAGTTTTTCAAAACTTTTCTCTCTCTCTCTCTCTCTGGCTGTTCATCCAAAAAAAAGTTTGCTTTTGGGAATCTTTGGAAGTACTTGTGATTTTAACTAAGGTGACTGGGAATAATTTTTGCACAGGTTGTCTAGCTTTCTCTGTAAACCAGCAGAACGGCTTAGTTGTGGCAGCATTTGTTAGGGGTTTAGGCTCATCTAACCCAGAGGCAAGAGTGCAGTTAACTAGGTTGCAGTGACAATCAGAACTCACAATGGAAGCAAAAGACGTTCTGCGATCATTAAAAAAAAAACAACCGGTTAAAACTGAGCTATGTAAAAATCTTTTCATCGGCGGAATAATGTAAGTACTAGTGTAAGTGTGTAAATTATTACAGATTTCCACGGAAGACCTTGCGGTAAGTGAGGAAGCTAGCAATTAGATTAGATGGTGGCCATGAGGGCAGCAAAGAAGGAATTATTTGCTGCCCTCATAGCAGCCGCAAAGTGTCATCCAGCGGAGCTGTTCTGGGTGGTGAGGGGGCTGGTCAGTCCGGCCTCCCTTCACCTGGATGTGGAATCCTCCAGGGTCCACTGTGACACGTCTGTCAACAACTTTGCGCATAAGATTACTTGGATTCACCATGACTTCGGTGCTATAGTTTCTGAAGAAGGAGGAGAATCAGACGGCACAGAAGCCCAATTTCAGGAGGTGCTGACAGCGGGGGTTATGGATGTTCTGGGGGCGGTTAGGGCCACATGTTGTGAATTGGATCCATGCCCGTCCTGGTTGGTCAAGGCCTTCCGGGAGACGTTAAGGCCATTTCTGGCAGGGGTGATCAACGCCTCCCTTCAGGAGCACGGAGTGCCGGAATGTTTGAAGGAGGTGGTGGTACGGCCTCTGCTCAAGAAACCATTGCTTGATGATTCACTCGCCAACTATTAGCCAGTCTCTAACCTTCCCTTTTTAGGGAAGGTTATTGAACGCATGGTGGTTCAGCAGCTCCAGGAGCATCTAGATAGCCTCAGATTTCTAGATCCATCCCAGTCTGGCTTTCCCCCAGTGTATGGCACTGAGACTGCACTTGCGGCCTTGTTCAACAACCTGCACTGGGAGATGGACCAGGGACGTTTGACCTTACTGGTCCTATTAGATCTCTCATCAGCTTTTGACATGGTTGATCATGAGCTGTTGGTGAATGGTGACTCACTTGCAGGACCGGGCAGGATTGGGTGGGACGTTTCTACAATGGTTCTGTTCCTACCTAGATGGTAGGACCCAGTGAGTAGTGCTGGGTGATAAGTCATATTCTCCCCGTGACCTCTCATGTGGTGTCCGCAAGGCTCTATTCTGTCACCCCCCTCTTGTTCAATGTGTACATGCAGCCACTAGACGAGGTTGTGAGGCGGTTTGGAGTGAGTTGTCATCAATATGCTGATGACACTCATATGTACCTCAGGACCCAGACCTGGCAGGCTCTGGGCTTTCCTAGTGTTTGATGGCTGTGGGGGACAGGATGAGACAGAGCCAACTGAAACTGAATCCTGACAAGACAGAGGTAAAGTTGATGGGGAAAATGGCGGGTGTGACTCCCCCTGTCATTGATGGGGTTTGTCCCCGCTGGTGTCCAGGTGAAGAGTCTAGGGGTGTGCCTAGATTCCCAGGTCTGCTGGGATATCCAGGTGGAGATGGTGGCAAAGGGAGCTTTCCGCCAGTTTCATCTGGTTCAGCGGCTTCGGCCTTACATCTTGGACTCTGACCTGGCCACCATCATTCATGCATTTGTTACCTCAAGACTGGACTACTGCAATGTGGTCTACGTGGGGCTACTCTCGATGATGGTCCAGAGGCTGCAGCTGGTGCAGAATGCGGCGGCTTGGCTTCATATGGGATTGGGTCACCGGGAGCACATTACACCAGTGCTCCGTTCTCTGCACTGGCTGCCTATCTTCTTCGGGGCCCTATTTGAGGTGTTGTTTTTCACCTTTAAAGACTAACATGACCTCGGCCCAACCTATCTGCAGGACTGCCTCACTCCCCTGATCCTGATTCGGGACCTGTGGTCCGCATTCTTGGAGGCCCCCTGAGTAAATTTGGTGGCCACTATGGAGAGGGTGTTCTCAGTGGCACTGACCGCACCTTGACTGTGGAACTTCCTCCTGGAGGAGGCTTGCCTAGCCCCATACCTGCTGGCTTTTCGTCGGGCTTGTAAAATCTGGCTGTTCCGCTAGGCATTTGGTGGAGGGGACGGGTGAGGGGAGATTTGGGATGATGGGGAAATTTTATATTATGCTATATTTTAATTGAATTATTATTGTTGGTTTGTTTTTATTTGTTGTAAGCTGCCCTGGGCCGCCTGTAGTTGGAGAGGGTGGGGTATAATAATTTTAAATAAATAAATTAATAAAATAAATAAATAACAACATATTATATGAATTGCAGTGCAAAAAACCATGGTGGAAATTCAATAAAATTGGTATCAATCTATCATGCAACCCAGCATCTGAAGATGACCACATTGCTTAATGCAATGCTAACATTATGGGCTTGACAGCATCTCCTGTACTATTTGTTCAGTTGACACACACAGCTATTATGCTTTCTGCACAAGAAAAAGTTATTTCCTTTTCCATTGTCATGAATTTTAGAAAGTGGGCTAGATTGTTTCCACTTCTCATGGAAGTGAATAGATTGACGAGTTCAGGAATGTCGAAATATGCATTGGGACAGTTAGCTACAAAATTGACTTTCCTTCAGTCCCATTTTTATTAATTGGACTTAGTATCAAAGAAATCTGCATCAATTCCACAGTAAGGATTACAGACAATGCTTTCATTTGAACTTGGTTAAAAGACAGCTGAAATCTGAAATTTCAATCAATTAGTAGAATCAAGTTCATGAAAATGTTGTTTCCAGCTAGGAATATTTCAGTAAAACTGTGAACTGGGTGAAATGTTAGAAGTCTATTTTCAAAGCAGGCAGTTCGATATTGAAAATTTAATATCAAACTTAATTGAAGTAAATTTCAATTTACTTTTGAAATTTCAAAAAGTAAATTAAATGTGGCTAAATGTGTATCTTTGATTTATTACTCATATGTCACATGTTGCCAGATCTGTATTTTTGCTGGATGATTGACCTTTAAATTCCACTCACCAAGATTTATATATATTACACAATAAAAAAACTACGCTTTAAGAGAGGACCTAATGTTCTTACCAATTCAACCATATTCCAAAAAGCATGGGAATTGTAAGAACTTTGGACAGCCTCACAACTTGAGCTTGCTAGCAGCATAGGCTCCATGCACCCACACTTTGCCTTGGAGCTAATTTATCTTTCTCTTCAAATTGGGGGAAACACTTCTGAAGGTTTTCTTGGTGTTGGAGAGGAAATGGGAAAGACAAGACTAATTTTGTTTTGGTTTTTAATTCACTTCTTTAGCTTTATGTAATGTTTGGTTTTTTTAATTTCTTTTGTATTTGATAATTTTTTTGTTGTAGTCACTCTGAGGCTGCTTTTACATGAGCAGCATTGTTATGGTACACAATGAGCACAAAGTTATGATGTTATCAAGTGCAACAGCCACTGAAGTGTGGGTCTGCCCAGCAGACAGAGTGTAGGTCCACTCTAGACTGCTGGCCTGCATATGGCCAACCCACTTACTCCAGGATCCAGAGCTCAGATGTTCCTGTTATACTTCTGCTTTTTAAAGGGATCGGCCAGCCTGAGGGTGAAGCAGGCCAGCATGGACAGAACCAGAGCTGCAGTCCATCTACAAGCACCCTTTGAGTCATATGACTGGAAGGTACCTCACTAGTCATCTACTCTCGCCCCTGCACCGATGCAGGATTCACCATATCCAAACAGCTTGCACAGAAAAATCCACCAACAAGGAACAGAACCTATAATAAGAACTTGCACTAGTAGAGTCCAGGAGTGGTATTATAGGGAGTAAAATTCTCGCTCTCCTCCCTTTCAGGAGTAGGGCTGATGCGGCAGCAGCTTTTACCGCGCCGCGATTCCGTTCAGCCATTTCGGAACTGCCCGCGCCACACCGCAACTTTTCTGCGGATATTCCGCTAATTCCGCCGGAATTCTGCAAATCGCGGAATTGCGGAAATATTGCGGAATAATTGCGGAAATCGCGGAAAACCACTATTCCGCTATTTTTTGGCGCTGGCGGAATTGCGGAAATAGCGAAAATGTCATGTTTCCACAATTCCACTAAGTTGCGGAATTAAATAAGCGGAACCGCGGAACCGCGGAATGAAACCGCGGAATGAAAGCCTCTGCCATGCCGTTCCACTAATTGCGGAAACACTGTTTCCGCCGGAAATAGCTACCGCTGCGATATTCCGCTACAGCTCTATTCAGGAGCAATGACCCAAGACTTATTGGCTGCAATCCCAAACCTCCCATCACATGCATCCGCACAGGACGCACACAGCATAATTTCCCAATAATGGGGCTGTGTATGTGGCTCCCACACAGGATCCACATGCACACAAGCATGGGCAGGGCATGGTGTGCACAGGGCATGGGATCGGCCCCACTGACTATAATGGGAGCAAAATTAGTCTCTTTGACAGTCCCAAATGTGTGTTGACCACTACAATCAGCTCTGATTAGAAGCTGCATCTGTGTATTGAGGAAAGAACAGACTAGGTTTAATATTTCTCCACATCGATATCATGTAGACTGGTGTGAATAAAAGCTTGGCAGTGATGTAATTTTTGTGTACTTAAAAGGAGCATGAAGCCTTAGAGGTGTACTAGACCCCTATCAAATGCTGCCATTTCCTACTGTGATGAAGAGAGATGCTTTTTAGCCTACATATTGCAAATACTTAGCAGCAAAGGGTTGAGGGCCATCTTCTTTGGTCTGGACTTCAGACAAATGTTGTTCCAGGAGTCCAACCCTTACAAAAATAGTTAGGCAATCTCGTATGTAATGGCTATACAGTTCTTTATCATTCCTATAGGAAACTTTGCTAAAGGACTATTTGTCACTTCTAGGGAATAAAGTTTTGTGTGGCCTTCTGTAGGTTTCCCCCCCTCCCCCCCAGGTACCTACAAGTCCTTTGATTTCCTCCACAGATGCTGATAAGCTTGCATAGCTACTGAATCAGCTTGGCAGCCCTTCTCAGAAACTGGCTTAGTTAGTCATAATTGGCCAAAGGCTAAGCCACTACTAGAGTAGAGGAATATAGGCTTTCTGGTTTTCCCTCGTCTTACTTTTGGACCTAAGTATTATTATCACTTTGTCATAACTGTACTCACCTTTCTAGAATCCTGTGTATTCATTGTAGGACTGGGTTAAAGCTTCATATTGAAACACAAATTTGACAACACATGTTCTTTTGCTGGAATTGGCTATTTCACTGCAATTCTGTTTGGGGTTTCATTGCTAACTTGGCAATGTCAATAAAATAAATCTGAGAGGGTTGTAGGAAAAATATTGATGCAAAAATTCACAAGCTCCTTATTTGTTTGTCTGCTTATTTATATGTTTATTTGTTTACATTTAATACCCCAGTCTTTCTGGAGGGCTCAGAACAGCTTACAATGGGTTGTTTTAGACTGGGGGGGAACCCCAGATCTGTTCAGTGGGTTTAAATGGAGTTGGATCCTGCTGTGGACTGCAGTCCACCTGTGTAGTGCTCCCTCCCCTGCACCATAGAGCTTCAGATGGATTGCCAGCCACTCTAGGCCACTGCCCACAGTTCTATGGCTGTTACCAGGGCAACGCCTGGTCGGAACTGGAGTTGCAGCACCCCATCTGTGAGTAGATGGTCAGTGCTCTGGATTTTTGTGGCCTGCTCTGCTTGTGGTGCTCTGGGATGGGGCAGAGCAGGACCAGACTAGGTGTTCATCTAAAAAAACACCCAATTTGAAAACAAAGCAAAATACTTTTAAAAAAATTCCTTTTATATACCCACCCTGGATCCTAAATAATGCTTACCCCCACCCCTATCTCTACCTGCCAAATTCTTTGCCAAAAAGAAAGTCTTATATTGCTTCTGGAATACACCCAGGGATGTTTAAAAGATGTCAGAGTCATTTTCTACCAGCTCTAATTCATTAAAAGGAATCAGTTAGCATGAGGAGCTCTTAGAGAGCATTATTTATTATTGCTTATTATTTGAAGTGCAATAACATTCTGAGAGATCATCAGGAAATAGGAAGTGTTAAGATTCAGGATCCAAAGAATTCACAGTCTCAGTTATGTCAGGAGAGATGAGAGTAAGTGTTCCTGTTCCGCAGGGATGAAACAGAGGGAAAGCCGGTAAGTTTCCAGATCGCGTAAATGGAGGGTCATGCCCTGCTTCCAATGGAAACAGACCTTGCCAAGTTTTCTCTTTTCAGGCCTAATCAAAAGGACATTTCTCCATGCGCACAAATTGCGGGAGATACTACATAGAGGTATTAGAATTCCTTGTTTTGGTCTTCATCACTGAGGATATTGGAGAGATATCCATGGCAGACTGAGTGTTTGTAGGCGATGAATCGGAAAAACTGTCCCAAATAAATTTGACTTTGGAGGAGATTCTGAAGCAAATTGACAAACTAAATAGTAGCAAATTACCAGGACCAGATCATATTCATCCCAGAGTTCTGAAGTAACACAAATATGAAGTTGCAGACCTACTATTGGTAATTTGAAAGCTATTGCTAAAAACTGCCACTGTACCAGTGAGTTGGAGGGTAGCAAATGTAACACCAATATTTAAAAAGGTCTCCAAAATATCCTGGAAACTACAGTCCGGTGAGCCTGACATCAGTGCTGGGCAAACTGGTGGAAATGGTTGTTAAGAACAGAATTACTAAGCATATTGATAAACATGGCTTAATGGGGAAGAATCAATGTAGATTTAGGAAAGGGAAGTCATGTCTCACTAACCTGTTAGAATTTTTTGAGGGTATAAATAAGCATGTGGATAAGGGTGAGCAAGTCGATATAGTGTATGTGGACTTTCAAAAGGCATTTGAAAGAGGTCCCTCATGAGAGACATCATGAGTGCTGTGAAGCACATAAATAGGAATGGTTATTGACCCTCTCTAAGAGTTCTAGAACAAGGGGACACTCCATGAAATTAACTGGCAGCAGATTTAAAACAAATAAGATAAAGTATTTTTTTTTCATTATGCTCATTATTAACGTTTGAAATTTACTGCCAGAGGAAGTGATCATGGTCGGTAGTGTAACTAGTTTTAAAAAGGGATTGGATAAGTTCTTGGAGGATAGGTCAATTAATGGCTATTATCCAAGTAGCTTTTCAGAACGTAAACTCTTACTGTTGTGGGCTGGAACAACAGGGAATGGATTGCCTATTGTGACCTGCTGGGTACTTCTCCCAAGAGAAAGAGATTGACCACTGTCGGAGACAGGATACTGGGCTTGATGAACCATTGGTCTGACCCAGTATGACACTATTTCTGTTCTTATGTTCTTCAGTAGAAAAGGGCAGGAGATAGAGAATTCTGTAGTGGTGTCAGTGCATTGGGGCAAGGCAAACACAGGAGGACAGGATGTTGTGTGAATGAATCTTTCAAATCAAAAAGCTTGGGGGGAAACCCAAAGGGCACGCAAATCTATCTGCAAAATGTGCAATAAAATGAAGGGGGTTTATGGACTAATAGTAGATAAATAGTTTAAGGGACTTTTTAAAAATTGTTCCTGCTTTCATTTGTGGGTGAAGTAAGCAAAGCTCAGCTCAAGGCATAATTCCTGGAAAGTTTAAGATCCTGGCTGGGTGCCAAATTTACATTAAATTTTTCCCTTGAACCACACTTATACAAATGAATCACATGTGTTCAGACAGTGCTGTGAAAAGTGCAGTCAGGCCCTGTCTGATTCATTTAGCTGCCTTTGTGATAGGGTTTTCATGAGAGTTTGGAGAATTCTCTCCTCCCGTTGTGTTAAGTACCAGTGTCCCATCCAATATCCTGAGAGAAATCTTGGTTTGCTGATCTAGAATTACTCCATATCGTGAACATAAAGAAAATGCATGGGAGTTTTTATAACACAATAATTAAGAATGAAGAATAAGGATTCTCTAGCTAACTTGCTAAGACCTTATTTAGCTGGTTTCCAGAAATGCCAAGTATTCAAATGTCACTTAAGTCATAGGGTGTTTTCAGACGTGATGGCTGCCACTATGGTCACGAACTGCTCCAGGCCATGGTGGGAGGGGAGCCATCTATCTGACCAGAACTTGACCTGGCCACTGAACAAACATTACGGTAGCTGGACTGAGGACGGGGTGGGGAGACACTTGAATGTGCACCCACAAGTTCCCACCCCCCCGTGGTATGTGGAATGGCCTGGACCATGGCTGATAGGGGGGGCATGGCGGCCATTGATGACTGCCATGGCACCCGACCTGTCATCACCCCAGTGCAGTGTGTAAAGTGGCTGAACGTATGTTATGGCACACTTTACACCCAGTCGGGCAGCCATTCCTGGGTGAAGTTGGAACTTAGTAGGGATGTGTGAACATGGTTCGGAAGTTCAGAGTTCGGACCAAACTGAACTTCTGAACCAAACTTGAATTCAACCAAACTGTTTGGTTGAATCTGAACCAGTTCGGAAGGCCAAAAACAGCTTAAAACACCAGTTTTGAATGTACAAACTCGGTTCAGAAGTTCGGAATTTGACCAAACTCAACTAGTTCGGTCGACCGAACCGAACTTCCGAACCGAACTCGATTTTTGAACCGAACCAAACCGAATTTATGAACTCTTTTCTGTTCACACATCCCTAGAACTTAGTCCAGGCTGTGTGTTGGGGATTTTCCCAACTCACAGCCTGGGCTAAGTGCCAACACCACCTGAGAAACACCCCAAGCTAACATCTGGCAGTTTCTATTGTTACAATAGCCTGCATTTCCACGCATGCCAAAGCGTGGAAATGTGGGCTATCGTAACATCTGAAAACACCCATAGTGCCCATGTACCTCTTAACCCCTATACGGAAGAGAAAAGCAATCCTCTGAACGTGGGGTGTTTCACCCAGAAAAATAAATGAGTATCCCCCTCCCAAAAAGAGACGAGTCCCTATCCAAGAGCAGGAAGCACCTCTGGCTCACACATGGATCAAAACTGTCACTGAAGGGTAGCTTGGGGAAAGTCCCCCACGTCCCAACCCCATCACGACTAGAAGCTAGGCTGCGCTGCCATGGTAGTGGCAGGATCAGGAGATGGGAGTCTTTTTCAGGGCTACCTTGTGCGCGTGCACTATGGATGTAAGTGCAATTTCAGTTTTGGTCTGTGCACGCACTACAGGTATGCACCCAGACCTTGGATTAGAAGAAAGACAGAATGAAAGAAAGAGAAGAAAAGAAAGAGAACGAAAGAAAGAGAATGAAAGAAAGAGAATGAAAGCTTGCTAACCTAGAAGGCATTTGCTGATTACTAGTTACGTGCAAAATATCATTGCTGTGGAATTGACCTAGTAGCGTTCACCTTTAAGAATTTTAGTCCTTTACATTTACACCTTTAACATTGAGCGTCTGTTCAGTTATGAGACAGGGAAAAAGAAAAGTTGTTGTGACCTTAAAACTGTTTGCCACTATATCATTTAATTCATCTGACTGTTACAAATAGGGATACATACAAAAAGGTCATATGAATAAATGATCACCCGATAGGAAGGACTGAGCAAATAAGATAAGGCTGAAAAGGAAGAAAGGACTGAGAAAGATACAAGAAATGAAGGATTAAGGGAATTAATATATTGAATAGAAGGTAGATTGGTAACGGAGCTAGGGCAAGTATTCAAAGAGAATTTCAGAATTAACAAATTCTCCATATTTGAATGATCAGATCTAGATCAAATTCATTGCTTGGATTTGAAAGATCATTTTGTTTTGTTTTTTATGTTCATAAGTATTTTTGTTTGTCTGCTTTTTCTTAGCTCATTTGTTGTTTGTTTGTTCCTCTTTGGAAGTTATGTTTGAAATTTAGGCATCACTGACTGATTAATCCATTTATGTGATTACCAAACTGCCAGAAAAACTAAAATATTGACTAGCAAACAAAAATGTGATGAAGAAAAAAAAAAGTCAGCCATCCCTGGCGCTGCATGAAATTCCAGTATTGATTTTAGTAAATAATATCCTGAATTAAATCTTTGAATTCTAGCTGTATTTAAGACCTGTTCCTGGAGCCTCAACCTGATGGTTATCCATGCTCAGAAACCACCCAGTGTTTGGGGATCCCACCTTTACACCATAAATCAGTAGGTGACTTATGGCGATGTAACCTCTGACTATTGGGAACTGGGAGTGAACAACAGGTAATGGATTGCTCCATTGTGACCTGTATTGTACTTGTCTAACGAATGCAATCAAGTATGACCACTGTCGGAGAAAGGATGTTCGGCTTGATGGACCATTCTTCAGACCTAGTATGACATTTCTTATATTTGTAAGTTCTTATGAACCCATTCCCTCCAAATGTTCATCTCACTTTCTCTCTCCTCCTGCCTTTAAAAAGCACCTAAAGTCTTATTTATTCCCCCATTGCTGTGTGGATCCAGTCCTGGTTTCCTTTGCCATTTCGCAAAGAGGGGCTGTCTAAAAATAAATAAATTGTTATTAATATAAAACTAACAATCTTTTCAGCTCTAGTCATTGGGCATTTTAACAGAAGCTTAAATGTGAGTAGCAGAAATCTTGGGAAGTACATTTGAAACACATTGGACCATGAGATGATGGCAAGTTGCATCTTTTTAAAAAGGAGATAGACTTGAAATTGGCAAACCTCATTTTACATGAGGATAATTTTTTTTTACTCCAGAATGGCTTCAACAAGACTACTCCAGAAGAAGTGATTTGAGGACTAAATCCGTAGCATAGTTGAAATCTATTTTCTTTCCATGATATGCCTTTCTAACAGGATATATATGTTTTGTCTAGGTAGATAGACTTGATCAGAACTCATGTAGCTCATGCCTCCAGATCATGCCAGTTTGGGTTAGCATAACACAATGAAAAATAAGTTAAACGGCAAAACATTTTTTTACCCAAAATGAGCCACATGCTTTCAGCACTATGAAGTTATTCTTATGACCCTGAGAAAGATGTTACGTTTTCCAGGGTTTACAGCATTAATTTGTCATGCATTGAATCTGGAAGGTAAATAGTTTAAAACTCAGGGGATCAGTTATAAAGCTTGCCTGTAAGACAGGAAACACTACAGTAATACTGAAATGCCTTAGACATTGGTAATATTTCCCATCGAGTGACATGTGGCATTTAAGTTCAGAGGCTGTACAAATTATATACCACTTAGAAGACATGAAATTGCTGTTATAGCCTGACAAAGTTTTTTTAAGAAAGAAAGAAAGAAAGAAAGAAAGAAAGAAAGAAAGAAAGAAATTATGATGAATTCCATAATTCATCTCCTTTAAATCATATTCATGGAGGACCAACTATGCCCCTGGTTGTCACACCATGTAATCTAGGAATGTGTGAACAGAACACGGTTCGGATGTTTGGCTGTTCAGCCAGGGAACCGAGTTTGAGTTCGGCCGTTCGGTTCAGGACCCGAGTTTGGGTTCGGTTGTTCGGTTCGGTGGAGTTCAGTTTGGCCAAACATTTGGAAAATTGGTATCGATATTGATATTGGTACCAATATTGATACCGATTTTGAAGTTTTTATTTTCGGTATCGGTATCATTTGGCCCTAACACACTATAAGTTTGTTATTTTTATTTATTGTTATATTGTAATTTTTTTAATATTTTTAATTCAAATTTTTTTATCTAATATTATATATATCTACACTAAATCTAACTGATATTAACTATTCTAAAACCTATGGAACTAAATGTAATATCTAATAACTACGAAGACCTAGTCCTACAAACACACTATAAAACTGAATCACTACACACTATCTCTATCTATCTCTATAACTAAGCTAACTCCTACATCTGTCTATCTATCTATCTATCTATCTATCTATCTATCT